>CM060939.1:993490666-993957415 GCA_030765085.1 Allium cepa | reverse complement strand
TTAATGAAAATAAATTGTATTGTATATAATTTAAAATAAACTTAGTAAAGAATTTTTTGGAATGCTTATTAAGTGTTATTAGTATTAAAGAAATATATACTAAGTGAAGAATGAATGTAAACGAAAATGAACATGAATTAAATAAAAGTGAATGGTGAACATAACTGTAAATGAAACTGAAAGCTAATGAATTAAAGGATAATAATTGAATGTAAGTTAATTAATTTAATTAGAATGTAAATCAATTGGAATATAAATTGTTGGAATGTAAGTTAATGGAATGAAAATCAATTGAACATAAATAAAATTGAATGTAAATGACTGAATGTTAATAGAAATTTAAAAGTATAAATTAAAAGTTGACATTGAAATGAATTTTATATGATTATGAATTAATTGAATGGATATCATTTGTTTGATGATTTCTTTTGTTACATGTTTTTCTTTTGCATATAGTTATTGTAGTAGTTATGTTATATATTGATATTTCATTCTGTACATTTGTTCTTATTGATTATTGAGTGATTAGTAAGTGCGAATGGCGTATGCTTCGCATTTGGAGCTCGCATTCACGTTTTTTTGATTGTTTATGCTTGCTAATAAATATAAAAGGTACATATCTCGGATTACATATCGTGCTTTTACACTTTTTACCTATGGGACCCCTCATCCTCGAAGATGAGATATATACTTGTGATTATATATATATATATATATATATATATATATATATCTATTTTATGATTACTATGACTGAATCGTGCAAAGGAGATGCTGGTGAAATTTTCTATAAATTCAATGTGTTGGAAATTTTTTGAGAATTTAGGGAAAATTTTTGATAAATAAAATTTAATTTTGGTTTTCTAACTTGAAATGATATTAGTTGATTTTTGGGAATAGTATTAGTTAATAACTATGATTGAAGTTGAAGACATAGAATTTTTTTATTTTAACTAATTTATTTCGAAAAGTTAAAAGGTTTAAATGAATTTGGTAATCCATTTCAACTAATTGTTTTGAAAAATCAATAGGTTTGTGACATCTTTGTTACCTGGTAATTTCGGGGACGAAATACATTTATGGAGGGAAGTCGATAACGATCTAGAATTTCATTCAATCGAATTTGGAATATTTAATTGATTTTAAATATTGAAAAGTTAATTTTATTAGTTAAGTAACTTATGTTTCAAATATAGTGATTTATTTTATAATTAAATTGCTTGATTTGAATAATTGGAATTGTTTAAATAATCGAATCTAGAATTTAACACGAGTTAAAATGATTTCTAGAAAATGATTTCTAAAGTTGATTTAAAAATCTATTTAAATAATAATAGAGATAATAAACTTTTAAATTTGATTTAAAAGTGATTTAAACTAATTTCGAAATTTACTCGTTTTAATTAACATGTAACAATAGCCTTTTGGGGGCACTGTCTCCGATTTCGGGAAACCATTTTCATCAGATCCATAATGATGAATTATTATATGCTATCGAATTTCGTGGTGATCGGACGTATTGTTTAGTCGTGTAAGTTCAAAAAGCGTAGAAATTAAATAAAGAAATTTTAATTAAAATAATTTGATTCGAAAAGCTAACTTCTAAACATAATGGAATCGGCTTCTGCTATATATTCCATTATGTTCGAAATAGAGGTACAACAAAGGAAATGCCAGGTGGCATGCATCGTTTGGAGTTTTGAATTTTTACCAATGAACAATATTTGGAAAATTTTCTATGAATAGCCCTCAACTATCTTCATTTACAAACCCTAAATTTCTAGCCGCCAATAAACTAAACAATCAAACGGCCATGGTTGATCGGAGCCTCTAAGTCGAATTCGCCTTCGACTTCAACTAGAGAAATGTAGAGCGCGACTATACGTGGCAAACTACTAGTTGGATCAAGGCGAAGTGGCTCGAGGTGGTTGCAATATGGCTTCATTCGTAGCAGCAAATATAGGTTGTCGTGATTTCTTTTGTCGTGCATGCACAAACAGGCGGGTCGGGGGTGGCATGTAGGTGGTGGCTTGGCGCGGAGGGAGACGAGGCACGACGGTGTGACGTGATGGAGGAGGTGGCGGCACAATGGACGAGTCATGATCATTCGCGACAAACAAAGCGTGAGCGTGCGAGCATGGAGCAAGAAAGGGCGGAGAGTGTGGGGGTGGTAGGATGGTTGGTGGCAGGCAGCTTGCGGTCGAGGTGGCCTTCTCGCTTAACGCGCGCAATCGAAGAAAAAAAATTGTTGAAAACACATGGTTGCTTGGAGGGAAAATGAAGAAGGGATGTTGGGGTAAAGTTTTTAAATGTTTATTTCAATTTAAATTAACTAAATTTTGTTATATCGTTTGATTATAAATTCTTAATTTTCTTGTACAAGGTCCGTTTTGAGCGTGACAAGTTGCATTGCGTTCGTATCAGCGAGCACTACGCTATGGATTTGGATTGTACGAATTCGGAGCTAGTAGGAATTTTGCGTTAAATTGAACGATTGTTCAGTTTTAGTTAAAAACCGGAGTGCTTTGGTGATTTCTGGCATTTTGTGAGTTAACTCACCTTCCGGCCTGCTTATATTTTTATATAAGTGAAAATAACTTTATTTATGCTGTTTGATGCTTGTTTGGATGATATATTATATTTATTAGTTGGTTCGGATATATTTCCGCCTATTGGAGCGGATGAGACATTATGCGTTCCCGTATATGAGCGGATGACCATTTGTATACGAATCTCACCTCGAAGCGGTTGATTTTTATATTATTTGATTATATGTTATATGTGATGCAGAGGGATAAGTTGAAGGATCCAACAGGATTCCTCACCGCTTTTGATTTATTTTTCATACATATTTTGATATATGATGTAATGGATGCCATATTTGATGACATGGATATGATTGGCTTATTTAGTTCTATGGTAGCACTGAGCTCTATTTTTGGTATTTTGAAATAATAGAAAATAGTGATTTTGAATTGAAAGGATTTCAAGTGATTTTGGAAGTATATGTTTTTAATAAATTTTAAATTATTAAAAGGAATGATTTGTTTTCAAACAAATACAAAGTATGATTTTTAAAGTTATAAAAATATGGTTTTGTTGAAATATTTTTATATAGAGATTTTAATTGAGTTTGTTTAGGATTTTTAAAAGCAATATTTTATAAATAATAAAATAGATTTGTATAAAAATTTATAATTTTTTTATAAATGGATTGAACTGATTTGGTAAATGGATTTATAAGTAGATTTTATAAAGATATGATTTATAAACGGTTTTTGATAGTTAAGGATTTTTTTTAAAGAATGATTTATAAATAGAATTTTATAAGTAAAGTGATTTTATAAAATAGAAAGGAGATTTACAAATATAGTTTTCTAAATATGGAAATGATTTATGTTGAGATTTAAATATGGATTTTTATATAAAGGGAATATATTTGAGTTTTTAAGAGTTTAACAATCTTTCAAAGGATTGTTTTGGAAGTAATGTTTTTGATAAAATTAATGGCTTAAAAATTAATCTATCATTTTAAAGTAAAGTTTTGGGGAAGTTAAAACAATCTTTCGAAGCATTGTTTTGAAAATAATGTTTTTGATGATGTCAAGGGTTTTAAAGTGATAACCTTTAAAAGCGAAGTTTTCGAAGTAATAATTTAATAGTCTGAAAAAAGATTTAAAAGGTGATATGTATCGAAAACATAGATTTCAGCATTTATTGTTGTAATAGATGTTTTATGGAAAGTATGGAAGGCATGGACTATGATAGTTGTTATAGTAAATGATTTCCGAAAGGAAATGTTAATGTAATATACAGAATTTTATATATATATATATATATATATATATATATATATATATATATATATAATTGAATACCTATACTAGTTTTTTTGGGTTGTCGTAACAATGTTTTAAGCAATATTCGTTTTGACCCAATAAAACGTGTTTGGGAAAATATGAAGCTTTCCTTAAATTATTTATAAATATACTTATTACAATTTAAGTATATGGAAATATTTTCTAAGTGTTGAAATGGTTTGTGAATATACTTGTACCATTGTATAAGTATATGGAAATGTTTTTCCGAAATCAAAGTTTGAAATGGTTTTTGAGGATATATCGTTTTAAAGATAATTTGAAATAAATGTTTGAAAAATGATTTAATTAATAAAAGTTTAATTAAATGGCCTAGTGATGGCTTATGTGCTACATATTTTTTGTTTCTTTGATAATTAAATAGCCGACTATCAAATTTGACCTCCACAACATTGTTGGTTCGGAGAGAACGAGGTCGAATTTATCCGAAAACCACTTTGAACAAATGTATGCCTTCAAAAGTGCAGATTTATGATTATGATTTCGAAGACGGAGATCTTTATGATGCAGAGCTATTTGCCGCTAGTCTCTCGAGGTGAAATTTACATATCATATACTTATGGTTGTGACTGTGCTTTGTTATGAAAATCTACGACATCAAGGACTTCTCGCCGCTAATCCTAAGGTTGATTCTCGGCAGGATGTGGAAGGAGAGTGTCTTCGGTTTTTCCTGTTTCTGGAAAACCTGTATTGAAGAATGTTTGACATTTCATTTTTGAAATTACATCATTGACTTTTACATATGCACGTCTGTTTGGCGACGAAGGAGGCAACTTCTCTTTGCTTAACACTCTTCTTTGAGACATACAAGATCGAAGGTGGTATGTTCGTGAAAGTCAATAGTGATCGAAGGAATCGAAAATGTGGTATTCAAAGTGGAATGTGCTACGTGAAAGGTAATCGTTACCTTATGCCTCATCACCCGAAAATGAGAGGAATGGGTTAGAAGCGACATGGCTATGTGGTTCGCCCCTACAAGGATATGGTCATCACCTTTCTAGATTACCATTTACATGTCGAGTATTTGTATGTTGTGGCATGGATAGGTCAGGAACAACCGGGTTGATGTCATATTCAGTACTATCTAATGAAGGGGTATGCTGGTTCTGTGTTGGTTTAGGAGTTCAGTATCTGAACCCTAGGTGCAATTTTCTAGAGTTGTACTATTGGAAGGTAGTCCCTTACATTGTCATTTGTATGAAATTCATTTTCCAATACGTGCCTGCCAGTTTGTTTTTAAACTTATTAAGCCATCAAATTTAGCTAATGTAACAATTTCGGGTATAATGAATACTATTTGTTTACTAGACACTAGTATGATGTCGAATGATTTGATACGAAATGTTTTGGTTATCGTAAAGTAAAAACCGATCCGTGTTTATTTGCAGCTTGGTTTCACGAGATACCTTTGTTTTGATAAAGAAAAGTTTTCATAACTTTAAAATGATTTGAGATGTGTTTTCTCATGATGGTTTACCAAACTGATCCGGGTATTCTTCCATTTCAATGCTCGGGTTAGATTGAGTATATTTACAAATTCAGATTGGTGCTTTGGAGCTTCAGTAGGCGAATTAGAGGTCTTTTTGGTCGTATTCACATATATGTTTATTTTCTGTTGCATTGTTAGTCAAATCATCAGCATTTGTGATGGTATGTTATTATAACTGTCCAGGCTGATGATTTTGATTTGATTGTTGTTCCCTGATTGATGTACGTATATTAAAGATTACAGTTTCTCTTTTGTAATGCTCATTGATATTATGTTATATGTCGTACCACTACGATTGTGCGATTCTGTATTGTTTTTATTTTCTTTCTCTCTTCTTCTTCTTCTTCTTCTTTTCTCTTCTTCTTTCCTCTTTCTTTCCCATAAAAATCCGATTTTCCATTCAGTTTGCGCTGGACATCTGCGGTTTATTATCAGCTTGAATTGGGTGCGTTTTCGGGCCTTTACAGGTATAGAGGCAATAAATCTATACACATGAGAAATGGTGAGTCTATTAAGATAACTCATACTGGAATTGCTTGCATTAAAGATGAACTACAACATTATCTTAATAACTTATTAAAAGGACCTTAAATAAAAAAAATCTCATGAGTCTATCACAATTTGCAAGTGATAATAATGTTTATTTTGAGTTTTATCTTAAATATTTCTTAGTTAAAGACATTCCAACCAGAGAAATTCTTTTGCAGGATGATGCAGTTAAAGGGTTGTACTAATTCAATCTTATAAGTCTAGAAATTTAGGAAAAGGAGAAAAATGTTGTCATTTATCTAAAATTTCTTAAACAGAGAAAAATATTAGTAGTTTTGATATATGGCATTATAAATTAGGCCGTCCTAATGTAAGTATTGTAAAGAATGTTTTAACTGATAATGAAATTTCATTTGAAAATATTACTGCACCTTATGCCTATACATACTGCCAGATGGGTAAAATTCATAAACACCTTTACGGATTCTTCAAACAAGTATAATAAACCCTTTGAAATGGTTGCAACTGATATTTAGGGTATTACACCTATTAGTTTTGACTATAATTTTAAATATTATATGTCGTTTGTTGAGTATTACTCTAGATATACTTGGATTTTGTAATGATTCGCCTTTCTTGTGCCTATCATCTAGACTTTCGAAAGATGGGTCATTAGGGGTGAAAGAAAGAAAAGTAGAAGAGAAGAAAACTAAACAACATAGAATCTCACAATGCAATGGAATAATATATATTACTCAACATAATATAGTACAAAATTCATTTCAATTTTTTTACATCAAAGTCATTGTAACGACCCACCCATTACCCATATTATCAAAGAACATTACAAATAGTGTCATCCGCTGATCTAGAGAATACGGCTTGTTAAGGGCGATCAAATGTGAATATATCTTTCTTCTAACACTAACACATCATTTATAACTTTTTCACTTAATATTTGAACTGAATTGACGTGTACAGTGTTAATATAAAGTAATAGACACACAGTTCCTTAGAATCAGAATAATATATAATATAAATAGCAGCCATAGATCACATCATAATAAATCTCAACTTGTACATATACAAATTTTGAGTCTACAAAATAAATCACTAAACTCACATAATATATAATTTTTTTTATAATTCTCTAATCTCAGTTATGCATTTTATAAATATAATCATAAATTCGTAAATGAGATAAACTAAAAGTCAAAAGTGTTTATCTCCTTGCAAGCCCAACATCCAAAAGTCAATGTGACGCCCCACCTCTATACCCACGCTAGCCAAGAACACTCCGGAGTAGTGCTGTCAACTAGCACGGAGAATGAGGCTGTTGAGGAGCGACCATCCATGTAATTGCTTATCACACGGTGGCTATAAATAATCTTCGGAAACAAACATAGAAATAATCATATCACAAATCAGTCACAGACATCCATATCACAAAGGCGGAAGAAGATATGAATATATAACTAACACATGAAAGTGTACATCAGAGTAGTGGTCAGTAAGTCCCACGATAATACAAAAGAATAGCAACACGTGCTATACAAAAGAATACAACTACGAGTCTATATCTCAAGTGTATACAACAAAAACTGCTAATCTAAACAGTTAGCCAAAAGTCAGAGTGATGAATCCCTGGGAAGAAGTCAAGCAGAAGCACCTGTAACATCTCGGTCTGACCCGAGTATTATTTAAGAAAATAATAAACGGGTCAGTCTAGCTATAAATATCAGATGACATGATATAACATAAAAGATATGGCATAAACATAAACATCCATAATGACATACCACTATAAGTATGTAAATAATGATCAACAGAAGATCAATCAATAAGAGATAATCAATATCACAAGAATCTTCTCAAAGATTCGAAAAGGGCATCATACCCCAAACTTGTACTCATAACAAGTCAATGACATAAATTCTAGAAATCAATGCAAGAAGTCTAGAAATCATAGAAAAGAGAAAGAGGCCTATCACATGACGGTCCGAAGACCAAGGGGAGCTACCCCACATGTGTGAATGGAATCACACAGATTAAGGTCCAGACTAACCAAAAAGCAAAAAGGTTAGTGTGAGTGGAATCACACAAGTGGTGTCTAGTCTAACCTCGCAACAAGAGACATCGCACAGTTGCTAGTCTAAATCATCAGAATGATCGTCATGATCAACGAGAAGTGTCAATTACACTAAGCTAGTAAATATAGAAGTTTAGCTTCATGTCCCATAACCACTTGCTTAACTTAAATATTTACGAACAAACTGTAAATCTTCACTAATAAAATTGTCACAAGAGGTTCAATCGAACAAGTCCAAGAATTAACTGACGAAGTGAACGCAAGCGTTTCATACCACTTGTTTTACTAAGTCGTTTAATTAGATTTCTCATCCAAGTGAGGTAAAGGTTTGTATATACTAATAGATTGGAAAACGGTTTAAGAAAAGAGCTTTGTTATTAAAAATAGAGTTGAAATTGTTTGTTAAAAGAGTTTTGATATTTACTACTAGTATTGAAACCTTTATATTATAAAGTGACAAAACACAGAAGCAATTGTAGAAACAATCAGTCACAAAAATCGCATACGGAGATGTGAATAAAATCCAAGGAAATCAGCTCAATGTTTTTCAGATAAGATCCCCTACGGAGGGGGGGTCCAGGGGGGTGGCAACCCCCCAAGGTGGGGGTGCGGGGGCAACGCCACCGCTTACGGGGTTCGACCTGCCCGGTCAGGTCGCGGGGGTCCAGGGGGCAGCGCCCCCGGCGGGGTGCGGGGCAGCGCCTCGACCAAAACGGTACGACCTAGTGAAGACAAAATGAGGTCTAACGACCTAACGACTCAAGGGTCATACGACCTAACGGCTGCGACCTAGGGGTCTAAGGGGTCAAGCGACTTAGTGGTTGCGACCTAGAGGTGTTCGCGACCTAACGATGACTCACGACCCAACATGGCCGACTTAACAGAGGTCGCGACCTAACAGGATAACTCGTGACCGACTTAAGAGTTGCGTGGCTGAAGGGTTCCACGACTTAAGGGTTGCACGACTTAAGAGTTGCACGACTTAAGAGTTGCACGACTTAAGAGTTGCACGACTTAAGAGTTGCACGACTTAAGGGTTGCACGACTTAAGGGTTACACGACTTAAGAGTTGCACGACTTAAGGGTTGCACGACTTAAGGGTTGCACGACTTAAGGGTTGCACGACTTAAGGGTTAGGCCAGGAGCGACCTAACGAGATAAGGTCCAACGACCTATCGGGATAACTCGTAAACGACCTATGGATGAACGACTTAACTCCGAACGAGCTAAAAATGGCCAGAACGACCTAAGTTTAACTCGTGAACGACTCACGACCTAGGGACGAACGACTTAACTCCGAACGACCTAAAAATGGCCAGAACGACCTAAGTTTAACTCGTGAACGACTCACGACCCATGGACGAACGACTTAACTCCGAACGACCTAAAAATGGCCAGAACGACCTAAGTTTAACTCGTGAACGACTCACGACCTAGGGACGAACGACTTAACTCCGAACGACCTAAAAATGGCCAGAACGACCTAAGTGCAGAAAATTCACCAAAACGCTAAAAATTGGAGTTTTTCGCCAATCCAATCCAAACCAAATGCAAATGTGCATGCAAAAGTGATAGGGAATCATTCCCAACAGTCCAATATAGTTATAGACTAGATTTGTGAGATAAAAATCTCACCTTTGCACCAAATATCAATGAAAATGAAGTTTTAAGCAAGCAAGAATCAATCCTTCTTCTATCTAAGCACAAGAAGCTTGAATCCAATGTCTTCTTCTTGAATTTGGAGTAGAAAGATGGATTGCAATTGAATTTGAGTTTTGGAATTTTAATTTCCCATTCCCTCCACCATTAATGCCAAAGCTTGATTAGTTAGGAAATTTATGAAGAGTGAGGAGAAGAGGGTTGGAACTTGGGCTTAATAGGCTAAACTAACCCAAAGTCCAAAGCGGGAAAAGTTAGTGAAATTTCACTAACTCCAAACCTATCGATATTTATACTTAAAAAAGTTGTAAACGACATTTCGAACTCAATGGAAGTGGTCTCGAGTCCTAATTTGACCGTTTGCAAAAAGTAGCTTTTCGGACCAAAATCCGATTAACGAGTTAATATTTAAATAAAATATTTAAATACAAACTCGATAAATATGCGGGTTGTTACAGACTCCCCTCCTTAAAGAAATTGTGTCCTCGCAATATATATATAAGATGGAAATAAAAAGTAACAACCATAAAAGCATATTAACACAAGAGGAATTTTGAAATAAGAAGTTCACCTCAAGGAGCAGGAGTAAGCAAGTCCGGATGTGTACGCTCGATGAATTCTCTGGATTCCCAAGAACAATCCTTAGGATTTGAGGACCATTGAACCTTCACAAGCGGAACATCTTTATTCCGAAGTCGTTTAACCTCAGAAGCTATAATTCGAATAGGATGCTGCTCATAAGTTAAATTCGGCGAAACTTCAATTTCTTCCACAACAGCAGGCTCAAGAATAGAATCGGAATCCCGAAGGCATTTCCGTAATTGAGAAACGTGAAATACATCATGCATAGCAGAAAACTGAGCCGGCAATGCAAGGCGATAAGCCATGGAACCAATACGTTCAGTGATAGGAAATGGCCCAATATATCGAGGCGCTAACTTCCCCGATCGACTGAAACGTACAACACCCTTCATAGGTGAAACACGAATAAAAACAGGATCCCCAACAGAAAATTCTAATTTCCTTCTTCGATTATCGGCATAGGATTTTTGTCTACTCTGGGCTTCTTTCATCCTATGCCGAATAAGTTCAATTTTTTCTGTGGAATCACGAATAAAGTCTGGACCTAAAACCAGCTTCTCACCGGCCTCAAGCCAACAAGAAGGAGATCGGCATGGCCTTCCGTAGAGTGCCTCAAAAGGTGCCATACCAATACTAGATTGGAAGCTATTATTATAGGAAAATTCAACAAGTGAAATATGATCTTCCCAACTTCCACCAAAATCAAGCACACAAGCACGAAGAAGATCTTCAAGAGTTTGATTCACACGCTCGGTTTGTCCATCGGACTGGGGGTGATAAGCGGTGCTAAAATTAAGCTTCGTTCCTAAAGCTTTTTGAAGACTCTTCCAAAATCCACTAGTAAACAATGGATCACGATCGCTAACAATAGAAGTAGGAACTCCATGCAATTTTACAATTTCCTTGACAAATAGTTTGGCCAAAAGAGGAACGGTTCGGTTAGACCGAACCGGAATAAAATGGGCGGATTTAGTAAGTCTATCAACAATCACCCATAAGCTATCATGACCCGAACGAGAACGGGGAAGGCCATCTATAAAGTCCATGGAAATTTGATCCCACTTCCAAATTGGAATTTCTAAAGGTTGCGATAACCCACCAGGCCTTTGATGTTCGGCCTTGACAAGTTGGCAAGTCATGCAACACTTAACAAAGTTAGCAATATCAGATTTCATTCCCTCCCAATAATAAAGTCACTTCATATCAGCGTACATTTTACTACTACCAGGATGAATGGTGAATTTAGAACGATGGGAATCTTCTAAAATATCTTTACGAAGATCTCCAATATTTGGTACGATAAGTCTACCAAATTTTCGAATGCCGCCACGAGAATCAATATCAAAGTCTTTCAAACCTTCAATATCAATTTTATCCTTAACATTTTTGCCAAGAAGAGCCAATTCAGAATCTAGCCCTTGAGCTTCAAGAATGCGGTCTAAAAGAGAAGGATGAGCCTCAAGGCTACATAAAACAAGCGATGAGCATAAATCGGATACGCGCTCTCGAATCTCACAAGTGGATAAGATCTCGAGATCGTTCCATTCGGATATCATCATAGAAACAACTGCTTGTTGCTTACGGCTAAGAGCATCGGCGACACGATTACCCTTACCGGGGGTATAAAGAATATCAAGATCATAAGGTGCAAGGAACTCGAGCCAACGCTGTTGACGTAAATTAAGTTCTTTTTGAGAAAATAAATATTTCAAAGACTTATGATCCGTGTAAAGAATAAATTTCTCTCCCAATAGATAATGACGCCACATTCGAAGGGCGAAAACAATAGCCGCGAGCTCTAGATCATGTGTGGCATATCTAGTCTCGGCCGGCTTCAATTGCCTAGAAGCATAAGCAACAACACGTTCTTTTTGCATAAGAACGGCACCCAAACCAACATGACTAGCATCGGTATAAACAACAAAATCTTGATTCCCCTCGGGAATAACAAGAATAGGAGCATCGGAAAGGAGTTCTTTCAATTTCTGAAAAGAGGCTTCACATTTGTCCGACCAAATGTATTTAACTCCCTTCTTAGTCAAGCCAGTAAGAGGCACGGCAATCTTAGAAAAGTCTTTAATAAAACGACGGTAATAGCCCGCCAATCCGAGAAAACTACGAATCTCTGTCACACTCTCCGGTCTCTTCCAATCTTGAATCGCTTCGATCTTTGAAGGATCCACGGATATCCCGGATTCGGAAATAATATGACCGAGAAACTTCACACGAGATTGCCAAAAGTGGCATTTAGAAAATTTCGCCTTTAATTGATTACTCCTAAGTGTTTCCAATACAATCCGAAGATGTTTCTCATGTTCCTCCTCGGTTTTTGAATACACAAGAATATCATCAATGAATATGAGAACAAACCGATCGAGGAAATCTTTGAAAACTCGATTCATGAGGTCAACGAAATAAGCTGGAGCATTCGTTAACCCAAATGGCATAACAAGCCATTCATAAGATCCATATCGAGTATGGAATGATGTCAAAGGAATGCTATCCTCAGCGATACGAAGCTGATGGAAACCGGTAGCCAAGTCCAATTGTGAAAAGACCTTAGCACCACTAAGCTGATCGAATAGATCATCAATCCGAGGTAAAGGATATTTATTTTTAATAGTAAGATCGTTAAGCTTGCGATAATCAACGCAGAGCCTCAGAGTACCATCAGATTTCTTTACGAAAATAGCCGAAGCTCCCCAAGGCGAGGAACTAGAGCGAATAAATTGCCTCGTCTCCAACTCAGATAATTGTTTACGCATCTCCTCATTTTCCTTATTGGACATGCGATAAGGAGGACGAGTAATAGGTTGAGCTCCAGAAACAAGATTAATTCTGAACTCAATTGCTCGTTTAGGTGGTAAACCTAAAACGGGCTCGAATATGTCGGAAAATTCACGAACAACATGAATACGAGAAATAATATCATCTTCATCATCATCATCGTTATCACGAGGATTTAAAGAATATAAAGATGCCACCAAACAGGATTCTGAATCTTTAAGATTAACAGAAATCTGATTAACAGATAGTGGATGTCGGAGATGAATAGTCCGTTCAGGACATAGGATATGGGCTTGATAACGGTTAAGCCAATCCATTCCCAAAATTATTCCAAAGCCTAAGTAACGCATGACATGCAAATCGGCTAGGAAAGAAAAATCGCAAAAAATAATCTCCACATCTTTACAAAGCAAACTAAGAGTTGCGGATCCACCAACAGGATTCGCAATTTTTAAAGAAGTCATCAATGCAGTAACACTTAAGGAAAAAGTGTCTACCAGTTCCTTTGATATAAAAGAATGGGATGCACCCGTATCAAAGAGAACTCTAATAGGTTGATCATGAAATAAAATAATACCATCAAGAATGGAATGAGAAATACCTTGGCCACGAGATGTGTTGCCAGGGGCTTGAGCCACATTCAATTTTCCTTCCTTCTTGCCTTTACGCTTGAGGCATTGATGTATGTAATGATCCGGGCTCTTACAATAGCGACAAGATTTGGGCTTAGAGCACTTATTCGCATAATGATCCCCAGACCCACAGTTGAAGCAACTCGCACCACTAGGAGAAGGAGACTTTGCCGCAGGGGTTGCCTGCTTACCCTTTTTGTTGGGATAAGGACCCTTGAATTTGTTTGGCCTCTTCTTGTTGTTGAAGTTTGGTTTAGCGCCTTCCACTTCAACATCACTCTCTCTATCAGCCTCTTCAAGACGAAGAGCGATATCGACGAGTTGATCAAATGCGACTTCTAGTTTCAGGAGCAGTGGCTTCTTAAGATTCTTATTTAAGCCATAAACGAACCTCTGGTTCTTCTTCAATGGGGTGTTGATGTATTCAACCCCATATTTGGAAAGCGACTCGAAGGCTGCGACGTAATCAGTCACAGAGGATTGACCTTGAACAAGGTCTATAAAACGTCGAGCCAAGGTTACTTTCCCAGCTTCTGGTACAAACTTTAACTCGAAGCGTCCCTGAAATTGCTCCCAGGTGAGATCCGCTTCATTAATTTCTGAAATAAGGAGTTCGTACCAGTCCAATGCTCTCTCCTGGAGCATGCTGGAAGCCACCTGAACGCGGTGGAGATCGATAAGGTTCATGCGAGAAAAGATTCGATCGCATGATTTTAACCAAGCCTGGACCTCGATGATATTTTCCGAACCTTTGAAGGGCTTCCCACCCAAGTTGGTGTAATCGCTGCACAAGCGTGCAAATCCCGACTTTGGGTGAGTAGGTTCCGGGTTAGCTCCAGCTGCTTGAGCATTAGTTACTAAATCAAGAAGCTGTTGAGCAGTCATAAAAACTCCATCCGGAGGAGCAGCACCAGATGATCCATTTCTGGGACGGCCTGGTCTAGACATTCTCTTCCTTAAAGAAAGAAAGAAGAGAAGGAAGAAGGTTATTTACCAATGAACATCAAGCAATCTCGATAGATAAAACAAGGAATCATAAGGGAAATAGGATGAATCGGTACGAAGACTCGAATTAATCTTATGGTATGACTCCTAAGATAGACCTAGGACGATGATCCTTGTTAAGTTATTCTACATTGTTCCGAAGTTTGGCTCTGATACCAAGCTGTGACGCCCCACCTCTATACCCACGCTAGCCAAGAACACTCCGGAGTAGTGCTGTCAACTAGCACGGAGAATGAGGCTGTTGAGGAGCGACCATCCATGTAATTGCTTATCACACGGTGGCTATAAATAATCTTCGGAAACAAACATAGAAATAATCATATCACAAATCAGTCACAGACATCCATATCACAAAGGCGGAAGAAGATATGAATATATAACTAACACATGAAAGTGTACATCAGAGTAGTGGTCAGTAAGTCCCACGATAATACAAAAGAATAGCAACACGTGCTATACAAAAGAATACAACTACGAGTCTATATCTCAAGTGTATACAACAAAAACTGCTAATCTAAACAGTTAGCCAAAAGTCAGAGTGATGAATCCCTGGGAAGAAGTCAAGCAGAAGCACCTGTAACATCTCGGTCTGACCCGAGTATTATTTAAGAAAATAATAAACGGGTCAGTCTAGCTATAAATATCAGATGACATGATATAACATAAAAGATATGGCATAAACATAAACATCCATAATGACATACCACTATAAGTATGTAAATAATGATCAACAGAAGATCAATCAATAAGAGATAATCAATATCACAAGAATCTTCTCAAAGATTCGAAAAGGGCATCATACCCCAAACTTGTACTCATAACAAGTCAATGACATAAATTCTAGAAATCAATGCAAGAAGTCTAGAAATCATAGAAAAGAGAAAGAGGCCTATCACATGACGGTCCGAAGACCAAGGGGAGCTACCCCACATGTGTGAATGGAATCACACAGATTAAGGTCCAGACTAACCAAAAAGCAAAAAGGTTAGTGTGAGTGGAATCACACAAGTGGTGTCTAGTCTAACCTCGCAACAAGAGACATCGCACAGTTGCTAGTCTAAATCATCAGAATGATCGTCATGATCAACGAGAAGTGTCAATTACACTAAGCTAGTAAATATAGAAGTTTAGCTTCATGTCCCATAACCACTTGCTTAACTTAAATATTTACGAACAAACTGTAAATCTTCACTAATAAAATTGTCACAAGAGGTTCAATCGAACAAGTCCAAGAATTAACTGACGAAGTGAACGCAAGCGTTTCATACCACTTGTTTTACTAAGTCGTTTAATTAGATTTCTCATCCAAGTGAGGTAAAGGTTTGTATATACTAATAGATTGGAAAACGGTTTAAGAAAAGAGCTTTGTTATTAAAAATAGAGTTGAAATTGTTTGTTAAAAGAGTTTTGATATTTACTACTAGTATTGAAACCTTTATATTATAAAGTGACAAAACACAGAAGCAATTGTAGAAACAATCAGTCACAAAAATCGCATACGGAGATGTGAATAAAATCCAAGGAAATCAGCTCAATGTTTTTCAGATAAGATCCCCTACGGAGGGGGGGTCCAGGGGGGTGGCAACCCCCCAAGGTGGGGGTGCGGGGGCAACGCCACCGCTTACGGGGTTCGACCTGCCCGGTCAGGTCGCGGGGGTCCAGGGGGCAGCGCCCCCGGCGGGGTGCGGGGCAGCGCCTCGACCAAAACGGTACGACCTAGTGAAGACAAAATGAGGTCTAACGACCTAACGACTCAAGGGTCATACGACCTAACGGCTGCGACCTAGGGGTCTAAGGGGTCAAGCGACTTAGTGGTTGCGACCTAGAGGTGTTCGCGACCTAACGATGACTCACGACCCAACATGGCCGACTTAACAGAGGTCGCGACCTAACAGGATAACTCGTGACCGACTTAAGAGTTGCGTGGCTGAAGGGTTCCACGACTTAAGGGTTGCACGACTTAAGAGTTGCACGACTTAAGAGTTGCACGACTTAAGAGTTGCACGACTTAAGAGTTGCACGACTTAAGGGTTGCACGACTTAAGGGTTACACGACTTAAGAGTTGCACGACTTAAGGGTTGCACGACTTAAGGGTTGCACGACTTAAGGGTTGCACGACTTAAGGGTTAGGCCAGGAGCGACCTAACGAGATAAGGTCCAACGACCTATCGGGATAACTCGTAAACGACCTATGGATGAACGACTTAACTCCGAACGAGCTAAAAATGGCCAGAACGACCTAAGTTTAACTCGTGAACGACTCACGACCTAGGGACGAACGACTTAACTCCGAACGACCTAAAAATGGCCAGAACGACCTAAGTTTAACTCGTGAACGACTCACGACCCATGGACGAACGACTTAACTCCGAACGACCTAAAAATGGCCAGAACGACCTAAGTTTAACTCGTGAACGACTCACGACCTAGGGACGAACGACTTAACTCCGAACGACCTAAAAATGGCCAGAACGACCTAAGTGCAGAAAATTCACCAAAACGCTAAAAATTGGAGTTTTTCGCCAATCCAATCCAAACCAAATGCAAATGTGCATGCAAAAGTGATAAGGAATCATTCCCAACAGTCCAATATAGTTATAGACTAGATTTGTGAGATAAAAATCTCACCTTTGCACCAAATATCAATGAAAATGAAGTTTTAAGCAAGCAAGAATCAATCCTTCTTCTATCTAAGCACAAGAAGCTTGAATCCAATGTCTTCTTCTTGAATTTGGAGTAGAAAGATGGATTGCAATTGAATTTGAGTTTTGGAATTTTAATTTCCCATTCCCTCCACCATTAATGCCAAAGCTTGATTAGTTAGGAAATTTATGAAGAGTGAGGAGAAGAGGGTTGGAACTTGGGCTTAATAGGCTAAACTAACCCAAAGTCCAAAGCGGGAAAAGTTAGTGAAATTTCACTAACTCCAAACCTATCGATATTTATACTTAAAAAAGTTGTAAACGACATTTCGAACTCAATGGAAGTGGTCTCGAGTCCTAATTTGACCGTTTGCAAAAAGTAGCTTTTCGGACCAAAATCCGATTAACGAGTTAATATTTAAATAAAATATTTAAATACAAACTCGATAAATATGCGGGTTGTTACAGTCAACATGTCCTTTAACCTAAAATGTCTCATCCTGACTTGAGCAAAATAACACCTGGGTCAGAATATCTCTAAAATTCAATAAGGTGAGAATAAGATATAACACAAGAATAAATAATACATAACCGAATCCAAATATCCAATACAGGTGTCCAAGATGTACATGGCTAGTCACTAAAGATATTTAACCCATATGTCCAAGATATCACATGTCGCAAGATTAGTTTAACAAAAAACAGAATTATAAGTTTAAGTCATAAAACACAGATTGGTCACTAAACACATGATTTGCAAGATTGACTAAAATTAGCATCTGTAATAAGATCCAAGAATATATATATATATATGTTCAATTCACAAACACAGACTAGTTACAAAATCCAAATTTTCCAAAATCCAAGAGATCTATACTTAAGACGATCATAATGATCGTACTCAAGCGTTGTAGTAAGCAAACAAATAATTTGGTATCACTCGAAGCGATCCAATACCAAGGATCGTACACTGGACAGGAAATCACAGGATAACAAGACGATCTCAAAGATAATTCAGGACGATCATGATGATCGTAGAAACCATGACTTGAAAATTGCAGGATTTATCTTATATTATTTCACTTGAAAAGAAACTAGTTTATTTATTTATTATAATATTTCTATGTTCGAAAGCAATTCCAGGAGTAAACTTCTTAAGGATCTTGCAGCCTCCCGCCGCATACCAAAAGAGAATGAACTCTAAAGTGCAAGATACTATCACTTTCAGTAATCACCAAAATTTAACATGGACGTGCCATACCACCCGGTGAAAATCAAGTATTTTCTACAAGCTAGTAAATTTCACTCATTACAGATACCGACAAAAAACTTGAATTACATTCTCATCCGGATCTCGCAACCACTTGTCGCACACCTGAAGAGAACATGTCTCTAAAGTGTTAATTACTTCCCTATGGTGATCACATGAATTTAAACAAAGCATCCTATACTACTCGATGAAATTCATGTATTCACTAATGGGTTAGTAAATTCCACTCAAATATTCTATTCAATGAGTTATACCATATTTGACATAGCGTTATTAGAAAGCATTCAAAGCAATTGATAACTCTAAGTCGAATGTTATCACTACCTAAATTATAGAATTGATGTTCTCAAAACACTTATTCAATTTGTCACTTATTAAACTACTTCGTTATTTAGTTAACTATCTATATTTCAAAATCCATTTTATAAAGACCTTTAAATTGGTAAAATCATAACTCATTTATAAACTTAATTTGGTGTTTAAATCAATTGTATAAAACAAATTAAGTTCACACTTCATATCATAGATTAGTAACCATAAAATATATTCGTTTGTTTAAAATAATTAGCATGTTAAACAAAGTTGTTTGGTGCTTACAAGTGAAAGAAATGCAATTATATATTTTGGTTACTAGAATCATTTATAAAGTAAATTAAAACTGATTTGAAATAAGTTAGAAATCTATAGTGTATAGGAAATTTTATTTTATACATAGCTTGCTAAAATTTACATATATATGGATATGGAGAGTAGCGACAATACAATGTCAAATGCTTAGCATATCAATAGCAACAAAACAAAGGACCAGGATACAAAACCATTCACTAACGAATTTATGCATTCACACATGAAAAAGCAGTCACCGGCTCTGTAATGACCTGTATTTCACTACTTCGAAAATGAGAAATTTTTGTTTATTTTAAATTTAAAAAGGTTTAAAACTTGTATATACAATAAATAATAATATATAAATTATTTATTCTTATAGTTAATAATTAAAAAGTATGAATTTGGATTTTACCACAAATCAACAAAAGTTAATTTTTGTTAAAGATAAATAAATGCTTAAATAAATAGGTTTAAATATTTATTTGAAAAGATAAATCTTATTAAAAACACCTAATAAAGATAATAATAGTATACTATTAAAAGATTTAAAAGTATATTAATAAACGTTTTGCAAAAGTATCCAAATTTTATCATATTCTGTCAGTTTTACAGACACTGTAAAAATAGAGCTTTTGATATTATTTAAATATAATTTTAAAATATGAATAGACATGTTTTAATTTATTTAAAAGGAGTAAATTTTTTATTTTTAAGTTTGGTTTACTTTAATATATAATTTAACAAAAACATCAAATTTTGACTGGAAAATTTCTGGATAAAAACATCTTTTTCAACCGAACAAGTTGTCGTTAAGTTGTTGCAACATGATATGTTTTCTAACATATGTATAAAACTTTACAAACTCATTTAAACATTTAGCACAATAGACAAAAGAAGATATTTTTTATAAGCTTTAATATAAATATATAAATGTATGATTTGACTAATTTAATTTAATTTTAAATCTTTATAAACAACATCGTTGCTTATATTTCATGTCTCATTAATGGGATGATATGTATATGCATGGAAAAGGAGCAAACTTATGTATTAAAATTTTTGCAAACCATAAAATGATGACACCTCCTTGTCTCTTAACACACTCTTCCTAAACAATATTCCATACATTTAATGCAATTCAAATCAAGGCTAATCAAAGTCCAAAAGTAAACAAGGGTATTTATGTCATTTGCAACTCAAATTCCACCTATAAATACAAGCCTAAATCTCTCCATTTTTCACTATATTTCCGTTCTACAAATTTCTGAACTTCCTCCCTTCCTCTATTTTCCTTCTACCTTCAAGCCATTCACCTCCACATCACCAAAACCAAGCGACACCACCACCTTACATCCATAAACACATGGTTAAGCACCTCCAAACACCCCTACCCGGCTCTAAAAGCCATGCACTCCCTCCTTTCCACCTACCCGAGCCACACACACTACCATACCACATGCACCCACCCTCCTCTCCATATACCCGAGCCTAAAACCCCATCTACCCATCTCAAAGCACACACATACCTTACCTACCTGCCATCAAAACTCACGTACCCCTCTACCTAAGCCACCTAAGCCGTACCCTCCTCTTAAGCCCACAACCACACTTACAAAAAAAAAAAAAAAAAAGGAGAAAGAAAGGAAAACGACAAAATTCTAGACGTTTGAAAAATAGCTTGTTAGTTTGAGAGACGCATAGCTTACATAAAAGATTGACGGAGTGGAAATGAAGGTGAGAAAATTCTCACCGCTTTTAAAAGATTGTATTTTGATTCTGTTATAATAATCATCTTATTACATATGCAAGTATACACCCCTTTGAAATGTTGTTATGATTGTTTGGATAGGTTTGTGTTATGTTTGAATAGTTGCAAGTGTTTATGGATGTGATTATTTATCATATCAGTTTGTGCTGTGTTAAATAATGCTCTTTGTTAAATAAGACCAACTTTGAGGATACGATATACTTTGGAAAATAGGTGTCTTTTTAAGTGGAATTGAAATTAGAGTTAAAATAAAAGAGAATATGAAATTACAAGTGAAATTAGATTTGAAATGGAAAGTTAAATTGAAATTAAGATGAATAGTGAAATTGAGATTAAAATCAATTTTGAAAATAGAAAGTGAGATTAAGGTTGAAATTTAAATCAGAACTGAAATTAGATTTGAAATCTAAGTTTAAATTGAGTTTAATTTGAAACTAGAATTGAAATTGAAATTTAAAATTTATTATTAAAATAATAGGAATAAAATAATATTATAAAATGATAATAGTGAATTTTTTTTAAAAGCTTTAAAAAGAGAAAATATTGATTGAAAATGATTTGTAATAATTTTATAAGTAATAAAATTCAATTTGAATAGATTATTTCAAGTATTGAAAAATAAGTTAAAACTAGGTGTGTCGTACACTGTAGTTCGCGGTTTCACGCCGAAAATTTCAAATGAGTGCTTAGAGTCTAATATAACCCGGAATTCTTCGAGATAAGAAAATTCCAAACTATTATATCCATATCTTTCAAATGAAGAAAGAAAATCAAAATTTCGATAAGTAGATTTTGAATTAAGCCAAATCAGTTTTCTAAAAAATTCGCCCTAGTGTAGTTAAGTGACCATAATAGAAAATCTGCTTAAATGAACATTTTTAATTATGAAAAAAATATGGATAAATTTGATAAATCCATTTATATAATTTAGAAGATATTTGAAGTGGAAAATATGAATTTTTAAACTTTAAAAAGTTGTTTAATTCAAATAAGCTTATGTAGCACTTTCCGCAACACTTTTATGCTGCGAATTCAATAACTTTTGGAATATGAGTTTAAATGTAACAATTTTTTCTCTAGATTCAATTATGCATTTTTTAGAAGGAAAAGTAAGCGTTTAAAAAATAATTTGGAATCTTATAATCAACTCCAAAATAAAGAAAATAACCAAGCATGCAAAAACGACTGGTACATTTGTCCCGCTTGTGAAATCTAGGAAGATAAAACAAGGCGTTTATCTAAGATTAGGGATGGAGAAAATAGTGCCCTGAACTTACCTAGCCAATATTTTCTTTTCTTAGACGAAGGGTGGAACAGATCAAAAGGAAATCCCAGATGCTCTAAAGAGATTATATTAATTTTTCCAAAATAAAAGAAGATTGGTATTATCTAAAGCTAAAGAATGAATTACTTACTTTTAGATAAAAGGAAGAGATTTTGAAATCATTCAAGTAGAATTAAAGTGAAAATAGACTTAATAATCCGGATATTCACTTTTTATCAATAATTGGATTTCGAAGGAACCGGGGTTGTATTTGGGTGATTCCTATCAGAAAACCACTTTGAAACAAATTATGTGTTCGAAGAATGAAGATGTTTGAAGATGGAGATATTGAGACGAACAATAACGAAGGACTATTTTTTGATTAATTGGGGATAAACTACCGATTCACTATATTGTAGCAGTGGTCTCTTTGTTACGAAAAATATCAAAACCACAAGGACTTCTCTACTAGTAATGGCCAAGGAAAGTACCTTTGCTTTCGTTTAGTCCCAGAATGAACTTGTATGGATGAATGTCTGACCTTGCATTCTAAATCACAACGAGTGATCTCTATAAATGTATATCAATCGGTGGCGGAGAAGACACCTTCTCTTAGCTTAACATCCTTTTTCGAGGCATTCGAGTTCAAGAAGTAATATATTTTTAGAAATCAGTCGTGCGAATGTGGAATGGCAATGTGGCATTTAAAGTGAAAGAAGACCTGCTATCTTAAAAGGTAATCATTGCATCGAGCCTCATTAACACAAAATGACCGAAACAGGGTTAGATGCAGCAAGGCTAAGTGGGTCATTCCCAATTAGGGTATGATCATCCCCTTCTAGATATATTTATTTCCGCTATGACATTCGAGATGTAAATTAATGTGGTTTGTATGCACGGGTGCCCGGTTTATAGGTTGGTAACCGCCGGGGGATGGCATATACGGTACTACCTAGTTTAATGGTAGGCCGGTCTTGTGTTGGTAGAGGAGCTTTGTGATGGTTCCTCTAAACATCCATCTTAGAGGTGTACCCATCAGAAAGGTTGTCCCTTCACCTGGTCATTTGTATGAAAATCCATTCTCCAATAAGAACCTAAGTTTTTGTTTGTATTGGCGTAACGAATAGCCTCGAAATGCTATATGGGTAACCATTTCGGTTAAGATTAAAAAATTTATTTGAAAATGTTTTCAAAAAGATGTCATTAAAAATAATATCAAATGTTTTGATATATAAAAGTGTTTTAGTTACCATAAGGTAAAAACCCGTCCATATTTATGTGTGGGCGTGGTCTTAAGCGATACTTTTTCTTTTCAAAGGATTTTATTCGAAGGCTGATATATGACATTTTGTCATTTACTATTGAGTTTTTCTCACACGGGTTTATCAAGCCTGATCCAGGTATTTTCAATACTCGGGTCAGATCCGAGTAGTTTCAGGTTTAGTCGAAGATGGATGAAGTTTCCAGAGGAGAGATGCAGGTATTCATCTACGTATGAACGTATTCTATTATCCGCTGCTTTCTGTTTGCTTTTTTGCTTCCCAGCAATTATAAGGATATATGTTTATAACTTTCCAAGATGAATTTAGGTTAGATTCCGATATATTTATTTAAAAGTTTTCTGCTGCAAAGATATTTGTTCAATATTATATAATATTTCATTAGTGTAAGATTCTATTCTGTCTATTTTTCTTTATTACCCCTAATAATACACAATTCCGTGCAATTTGGGTCCGACATGTGTGGTTTATTGTTAGCACAAAGGGTACAGAATCGTGGGTCGTCACATTTGGTATCACAGCTAAAGGCTAAGCGAGAACCTTGGCTTTGGTATGGGTGAAGTCTCATCAGAGATAGGATTAGTAATATCCTAGGATGAGTAACTCATTAGAGATGGGGTTAGTAGCACCCTAGAATGAGTTATGACAGTATTATATAGGAGCACGTATTTGTTAATGTTATATATAAAATGATTTTTGGTTTAGTGAAATAATTTTACCTAGGTTTATATTTTGAATATAAAAAGAAATATGTTTAAAAGATACTAAGTTAAAAAATAAATGGTAGTTTGAAACATAGATTAATAAATAAGCAGCTTGAATTGATTAAAAACAAGTTAATGAAGGATATCTTAAGATTAAAATTGCATAATTTAACTATAAGATAAGAATCAATTAGTTGAGAACTAGAATTTTAATCATATACCCTAGACATTTAGCCTTAGTAATAACGGTTTGGTAAATATCAGAATGGGTTAACTTCAAAAAGGCTAAGAACAAATACATTGTGAATTAATTTTCATGATTGACTATGAGGTATTTGATAATAATATGAAGAAAAATAACATTCTTTTCAGGAAGGACCAAACCCACCAAACTTTACTTTACTATGTTGAGAATTTGAGATCCAAAGTCAAAGGAATTTTTTGGGATCAGAAACGAACATGGAAGTTAAGGATTGGTTAAGAAAGTATGACAAACTCCAGCATAACATGGTAAGTGTAACAACCCGCATGTTTTACAATTGTGTATTTAAATATTTTATTTAAATATAGCATCGTTAGTCGGATTATAGTCCGAAAAGCTTCTTTTTGCAAACGGTCGAATTAGGACTCAAGACCACCCTCATCGAGTTCAAAATGACGTTTGCGAACTTTTTGAGTATAAACTTCGATATGTTTGGAGTCAGGGGAATTTTGCTACTTTTTCACTTAGGGCTTTGGTTGGGTTTCAGCCCATTAGACTCAAGCTTCACCCCCTCTTCTCTTCATTCCTTCATATTTTCCTAATACTCAAGCTTTATCAACAATGGAGAGAGGAATGGGAAATTAAAACTCCAAGCCCTAATTATTTTTGCAAATTCATGTTCTAGCTCCAAATTCATAGAAGCAGCTTTAGTAAGCCTTCTCTTCATCTTCTCCAACTCGTTCTCTTTTCAATTTCAGAAATTGCTAAACCTAACTTAGGAAATGTTTCTCGTTTAAGCTTAGATTCAAGCTTTTTGGGTTGAAATTGAAGTGTGATTTTCCTTGCCATTGCTCTATAGCTTCTTCTTCATTTGTTTTGGGTTTAAAGGTGAGATTTTTTATCTCACATCTATGTCTATATATATCTTTGTTGTTAGGTACGAATTCCTAACACTTATTGATGATCAATTGCTTTTGATTTGAATTGGTTTTTATGAATATTCCAATTTTTGGTTTTTTGGATTCAAACCTTTAAAAATCCTATCTTTGAGGTTTGAACATGTTTTTGGTGATGCATCGAGGAGCGCATAGGGCCGGGTTGCCGATAGGCGTAAACCCCTAGCGTCCATGCTCGTCCGATTGCGATTTGTTGGTATTTTGCCCCTTGGGGGCTAGGCTAAGAATACTGAATTTTTCAGTTCAGTCGACTGAACACTCTGAGTCAGTCGACTGAACCAAACCCAGGAAATTTCCTAAGCAATAGTCAGTCGACTGAACACTCTGAGTCAGTCGACTGAACTTAGAAACAGAGAGTTTCCAGGCATGATTCAGTCGACTGAACACTCTGAGTCAGTCGACTGAACTTGGAAACAGAAAGTTTCCAGGATCCGAGTCAGTCGACTGACCACCCAGGTCCAGTCGACTGAATTTGTTGTTTTTGCCCATTTTGCCTTTTAGGTTTGAATATCCAATTTTTAATCGATTCTTTTTCTCCAATTAGTTGTTATCACCTTTGTCGACTTTGATAACTTCTATCTTCGAGATTTTTGGGAATATCCATTCCAATGGATTTGGTATCGATTTCTTTGGATTTTATTCATGTCTTTGTATGTGAATTTTGGTGAATTGATGTTCTACAATCATTTTTGTGATTTGTCACTTTAAAAATATAAAGGTTTCATTACTAGTAGTAAATATCAAAACTCTTTCATCTAAACGATTTCAACACTATTTTATTATAAAGCTCATTTCTTAAACCGTTTTCCAATCTACTAGCATATACAAACCTTTACCTCGCTCTTATGAGAAATCTAATTAAACGGCTTAGTAAAACAAGTGGCATGAAACACTCGCGTTCACTTCATCGGTCAATTCTTTGACTTGTTCGGTTGAATCTCTTGTGACAGTTTTCTAGTGGAGTTCTACAATTTGTTCTTAAATATCTAAGTTAAGCTAGTGGTTATGGGACATGAAGCTAAACTCATATATTTACTAGTTTAGTGTAATTGACACTTCTTGATGATTGATGATGATCATTTTTGTGATTTAGACTAGCGATATGCTATGTTTCTTTATCCACGGAGGGGACGGTACCTTGTTTTATTGAGTTTCGTCTCATTTCTTTTATAGGCTAACGACCTATGTATTATTTGGAGTTTAGACTCAATTTTCATGGGCTAGTGACCCATGTTCTTTTATGGAGTTCGGTCCATCAGACATATCTTTGTACTACGTTGTTGCAGCAGCTTATCAGGATCATCGGGCGTACCATTGTACTACGTCGTTGTTCCGAATTATTTCGAGTTTCAGGTTCCTCGGGCATACCGATATTATATTATGTCGTTGCAGCGGCTCTATGGTTAGCGACCATGGGATAGCGTACCATTTGTGATACACGTGTTGGTGAGTTTTCAGGCTTCCGTTTTGTGATAGGCCTCCCCCCTTTTGTGATTTCTGGATTTTCACTGATGATTTCTAGAATTTGTGTTTCACCAATTTTGGTGATTTACATTGATAAGTTTTATCAATATTTATGCATTGGCGAATTTGTGTGTCATTAACTTTGGTGACTAACATTGATATAAATATCAATATTTATGGTTTGGTGAATAAAAATAAAGAGTATGACATTCTTTTTGATCTTTGAGAAGATTCTTGTGATATTGATTAATCTCTAGTTGATTTCCAATTACATACTTATCACCGTATGACTTTATGGTTATCATACATTTTTGTCATATCTCTTATTCTATATCATTTTATCTGATATTTATAGCTAGACTGATTCGTTTATTATTTTCTTATTAAATAATACTCGGGTTAGACCGAGATGTTGCAGGTGCTTCTACTTGACTCCTCATCTGGGAGTATTACCTGACTTTTGGCTAACTACACTGTATTGGTAGTTTTTGTTGTTATACATTCGAGATAGAGACTCCTTGATGTATACATATTCTTTTGTCTAGAACTTGTAACTATTCTTTTGTGATGTTGTGGATCTTGTTAGACCACTACTCTGATATACACTTTTATGTGTAATATTCATATCTGTTTTCGCCTTTGAGATATGAACTTCTGTGACTGATTTGTGTTATGGTATTTCTATATTTGTTTTCGAAGATTATATATAGCCACTGTATAGTAGCTTTGAGTTTGTGTCGGTATGTCAGATTTCCTCTTGAGATGAAAAGTTATATTTTTTTATCTGGCATATCGGTACTCGCACAAAGCAATTATATAGATGCTCACTCCTCAACAGCCTTATTATCCGCGCTAGTTGACGGCATTACCTCGTAGTATCCTTGGCTAGCGTGGGTATATAGGTGGGGGCGTTACAGCTTGGTATCAGAGCCAAACTTCGGAACAATGTAGAATAATTTAACAAGGATCATCGTCCTAAGTCCATCTTAGGAGTCGTGCCTTAGGATTTTATTCGAGTCTTCGAACCGTTCTATCCTATTTTCTTTGTGACGCCTTGTTTTATCAATCATGATTGCTTGATAATTATTTTGTGAATAACCTTTTTCTTCTTTCTTTCTTTCTTAAAGAAGAGAAATGATTAGACCTGGCCGTTCCAACACCGGTCAATCTAGTGCTACTCCCCAGGATGGAGTATTCATGTCTGCCCAGCAGCTTTTAGATCTCGTGAAGAATGCTCAAGCCGCCGGACCCAATCCAAAGCCTACTCACCCCAAGTCTGGATTTTCACGTTTGTGCAGTGACTATACCAACTTGGGTTGGAAGCCATTTAAGGGTTTCGGAAGCGTCATTCAAGTCCAAGCTTGGCTCAAAACATGCGATCGCATCTTTACTCGCATGAATCTAATTGATCTTCACCGTGTCTAAGTGGCTTCAAGTATGCTCCAAGAAAGAGCATTCGATTGGTATGAGCTTCTTATTTCTGAAATTATTAAAGCGGATCTTACTTGGGAGAAATTTCGAGAACGATTCGAGTTAAAATTTATGCCAGAAGCTGGGAAGGTGACATTGGCTCGTCGTTTCATCGACCTTGTTCAAGGTGAATCCTCCGTGGCAGACCATGTCGCATCATTCGAGTCACTTTCTAAATACGGGGTCGAATATATAAACACCCCATTGAAGAAGAACCAAAGATTTGTCTATGGCTTGAACAAAACTCTCAAGAAGCCTTACTTCTAAAATTAGAAGTTTCTTTTGATCAACTTGTTGATATCGCTCTTCGACTTGAAGCAGATAAAGAAAGTGATGTTGAAGTTGTGGGTGCCAGACCAAACTTCAACAACAACAAGAAAATGCCTAATAAATTCAAAGGTCCTTATCCCAACAAGAAAGAGAGACAAGAAACTCCTGTAGCTAAGACTTCTACCTCTAGTGGTGGCCAATGCTATAATTGTGGTTCTAAGGACCATTATGCTAATGAGTGTTCCAAGCCCCTTACTTGTCGCTATTGCAAAAGTTCGGGCCATTATATATCAGCATGTCCCTAACTTCAAGGCAGGAAGGAGGGAAAGCTTAATGTGGTGCAAGCCCCTAGTAACACTTCTCGTGGTCAAGGTATTTCTCATTCTATCCTTAATGGCATTATTGTGTTTCGTGATCGTCCTATACGAGTTCTTTTTGATACAGGTGCGTCCCATTCTTTTATATCAAAAGAACTTGTTGATACTTTTTCTTTATGTGTTGTTGCTTTAATGTCTTCTTTGAGAATCTCGAATCCGGTTGGTGGATCCGCAACACTCAGTTTACTTTGTAAAGATGTCGAGATTGTTTTATGTGATTTTTCTTTCCAAGCCGATTTGCATGTAATGCGTTACTTAGGCTTTGGAATGATTTTGGGAATGGATTGGCTTAACCGTTATGAAGCACATATCCTATGTCCTGAGCCGACTATTTATCTTCGACGTCGTCAATCTGTTAAGCAGATTTCTATTGTACTTAAAGATTCAGATTCCAACGCGGCAACATCTTTATATTCTTTAAGTCCTTGTGATGACAATAATGATGATGAGGAAGATGTCATTTCTCTTATTCACGTTATTCGTGCATTTTCTGACATATTTGAGCCCGTTTTAGGATTACCACCTAAGCGACCAATTGAGTTTAGAATTAATCTTATCCCTGGAGCTCTACCTGTTACTCGTCCTCTTTATCGAATGTCCAATAAAGAGAATGAGGAGATGCGTAAACAATTACCTAAATTGGAGACGAAGCAATTTATTCACTCTAGTTCCTCACCTTGGGGAGCTTCGGCTATTTTCGTGAAGAAATCCGATGGTACAATTAGGCGTTGCGTTGACTACCGCAAGCTTAATGATCTTACTATCAAGAATAAATATCCTTTACCTCGGATTGATGATCTATTCGATCAACTTAGTGGTGCTAGAGTCTTTTCATAATTGGACTTGGCAATCGGTTTTCATCAGCTTCATATTGCAGAGGATAGTATTCCTTTAACGTTGTTCCATACTCGCTATGGATCTTATGAATGGCTTGTCATGCCATTTGGTTTAACGAATGCTCCGGCTTATTTAGTTGACCTTATGAATCGAGTTTTCAAAGATTTCCTTGATCGATTTGTTCTCATCTTTATTGATGATATTCTAGTGTATTCAAAAACCGAGGAAGAGCATGAAAAGCATCTTCGGATTGTGTTGGAAACTCTTAGAAGCAATCAATTAAAAGCAAAATTTTCTAAATGCCATTTTTGGCAATCTCGTGTGAAGTTTCTCAGTCATATTATTTCCGAATCTGGAATTTCCGTGGATCCTTCAAAGATTGAAGTGATTCAAAGTTGGAATGAATGGGTGGGTTAAAAATTTGTAACCGGTAGCACCAGTTTTATGTCGTTCGGTCGACCGAAATGTCTGGTCGGCCGACCGACTCTATGAAATGAACAAAAGAAACTTTCGGGAAGGATTCGGCTGACCGACTCAGGATTTCGGTTGACCGACCCTGTTGTTCAGCCCAGACAAGCTTGTTTTTGGTTTTAAAAAATTGTACAAAAGAGAAATTTTATTGTTTTGAATGATATTAATACAAATTATAGAAAATCAACAACATACATACATACATACATACATACATATATATATATATATATTAAAGAACGCTTAGCCACCGGTTGTTAATATCGACGTTCCCAAGAATTCGAAGATGGAACATTCTCTAGAGGTAACCACGTAGGAGCTACTGGTGATTGAGCAGGATTTGAGGAGGTTGAGGGTCTAGATGTGGGTTTAACAATGTCTTCCGTTTTTTACGAATAGATTTTTATGGCCATCCGTTATAGAAAGCTCAAACGTCGTGCCGTAACTTTTTATTCATAGTATAACTCCTTTTGTAGATCCATTTGTTGCTGTTGATAGTGGTGTATCTCATCTATTTTCTGTTTAGTTGAAGGAGATATAACCATAGCATTCTTGCCTTTCTTCTTTTCCGGTGTATAACCGGTATGAGTGTTCTCCCATGGTTTCCAGCCATGTGGGGGTCTTCATCCGGGGAAGGAGAGAATTTAAGGACACAGTTAGGTAAGGGAAAAATATGATAGGGTCCGTTTTCAAGAATACGATCGGAATCATCGTCCGGAGATGTATACGATAAACGAGAGTTTTCGGAATTGTAAGAATCATTATTAGATGACATTTTCAAATAATGTTGAATATAAACTTTTCCTAGTATTTGTTTGAAAACCGAACATAGTTTATATACGTATTTGTTTACTTAAAAAAAAGGGGTTAAGAATTAGTATTTAATTTTCATCACAGGTAATTAATAGCAAAATAATTTGTAAAAATAGTGTTATGAAAATACAATTTAAACTAAAAAGGTGACTGAGACAAGAAACAACTATAGCTCAAGTGGCTATAATACACCATATAATAAGCAAGTAAGAGGTCATGGGTTCAAATCTCACTTTGGTTAGAAAAAAAATTTGTTTTAAACATTTTGCATATTTTTAGTTATAACTCTTTTAGAGACATTATTCCTAAATCTCGTCTAAGATTGATAAAACTATTTTCATTTAATGGTTTAGTAAAAATGTCAGCAATCTGATTTTCAGTATTAATAAACTCTAAATTTATCAATCCTTTTTCCAAACTATCACGAAGAAAATGATGATGAATATCTATATGTTTTGTTCGTGAGTGATTGACGGGATTTTTAGAAAGATTTATTGCACTAGTATTATCACAATAAATTATAGACTTTTCAAGATGACAATTAAAATCCTGAAGTGTTTGTTGCATGTAAATGACTTGTGCACATGCCAAAGCAGCAGATATATATTTTTCTTCACACGTCGATAAAGAAACGCAGTTTTGTTTTTTACTGAACCAAGAGACTAAGGAACGTCCAATGAAGTGACATGTTCTGCTAGTACTTTTTCTATCCGTCCGACTTCCTCCAAAGTCAGCGTCGCTATAGGAAACTAATTCGAAAGGACATTCTTTTGGATAAAATAGTCCGAAATCTTTGGTTTTAGTTAGATAACGAATAATGCGTTTAACTGCTCGCATATGCGATTCTTTGGGATTTCTTGGAATCTAGCATATAAACAAACACTCATTATTATATCAGGTCGACTAGCTGTAACGATCCAATCATACTACGATATAGTTGTTGATCAACACTTTTGCCCTCCTCGTCTCTATCGAGATGAATCGTTGTGCTCATAGGAGTTGGTTTGGCAGAAGTGTTTTCCAGACCAAATCATTTAATTAAATTATAACACTATTTTTCTTGATTAATAAAAATTCCATTTTTAATTTGTTTAATTTGTAATCCAAGAAAATATGACAATTCCCCCATATGAGACATTTCAAATTCATTTGTCATTATAGTTGAAAATTCCTGACATAACTTATCATTTGTTGATCCAAAGATAATATCATCAACATAAATTTGAATTATCAACATATCTTTCTTAGTTTTATTAATAAAAAGAGTTTGATCTACTTTACCAATTTCAAAACCAGATTCTAATAAATAGCTTTTAAGACGATCATAAGCATGAGGTGCTTGCTTTAAACCGTATAAAGTCATTTTGAGTTTATAAACATGATCCGGAAATTTTTCATGATAAAAAAGAGGTGGTTGTTCAACAAAAACATTTTCTTTTATGTAACCATTTAAAAATGCACTTTTAACATCCATTTGATAAAGTTTAAAATTATGAAAACATGCAAACACTAATAAAATTCGTACTGCTTCAAGTCAGGCGACTGGAGCAAACGTTTCTTCGTAGTCAATTCCCTCTTCTTGATTATATCCTTGTGCAACTAATCTAGCTTTATTCCTAGTTATATTTCCTAGTTCATCTGCTTTATTTTTGAAGACCCATTTAGTACCAATGACTAATTGATCACTTAGTCTAGGAACAAGTTCCCAAACTTCATTTCGCTCAAATTGATTTAGTTCTTCTTGCATGGCAAGAATCCAGTAGTCATCAGTTGAGGCTTCTTTTATATTCTTAGGTTTTATGTTAGAGAGTAAAGCTACATGACCAACTTGATTTAATTGATGTCTGGTTTTAACGTTCGTATTTACTTCTCCAATTATATTTTGTACAGGATGATCCCGTAAAATTCTAGGTGGAGATTTTATTATATTAGTAGTAAATTTTGTATTTTCGGTAATTTCATTAATATTATCAAAATTTTCACTAGTATTACTGTTTTTATTCTGAATAGTTTCATCATCAAAATCGATAGTAATATTTGGATTTATATTTTTAAAATTTTCGTCAAATGAAACATGTAAACTTTCTTCAATAATCTGAGTTCTTTTATTAAAAATTCAATAAGCTTTACTTCGTTCCGAATATCCTATGAATATTCCTTCGTCAGATTTCGAATCAAATTTGCCTAGCTGATCTTTAGTATTCAAAATAAAACATTTAGAACCAAAAACTTTAAGATATGAAATATTTGGTTTTCTTCCATTTAGAAGTTCATATGGAGTATTCTTAGTTAACGGTCGAATGGAAACACGATTCAATACATAACAAGCAGTAGCTACAGCTTCTGCCCAAAAATGTTTTGATAAAGTGGTTCCATTTGATAAAGTTCTTGCACATTCTTGTAACGTTCTATTTTTTCTTTCTACAACGCCTTTTTATTGTGGTGTTCTAGGAAATGAAAAATTATGGTTAATACCTTTCTTGTTACAAAATTGTTCAAAAACTTTATTTTCAAATTCTCCTCCACGATCACTTCTGATATTTTTAATTTTCAAACTTTTAATATTTTGTATTCTTTTAACAAACACTTTAAAATTATAAAAAGTATCGCTTTTATTTTTTAGAAAGAAAATCCAAGTGTATCTAGAAAAATCATCTACAATAACAAACACATATCTATTATGATTAATAGACTTAACTTGAGTTGGACCAAAAAGATCCATGTGTAAAAGTTCAAGTGGTTGTTCTGTAGAAATTACTTTTTTTGATTTAAAAGAAGATTTTGTTAATTTTCCTAATTTACATGCATCACAAAATATATGCGTTCTGAATTTTATGTCAGGTAATCCTTTAACTAATTTATTTTTAGCTAATTTGTTGATGGTATTAAAATTGATGTGACAAAATCTTTTGTGCCAAAGACAGGAATCATTTTGCTTAGCTATTAAACACAAATTTGAATCATTTTTAACGTTCATATTTAAAATATAAATGTTTTTATCTCTTATTCCTTCAAAAATAGTGTTATGATTTTTATCGAAAATATTACATTTATTTTCTAAAAAAGTTATATTAAAACCTTTATCACGTAACTGACTAATACTCAATAAAGTATGTTTTAAATTTTTGACTAATAAAACATCGGTAATGAGAGGTAAATTAGTGGTACCGTTGCTGCTCACATCGCCTTTACCAATGATATATCCTTTAGAGTTATCTCCAAAAGTGATTGATCCTCCATTTGAGTAGACAATATTTGACAACATTTCTTTGTTTCTAGTCATATGTTTTGAGCAACCGCTATCTAAAATCCATTTTCCTCTCCTTTTATGTGGTACCTGCAAATTTTTTTTATAAAAAGTTGGTACCCGTTTTTCTTTAGGGTCCTAAGAGTTAGATCTTAGGAAGCCAAACCCATTTGGGTTCAGAATTCCCTTTATAAACATAGTTTTTGTTATTATGAACAGTTTCCACGAACATTTTGATATGTTTATTTCTTATCAAAACATTATTTGATTTTGGAATCCATATCTTAATGGTTTTAGTGTTTGAACAAACTGTTTTCTTAATATCCTTTTTAATATATTATTAATCTTACTTTTAGCAAAATTATTTTGTTTCTTAAATCCTAGTCCAGATTTATTGTTAGTGGATTGAGAATTTTCTAGTATTTTGGAAAGATTCTCTCTTCCTTTATTGAAATTTGAGACATTTTTAGAGATGGTATAAAATTTTACTTTTAGACTAAATTTTTCTAAATCAAAATCTTTAATTTTAGAATGTAAGCTATTATTTTCAAAAAATAAAACATCATTTTATTTTTCTAAATTTCTAGTTCTTCAGATATTGAAGAAATTTGAGAAGATAAGTTAGAATTTGATTGTTTAGAAATTTCAAGTTCTTCTTTTAATATTTTCTTCTCATCTTTCAGCATATCTACTTCTAAGACTGTCCTATCTAATTTTCTTTGTAAATCTTTATTTTTCTCTTTAAGTTGCTTTGCTAAGTCTACTAATTCAGAATTAATTTCAATTAAATCTTCAAAACTAAGATCACTTACATCGTCTGATGAAGCCATGAAGCATACATTTGCTTGCTCATTTTCATTGTCACTTTCACTTTCTGATGAGGATGATGAGTCTGTGTCGTCCCAAGGGACTGAAAAAGCTCTTCGTTTGGTTCTGTCCTTCTTAAAGTTTCTCTTTTTACGTTCTGGACAATCCTTCTTCATGTGACCTTTCTTGTGACATTCATAACATTCCATTGCTGAAGATGATGGTTTGCTACTGTTGGTATTGTTGTTGGAATTATTTTTGTTTCCCCTGAATTTATTTCTTTTGAATTTCAGAAACTTTTTGAAAATTTTAGCAATCATTGCTATATCTTCATTCTCTGAGTCGGAATCATCTTTTTCTGCTTGAAATGCCACATTCTTCTTTTCTTGTGCTATATTTCTCTTTGCTTGTAAATTTACTTCGTAGGTCATTAAATTACCTATCAATTCTTTTGGTTTTAATGTTGACAAATCACTTGCTTCTTCAATGGTTAGGACTTTTCTTTCCCATTCGTCAGTTAAAGAATTTAAGATTTTTGTGACAACATCAAAATCAGTAAATGTTTGTTCTAATGATAGTAGAGCATGATAAATATTCTGGAATCTAGACTACGTATCATTTATAGATTCATTTGGCCTCATTTTGAAATTTTCAAATTGATTTTTCAACATAGAAATTTTTCTTAATTTAACTTTGTTCGTTCCTTCATGTGTTACTTTAAGTGTTCTCCATATTTCATAACCAGAAGTGCACATGCTAACTCTATTGAATTCATTTCTATCTAATGAACAAAATAAAATATTCATAGCCGTTGCATTTATGTAGCATCTAGTTTTTGTGTGTTACTCCAAGTTGAGTATTCTCCAATAGGAGTTGTGTACTCTCTTTGTATAACATTCTATATATCAAAACCACTAGATTGCATATAGATTTTCATTCTAGTTGACCAATAATTATAATTTATACCATTAAAATGTGGAGGTCGTGAAGTTGATTGACCCTCTGTGAAACTAGTATTAGTGTTAGTGCCAACATCGTTAGTTTGTGTCGTTGCCATATTACTAGAAATAAATATCAAATAACTTTGTGACGGTTATAGAATAACCTTGCTTTGATACCAAATGAAAGTGTACGTGCAATACTAAGGATCGTGTAGTATAACATATACATGCGGAAACTAATAATAGAAGTAAAATAAAAATTAAAGTAAGCACACCAGGAATTTTTATACTGGTTCGTACTTTCCGTTCTACGTCCAGTCCCAGAATATCCTCTAGATTTAGACTAAATCCCTCACTTAACCCGGAGGAATAGGTATACCACACCTGAGCAGCCGAACAGGAATTTTTCCGCCTCAACAGCCGAAGAGGACTTCAACTTAATACAAATAATTTGTTGACGAGTGTGTTCTGAATAACACGGATTTTCTTTTGATAGTACAATTTTCCTATAATCAAATCCTCAAGAATATGTAGTGTGTGAAGATTTAGAAGGAGGATAATCTCATAGAATCGAAGTATATAAATTAATTCAGAGATTCTAGCGATATTGAATGAGAATGAATGCTTTTATTTGTAGAAATAAATAGAGAATAGATTTCAGAATTATAAACAAGAAATTTTTAACTGTAGGAATGAATTAAACATGTTTATATAGTTGTAGAATAGTTACAATCTTTCATGAAGAGTTTCAATCAAAGGTTGTGACCATATCTCTTGGATTGAAGGTGATTCCTCTTCACGAATGATCGCAACTCTTCAGAAAAATAGCCGTTATTTCCAGGTCGGTTGACTGAAAATTCTGGCCGGTCAACTGAGTTTAAAATCGTGTAAAAAACAGAGCATGTCTGTGCATTAACAACAGGTTCAGTCAGCCGAAAATTCTGGCCGGTCGACCATCCTGATGTTATATGCACAGATCATATTTTTTTCAAGTATAAAACAATATACAACTATTTGTATATTTGTGTGACTACTTGAGGAATGATTTTAACAATATTCTATGACTCAATATAATAAAATATTAATACTAATCTCTGAATTGTAGTCTTGTCTCCTTTGTAGTGCATAATATACTTTTATTCTCTTTTTGTCGCCTTTGTATAGTATTCTCTTTGTAGTTCGTCTCATGATCTCTGAAGCTTGTGTCATGAATCAAAACCCATGAATCAACAAGAGTGTTACGGAAGTCCGTAGTTTTCTTGGATTGGCGGGCTACTACCGCCGTTTTATAAAAGACTTTTCAAAAATTGCCATGCCTCTTACTAGCTTAACAAAGAAAGGAGTTAAATACATTTGGTCGGACAAATGTGAAGCTTCTTTTCAGAAATTAAAAGAACTCCTTTATGATGCTCCTATTCTTGTTATTCCCGAAGGGAATCAAGATTTTATTGTTTATGCCGATGCTAGTCGTGTTGGTTTGGGAGCCGTTCTCATGTAAAGAGAACGTGTTATTGCTTATGCTTCTAGGTAATTGAAGCCAGGCGAGACTAGATATGCCACTCACGATTTAGAGCTCGCGGCTATTGTTTTCGCCCTTCGGATTTGGCGTCATTATCTTTTGGGAGAAAAATTTATTCTTTACACCGATCATAAATCTTTGAAGTATTTATTTTCTCAAAAGGAACTTAATTTGCATCAACAACGTTGACTCGAGTTCCTTGCATCATATGATCTTGATATTCTTTATACTCCCTGAAAGGGGAATCGAGTTGCCGATGCACTTAGTCATAAGCAACAAGCGGTTGTTTCCATGATGATATCCGAATGGAATGACCTCGAGATTCTATCCACTTGTGAGATTCGAGATCGTGAATCCGATTTATGTTCATCGCTTGTTTTATGTAGCCTTGAGGCTCATCCTTCACTTTTAGACCGCATTCTTGAAGCTCACAAGCTAGATCCCGAATTTGCTCTTCTTGCCTAAAATTTTAGGGATAAAATTGATATTGAAGATATGAAAGACTTTGATATTGATTCTCGTGGCGGTATTTGAAAATTTGGTAGACTTATCGTGCCAAATATTAGTGATATTTGCAAAGACATTTTAGAAGATTCCCATCGTTCTAAATTTACCATTCATCCCGGTAGTAGTAAAATGTATGCGGATATGAAGCGACTTTATTATTGGGATGGAATGAAATTTGATATCGCTAACTTCGTCAAGCGTTGCATGACTTGCCAACTCATTAAGGCCGAGCATCAAAGGCCCGGAGGGTTATTGCAACCGTTAGACATTCCAATTTGGAAGTGGGATCATATTTCTATGGATTTTATCGACGGTCTTCCCCGTTCTCGTTCGGGTCATGATAGCTTACGGGTGATAGTTGATAGACTTACTAAATCCCCCCATTTTATTCCCATTCGGTCTAATCGGACCGTTCCTCTTTTGGCCAAGCTCTTTATTAAAGAAATTGTTAAATTGCATGGAGTTCCTACTTCTATTGTTAGCGATCGTGATCCATCATTTACTAGTGGATTTTGGAAGAGTCTTCAAAAAGCTTTGGGAACGAAGCTTAATTTTAGCACCGCTTATCACCCTCAGTCCGATGGAAAAACCGAGAGTGTGAATCAAACTCTTGAAGATCTTCTTCGTGCGTATGTTCTTGATTTTGGTGGAAGTTGGGAATATCATATTTCTCTTGTTGAGTTCTCCAATAATAATAGCTTCCAATCTAGTATTGGTATAGCATCTTTCGAGGCACTCTATGGAAGGCCATGCCGATCTCCTTGTTGTTGGGTTGAGGCTAGTGAGAAGCTGGTTTTAGGTCTAGATTTTATTCATGATTCCACAGAAAAGATTGACCTTATTCGTCATAGGATGAAAGAAGCCCAAAGTAGACAAAAATCCTATGCCGATAACAGAAGAAGGAAATTGGAATTTTCTGTGGGAGATTTTGTGTTTATTCGTGTTTCACCTATGAAGGGTGTTGTGCGTTTCAGTCGATCGGGAAAATTAGCACCTCGATATATTGGTCCATTTCCCATTACCGAACGTATTAGTTCCGTGGCTTATCGCCTCTTATTATCGGCTCAGTTTTCTGCTATTCATGACGTGTTTCACGTTTCTCAACTACAGAAATGCCTTCAAGATTCCGATTCTATTCTTGAGCCCGGTATTGTGTGTCAACGCTTAAAATTGAACGCTAACACCCCAGTGTAAGTAGAGATTAAGTGAAAGCACCACCCGCCTATACGGGAATTAAAAGTAAGTAGAAAAGTCACAGAGAAAGCAGTAAAAAGACAACAGTTTTATAGTGGTTCGGCTTCAAGTTAACCTACGTCCACTTTAATCTTCTTTATTGCTGAATCAATTACAACTTTACAACAATCTTCGATTACAACACTGATAGGACAAATAGCTAGAACTCCGATGTAGAAGAATTCTTTAAATCTATGTCGATTGTGTTAGATTTCCTCTTGAAGTTCGTTGAGATGTCTTTCGTGTTTGAAGTGTCGAGTGAGTCGAGAATTCAGCAGAGTATCGGCGTTTCAGAAATGAGCCAAAAAGCTCCCCTTCCTGTTGGAGTAAGTGGGGTATTTATAGGAGAGTTTGGAGTTAGGTCGTAGGTCGTAAACGACATAGGAATAGGTCGTAGGTCGTAGACGACTTAGGAATAGGTCGTAGGTCGTGAGCGACTTAGTAGACATGGTTTACGACCTAACAGGAGCGCCCTTGATCACCTGAACAAGTCATAGGTCGTGGGCGACCTAGGGAAGGAACGACATAAGGAAGACAAGTTACCTCGGTTTTGTATAGCTTGCTATGTCGTTAATTCCTTAGGTTGCTAGGTCGTTAGATACTTTAGGTCGTTAACTCGTTAGCTCATTAGGTTGTTAGGCTCTTTAATCCGTTAGGTCGGTAAATCCACTTAACTACCAGGTCGCTTCACACTTTAGGTCGCTGCATCCCACAGATAGTTAGGTCGCTTCTCCCCATAGGTCGTTAGGTCGCTTTTAAAAGAGGAGTTAACACTTGCCCCTCGAAGTACACACCTAGGTCGTAGGAAGTGTGCTTCGATCTAATCCGCTAGGTCGTGAGCGACCCAAGAGTTAACTTAACCCGTATGCCCATTTTCTTTTGCCTTATATAACTGCTAGCTCGTTTCTTCCTCTTTACTTATTCTTTTGTCCGAAACCACCATTGGCGAATTTCCGAGCTTTCGAAGACAAATTCCAAACAACCGGCCGCCGATCATCTTTCCATCACATTACGTGAGTGAATTTGGTCGTTGTTCAACTATATCCATCGTCGAATTGCTAACCTCCCATTTTTTGTTTCCAATTCACTTTTTGTGTCGTGCTTCACTGCGAACCATGTTTCAATCGACTCGCGGCTGCCATCGATCATGTTGTCGTTGTAATTTGCGATAAAATGGCAGTGCATTGGATTTGTGGCGATTCTGAGGTGATTCGACGATACAGGGTGATGAGTGTTTTTGTTTGTGGAGAAGCTAGCGGGTTATCCGGTTAGGAGTTAGGAGAATTGGTGCATTGAGAAGGCCTTTAGTTAACGGGTTAGTGGATTCTAGGTTGAACCGTTACGCTCCTGATGATTGTGAGGTGACGGACGCGTGGCAGCACTTGAGTGGAGGACAGGCCTTGGGGTCTTTGGCTTGAATGTGAATCATACGACCTAACTTGCTTGCGACCCAACAAGCTTACGACTTAACATGCTTACGACTTAACTTGCTTGTGACCCAACATGCTTACGACTTAACATGCTTACGACTTAACTTGCTTGCGACCCAACATGCTTACGACTTAACATGCTTACGACTTAACTTGCTTATGACCTATCACGCTCACGACCTAACTTAGTGGAACAATACAAAGTTTAAAGCATAACGACCTAAGAGACCAACGACCTAACTTTTTGCGGCATAGGTTTTAGGTCGCGGCCGAGCTAGCACTTGGACGAATTTGCTTTATTTTGACTTGAAGCCTCATGCCTTGAATTCTTTAACTTGGACAATGCGACTTAAGATAATTCGACTTATGCTAGGTTGCTGGACTTGATTGATGAACCTTGACTTTATGACAAGTTGCTTGAATTTGTTTACTTGCAAAAATATGACGGCATTCAACTTGAACCCTCAACCTGAACTGTCGAGATAACTTGCACAAACTTGTTGTATTTCGTTACAGATTATATTAACTTTAATGCTAATAACCTGTTAAACACAACATTTGCAGAAAACTCGGGCGAATATACTACCATTGATTGCCCATATCGAATGGCAGATTAGTCGATAAAGAATAAACAACTTAAAGAAATTATATGAAATGCTGTGAATCGACAAATTCAAGTGAAGTATTAAAGCAAAGCCATATTAGTCAATTAAGGCTAATTTGTTTGCATCAACACCGCGCTTGTATTTGGACTTAAGACAACAAGCCCTGAAACTTTAAAATTGACAAATGCATATTAGTTTAATTTCAGTTATATTTGCTTGTCGTCTTATAAGTTTTTCACAACACCTCACACATTTAGGAAACGTGCACCTTCATATTTGAATATCCAGTTCCTTGTGTAGAATGTCTTCTCAAGAAGAGATAATAGAGCAATTTGAAGGGGTCTTTCCGATAGCCAATCCACTGGATAATCCTCTGGAAAGAACTCCAACTTCCCTAAGTCAACGGGCTTTCAACCAATTACGTATTCAGTTTGGTATTGCTGAAGCAGATGCTATGCTTCCTGGGCCAAATGATACTGCTGATAGGCCACCCCTCGGTTTTATCGCCGTCAACCGTCATATGTGCCTATGTGGTGCCATTCCTCCTTTCAGTGACTTTCTTCAGCAACTCCTCCTCCGATTGACTATCTCTCCTTTCCAATTGCATCCCAATGGACATGCCATCCTAATGGGACTTTGTGTGCTATTCAGGAGGACACTTGATCGTCTTTCGAGTTTTGAAGAAATTTGTTACTTGTGCACATTCACAAAGAACAAAGACCATCCCTCCATCACACTCGTGAGAAGCGCCAGAAACTGTAGATTGATTGTCGATCTTTCAAAAAGCGCCCACGGGTTCTTAAATCAATTCTTCTTCATTCGTCGCCCTCCGGGATTTTACGCCATCTGGAGAGTAGGAAGTAAGATTGCTTGTTCCCACCTTTTCCATTTGAGCTTTTCAATGCCCGAGTTGCTAGGTGCTAATTTCGTTCTTTTCTTTTACAGCACTTCCTCCTTCCTCTAGAGATCCCAGCCACAAGCCGACTTTCGAAAGATTAAGTACCGTGGCGGTTGAGGAAAGAAATATTAAATTTTTGCTGAAAGATGAACTTATTCACCAATACGGGCTTCTGCACCCTTCCCATTCTACTCAGCCTCATGAAGTCCCTGATTCTCCAGTAGAGACATCGGATGCCCCAGTTTCCGTCGGAGAACTTACACCGAAAGAAGATACTGTTGAGGCTTCATTGGTAAAGTGTTCTACTTCTATTGATGTTGCGGGGCCATCCGGCAAACTTGCACTTGCCCCGGTCATTGAAGAAGAGGAACCTCCCCAACAATCTGGGAAATCTGGTGACGAAGGAACTGAGAGAACAAGTCCTGCTGGGCTCAGCGGTGATGATACTTTTGAGGGGTTGAGCGACCTGATGATTACTTCATAGGAGCTTTTTAAAAATGATCCTATCACTGCTAAAGTTACTTCTCCAGCAGTTGAAGCGACATCCACCTTGCAACAAACTCCGTCAGCCCAAGAATTAACACTTGCTGTAAAATCCGCCATCCCCTCCCAACCAAGGAGTGGTTCGTAGTTTGACGCGCGTAGTTTTCACATTACACACACTTAGGACTTTTTAGCACTTATATGCATTCAACTTCCTTGCCTTGAAGATTTCTGAATTTATCTTTTCTTTATTTTTAGATTCTCCAATGGGACGAGTGGCTCTTACTACGATGATTTTTAACGTTATGGGAGCGGCTCTTATGACCCCAAGAGGTATCTTCCCGCTTCCTGGGAAACCGACGAAGAAAGAGCTACGAGGAAAGCTCATGAGAAGCGTGCTTATGAAGAACGCTACGGGAGAAGGGACGAACGTCATGATTCTTCTCAGAGAGAGGATGATTCCCACAAGCGAAAATCCCGTGATGATAAAGGGAAAAGTCATGTTGTTGAGGATCCAAGCAAACGGGCCAAACTTGATGATAAACCGACATCTGAAGTTTCCGAAAGGCCCGCTGCTCCCGTCTCTTTGGAAATTCCTTCCGGCTCTCCTGCCCTTCAAAGAGCCGATATTCAAACAATCATAAGTAGGCCCCCGTATCAAGTTGGGCAGGGTCCGGCTACTCTTTAAAGTCGGTTTCCGCACTGGTGCTTAAAGGGAGTGCGTTTCGACCTTGACTTGGTCCCAGTCGATAAGCAAGCCATGTTGAGAAATCTTAATGTCGTCAAACTCGATATCGAGAGAATGTATGGCTAGCAGAAACTTGTTGACGAGCTTCAAAGAGTGAATCGCGCAAACCTCGAAGCCATGCTGGCTATGGAAAATGACAAATCCGAGTGGCAGAAAACACTCGATCAACATGATACGGAGATGAAGAGTATTGCCGCTTGTAATGAGAAGCTTGAAGCGGAAATTGAAAAACTTGAAGAAGAACTCGTCACTTCTTCCACTTCCTATTCTCAAAGAGAAGAAGTGCTTCAAAAACAGGTGAGAGATGCTCACGCTGCACAGAGAGATGCTGAAGCTAAATTTGAAGCACAACAGCAAGTTATGGAAAGCTACCGAGCCGACGTTGCTCAGCTGCGAGAAAAAACCAACTCCCAGAACTTGGAAATTGAACTGCTAAAAGCTCGACTTTCTAAAGCTGAAAAGGAGCGTGATGAAGCTATTGCCGGCAAAGTAGCAGCCGAAGAATCTCATATGGCAACTAAGCCGAAGTCAGCTCCACTCTATTCGAGTTTTACATCCATAGTGTTTTAGGGCGTGGTTGCCTTAAATTTTTGGGACCGGAGTATGAAATCACTTTGGCCAAAGTGTGGGAAGCCGCACTTGATATGCTTGGAGGAGCTGGATATGCCGAAGTAGATTTAATGGCACACTTTCTAGATGATGATGCATGTGTCGCTCTTGCCAGGGGAAAGGAGAAACTCGCCAAAGAGAGAGCCGGAATGACAGAGGGAGAACATTTAGGGAAGGCAACTTCAACCGACCCAGTTCAACCTTCGGTTTCGGTCGACATCGATATTGTTGGCTCCAGTTCCCATTCTCCACCTCCTGCTCAAGCTGCTATTGAAAGTGCAACCGCCCGCATCGGAGATGAGGGTCAAGAAAGCACTGAGGCGCATGACTTTGAAGTTGACATAGTAAAGCCTACCTCTTCAGGTAACCTCGATGCTGATCTTGCTCAAGTGGACTGCTTGTTTACTTCACATGAGCTTGATGAGCTTTTTGATTATTACTTAAATCTTGACACACCACTTTCTCCTCTTTTTATGAGAGATACTGACTTTAACTTCTCTTCTCCTGTAGTGAAAGCGCCAAGTGTTGTTCAGCCTTCCCCTCTTCCAGCTGTTTCCTCTCCGCCTCTTCAGATTACTCCCCCTTCCGTTTCTCAACCGGGGTCACAAGAGGAGCAGATAGAAGCTCTACAAGGCTTGGATGACCCAGTCGCTTCTCAAGAACAGACGGCCGAGGAACCTGAAGAAGGCGAAAGAACCCCGGAGCAAACTATTTCTAATGACATAAAGTTGTCTGCACTTTTCACTCCAGGCAGTGAGTCTTCTTCAAGGAAGAAGGGGAAGCGTGTAGTCTCAAAGAAAAGGAGAGAAGCTTCTGCCAGCGAAGAAAAAGAAGAAGAAAGTCCAATTGCACCCCTTCCTCTTTCTTCCCCTACTCTCACAAGCCGGCCCAAAAAGTTAATCATCCGGCCAGGCGAAGGCTCGAAAGGTGGCAGGAAGAAGAAGTGATGGGTTTGGGACATGCTTTTCGTCTCGCTTTTTTTGCTTTTTTGCTTGTATATACAAAGACTTTTGTTGACCGGAGATTGTGCAAGGTACCGGTCCCCGCCTTCTTTTGTTTTGAAACCTGCACATGTATAAAAAATTTATAGTATGGAATAAAATGATTCTTTTACTTGCACAAACTTCTGTTTGTATTTGAGAATGCACTTATTCTTTTTTTTCATACAAGTTTCTTTATTTTCTCTGTGTGATGTTGTAGTAAACCTATGGTATGTTGCTTGAGCATTGTTTTTATTTCTGTAACTATATTATATTGCCCCCATACCATGGTTTATTGCAACCTCATTCACATTTGCAAAATTTTAGAGAACAACTCTTTTATTTCGAGAAGACTTGTATTCTTTCTTTAGAGAACAACTTTTCCATTCAAAGGAGGTTTGCATCTGTACTTTATAGAATAATTTTTCCATTTTAAGGAAATATTTATCTGATTTAGTAGAATGCGCCTCGTATTGGAGAAGTTTCTCTTTCTTTCTTTCTCTTTTTTTTGAAGAAGTTTTTACAGTTCATTTTCGGAGAAAGCCACTTTTATTTTTGGCAAGTGAATTTTCCTACACGGTAAAGTGGGCTTCCGAAAAAGGGCTTCGACCTGTTTGTGCCTCCGAAGAGGGCTTTTGTTTGATTGTGCCTCTGGGAAGGGGGCTTTTTTGTGTGATTGTGCCTCTAGGAAGAGGGCTTTTTTGTGTGTGCCTCTAGGGAGAGGGCTTTTGTTTTTTCCCTGTACGCGGCGAAGCGGGCCTCCGAAGAGGGCTTTTTGTTTCTGCCTCTGGGAGAGGCTTTTGTTTTTTCCCTGTTCGCTGGGAAGCGGGCCTCCGAAGAGGGCTTTTCACATTTCGACTCGTGTGAAGTTTTATTTCAGATCACGGTGAAATGTGTGCCTCCAAAAAGGTCTTTTAGCATTTCAACTCTGGTGAAATGGGCCTCCGAAGATGGTTTTTCACATTCCAACACTTGTGAAGTTTTATTTCAGATCTCGGTGGAATGCGTGCCTCCGAAGAGGTCTTTTCACCTTTCAACTCGTGTGAAGTTTTATTTCAGATCACGGTGAAATATGTGCCTCCGAATAGGGATTTTGCCTGGAAGTTTCTTTCTCATGGTTGGACGGATTCACGGGGCGGACACAAGTTACTTGGATTGTTTGTTTGGACAAACGTTCTCAGATAGTTAACGAGTGTCCTGTGCCACCGGTCATTCCACCAATCTTTTTTGTTGAGAAAGAGAACTTTCTTTTTCTGGAAAGTCCCATTAGAGGTCTTTATCCTCCGAAGAGTTGTGCCTTCGAAGAGGGCTTGTGCCTCCGAAGAGGTCTTTTGCTGTTTGCTGCCTGCTCGCCCATGTCTTTTTGCCATATGCTCATATCAGCGGTTCCCTGTTATCATTTTCAAGCACACATTCCTTTCTTTTGCAGGTAGCTTATTTTATCCAAAGAAGTGTACTTCATTGTTAAATGAGTTCGCAGGGGCAGACACAGGCTAATTAATCGGATGTTCGTTTGCACAAACGATCACAATTAGTTAGGAAGGGTCCACCTCTGGCGAAACCACTAACTATTTGCTTGAAGCGCTTATTATATAGGATTTGAGTCTGGAATTTTTGTGGCTGAACATTCATTTGTTGAGTGATGTCAGGGATCGCTTGGTCTTATGATGGGTAAGCTTTGTTTTAATGGCCTGCAATATTAAATCGACATTTTAGAAAAACAATTGAAGTACTTTATATATCGAAATAAAACAGGCAGTTTATAATAGTAGAGAACACAAGATTTATAGTGGTTCGACCAAGAACTGGGTCTACATCCACTTTATAGTTCTTATTATTCACTTGCACTGGCTTTACAATGGCTTTCAATACAAGAATCATACATTCATGATTCTTTTACAGTATTTCAGTAAAGCTTTTAAGTAAAATATGGGCGCAAGTGATTGCTATTACAAGCTCTTGGAATTGGATCTCCTTCGACAATTGTCAGTTTGAAAGTGCCATCAAGAAGTTTTTTTCCAATGGCATATGGCCTTTCCCAGTTTGGCGCAAACACTCCTGTTGCTGTCATGACCCTCTTCAAGACTAGATCTCCAATCTCAAAGCTGCGTTGGCGAACTTTGGAATTGAAGTGCCTGGCAATTCTTTACTGATGGGCTGCAATTCTGAGCTGAGCCTCTTCCCTTTTTTCATCAAGGAAGCCAAGTGCTTCAAGTTGCAACTCTTCATTTTCAGCTTGGTTGAAATGAATTCTTCTATGTGAAGGGACTTCTATTTCCACCGGAATCATTGCTTATGATCCATATGCCAATGAAAATGGAGTGTGTCCAGTCCCAGTTTTGTGGGTAGTTCTGTATACCCATAGTGCTAGTGGTAGCTTATCGGCCCAACCACCTTTCGCTTTTTCTAGATATTTTTTGATGGTTGATTTGATAATTTTGTTTACTGCTTCCACTTGCCCGTTTGCCTGCGGATGAGCCACTGCTGAGAAGCTTTTTGGATCTTGAATCGCTTGCAAAAATCTTGGAACTCTTCACTTTCTATTTGGGTTCCATTGTCTGTGATTATCTTTTGAGGCACACCATACCTGCAAATGATATTCTTAGTTACAAAATTTATCATCTTTTTAGAGGTAATAGTTACTAATGATTCAGATTCAGCCCATTTAGTAAAATAATCAAAAGCAACAATAGCATATCTGATTTCGGACTTGGTGGTTGGCAAAAGCCCGATGAGTTCTATTCCCCAAATAGCAAATGGCCACGGACTGACCATCTGTGTTATCTCGGTGGAAGGTGCTCTTGGGATTTTTGCAAATCTCTGGCATCGGTCACATCTTAGGGCATAGCTTGCAGCATCACGATTAATATCTGTCCAAAAATACCCATACCGGAGAATTTTCTTTGCTAGTGTTTGACCACCGGAATGATCTCCACACTTTCCTCCGTGTACTTCAGCTAGAATTGTCTTAGCTTCTTCCTGGATCACACACCGGAGCGATGGCATTGAGCATCCCCATCTGTACAATCGGCCATCTTGAATTATATATCTAGAGGCTTTTCTTAGCTACTTCTGTCGTTCTTTTGAATTTCCTGGTAGAGAACCGTATAGCAGATATTCCATTATCAGAGTCATCCATGATTCTTGCTCTTGAGATATAGTCATGATCCAGTCAATATCCATCTCATCGGTGCTTGGAGCTGACAGGACTTCCACAGGAACTAATCCCAATAATTGAGCTTCACCAGTGCTTGTGTACTTTGTGAGAGAATCTACCTTCATGTTCTCTTCCCGGGGTATATGATTTATCGTATAATGGTCAAGATCATCGAGAAGTTCCCAGGCTCTTGACAAGTAAGCAGGCAGATTTCCTCCTTTAGTTTGAAACTCTTTCTTGACTTGACATACAATAAGCTGTGAATCACTGAAGATCTGCAACACTTTGACATTCAATTCTTTAGCAATTTTCAAGCTGGCAACAAGAGCTTCATATTCTGCTTCATTATTTGTCGAAGGGAATTCCAATCTCAATGCATAGCACAATGACCGCCCTTCAGGGGTTTCAAACACAACCCCAGCTCCGGAACAGTATTCGTTTCATGCACCATCAATATATAATTTCCATCGAATTGGGGTACTATCAGTCGCCTCTTCCTCACTATCACCTTTATCTGTACATTCTGCGATGAAATCTGCTAAAGCTTGTCCATTAATTGCTCTCCGAGGATGATAAGTGATGTCGTATTAGCTGAGTTTAATATTCCACTTCAAAAGGTGACTCGAAGTCTCAGGGCGAAACATGACTTGCTTCAGAGGTTGATCAGTAAGGACTTTGATAGGATGAGCTTGGAAATATGGCCTCAATTTTCTTGATGCAATCAATAGACAATAGGCAAGCTTTTCCAATTTTGCATAATCCATCTCTGCCCTGGTGAATCTTTGGCCGATATAATAGATCGAGCGCTGAATTTTTGTGTCTTCCCGTACCAACGCTGCACTAAGAGCATGAGATGAGATTGTCAAATATACGAAGAGATCCTCACCATCGTCGGGCTTAGAAAGTATTGGAGGCGTTTCCATATGACGAATCAACTCATCGAAAGCTTTCTGACATTCAGGAGTGCAGTCAAAATTTTTCCTTCCTTTCTTCAGAGCATCAAAGAATGGAATGCATTTATCAATAGCTTTGGAAATGAATCGACTCAAGGCAGCGACTTTTCCATTAAGACTTTGCAATTCCTTCTTCGTTCTAGGAGCTTTGACTTCTTTTAAGGCAACAATTTGAGTGGGATTAGCTTCAATGCCCCTAGCACTCACAATGAAACCCAAGAACTTTCCAGACTCCACCCCAAACGAACATTTCAAAGGATTAAGTTTCACTCCATACTTTCGAAGGATTGCAAACATTTCTGCCAAGTTATCCATATGGTCTACCGCTTTCTTTGATTTCACCAACATATCGTCAACGTAAACTTCCATAGATTTGCCAATCTACGGTTTGAACATAGCATTGACGAGTCTTTGGTAAGTTGCCCCTGCATTCTTAAGTCCGAAGGGCATGACTCTGTAGCAGTAGAGACCAACGTCGGTGATGAAGCTCGTGTCCTCCTGGTCCGGCTCATGCATCATGATCTGGTTGTATCCGGAGTAAGCATCCATAAAAGATAACAATTCATGCCCCGTTGTTCCATCCACCAACTGATCTATCCTGGGTAACGGGAAGCAATTTTTGGGGCAGCCTTTGTTTAAATCTGAGAAGTCGATGCATACTCTCCACTTCCCATTAGCTTTCTTAGCCAGTACAGGATTTGAAATCCAATTCGGATAAGTAGACTCCCTGATGAAACCATTCTCTGCTGACCTTTCAGGACCCAGGGCTCTTCTCTTCTGCTTTATCGGTGTAAACTTCGGATCAATATTCAGAGTATGTACTGCAATTTCTGGTGATATTCCACACATATCAGCATGAGTCCAAGCAAATACGTCCATATTTGCTTTCAAGAATGATATTAAGGAATTTTGAACCGTCACACTAAGTTGCGAACCCACATTCACCACTTTGTTCGGATCTTTCGGGTCAACAGGTACTGGCACTGTTACTTCCACTGGCACCACTCTACTCTCCCCTGCACTAGCTTTTCTGGGATCTATTTCTCTTCGTGCCCCGCTATGCTCGCCAATGCAGGGTCCACCCTGTAATTGCTACAAGGTTGGTTCTTTGATGCGGACTGGGGCTGCCGCATCTTTTCCCATCTCTCTCTTCCTTGCTTCACGCAACTCTATTAGATAACATTCTCGCCCAACATTCTGATCCCCTTTAATTACTCCAACTCCATTATCCGTGGGGAATTTCATAGCGAGGCACCACGGGGCGAGAATTGCCTTAAAATCCGCAAGAGTTGGTCGGCCTAGGAAGGCATTGTAGGCAGAAAATTCATCAACAATTACAAAATTTTGTTTCCGAACCACCTTTTTCTGCCCCTCTCCAAGCTCCACAAACAAGTCGATAGTTCCAATCGGCTGCTTCGGTTCCCCAGTAAACCCAACAATTTTTTACGATGAAGCTTGAACATCAGCCAGCGGAATTTTCATTTGGTCGAACGTCTTTTTGAAGAGAATATTGCAAGAAGCGCCGCAATCTACAAGCACTCTTCTCACAATAGCCGGCCCAATGCCTGCAGAGATGACCAAGGGCTCCATGGTTGGAGCTTCAATGCCCATAGAGTCCCTGGCTCTGAACACAATATCATCATTAAAAGTTTTCTACTGCTTCAAAGGTGCAACATCTTCTAGCACAAAAACACTCTCTTCTATTGGTGCATACTTCAAGGCATGGGCATATCTTTCCATCTCGCCCCAGCTTCTGCCTGCTGGGTGAGGACCTCCTGTAATCACATTAATAACAGGCCTTTCTGATTCATGCATAGTATTCCTCTCACCCGAGCCAAATGGATGAGCAGGAAGTTGCTGGCCCTTAGTAGATGAAGTTGGGTCATTTCTACTTCTCTTAACATATTGCTGCAACTTGTTATCTCTCAGCAGTTCTTCAATCAAACTTTTCAGATGGCGACATTCGTTGGTTTCATGACCGGGTTGATTATGAAACCGATAGAATCTCCCACTTTAAGCAGCTTTTCCCCCAACTCTCATCTCAGGCGGTTTAGGATATTCTACCGCGTCTTTGGTAGCAAAAAAGATATTCTCCGGGGTGTCGGTCAAAGGAGTGAAATCTGAAGGTTTTGAGAAGCGGAGTTTCTTCATATCTTTCTGTTTCTTCCCACCATTATTCTCCCTTTTTTGATTTTCGGATTCCTTTTTGGTAGGAGCAGCAGTATTATCCTTAACCTCTGTCAATGCCACTTTAACCGGTGCTTGAAGGCTTTCCAAGTGCATGAATTCATCAGCTTTCTTATAGAATTCTCAAGCGAATTCGGTTCTTTCATCTTCAGCCACTTCCCAAATTCGCTTGATTTGTCGATTGCCCTCATCAAGTATGTCAAGACCATCCATGGCTTTGCATTGTCCACTTCAGCTAAAGCTATGTTGAAGCTGTAATGACCCGTTAAATTAGATAATATTGAATAAATTTAATTTATATGTTTTCTAATCTAATCCAGAATAAAATAGAAGCCTTAGGATTTTTAAAGAAATGGAATGTGAGGGTTAGATAGTAACTGTAATTAAAGTTAAATAACTTAAATGTTATATGACATAGGTTGAAATAACTGGAATTTGTGATTGAGGTTATAAGTCATAATTTGTTGATTTTAAACGGTATTAATGAAACTATAACTGAATTGGATTGCATAGACATAAATATTAGAAAAAAAATGTATTAGGTGGACTAAAATTTTTAAAGTTCATAAGTTGTGTAATCCAATTTAGTAGAAACTCTAAATTATAAACGAAGATGTAAATAGACGCTAAAATTTAACTATGTAAATGGTGACTGAAGACCTAGTTATAAGAAATGGGAATATAACCTAACTTGAGTTAAGTAGAAGAAGGATTTGATTTAATATGAAAATTATAATTCTAAGTATTGAATAAAATAGGGAATCAAATTTTAATAAATGGTCATTTAATAAATTCAACGTTTTGTGAGAAATCATAATAGTTGGGTAAAATGTGTACAAACTTCGATTCGGAAATTATTGGATTTATAACAGTTTTGGTATTACGTATATGAGTTTAAAAGTTATTCCATTTTGTAAAGTAATAGAAGAATGCATAAAGATATAGACAGGGCTAAATAGAATTGATACTTAATGGATTGAATGAATTACCCATTAATGTAGATATGTATAGTGTACTATAAATGGCCTAAGCAAATTTAAAATGGAATAATTTTTGAGATTTGTACTATGAAAATAAATAGCAACATTTATTTGCAAGTAATAAAAGCCTGTTTAGGTGACTAGAATTTAGAGTAACGACTACTGTATGTTACCTATTCTTGTTTCTTGTAAATTTAAACATTGGGAATTCAATTATAATTAATGATAATAACGTTAGTATTGGTTAATAAATAGATTTCAATACAGTAACCAAATGAATGGAATAAGATGAGTATATATTGCATAGAAATGAAATGTAAATTGTCACATTTGGTTGGAGCTAATTTTTAGAAACATATAAATGTTGAATCAGTAAATATTAAATTCCATTTAATATAAGAATTCAAAGGTGGAAGATTTACATTTGGATTGGAAAATGGATAGTTATTAATTAAAAGTGACCATTAAATAAATTTATGCAAACGTGATATAATGTAAATAGATGGGGATCAAATTTTATTTATGTGGTTAAGGGAATTTAATCTCTATAGTATGATAATCGAAATTAATGGAAGTTGGAATAGCTAATTTATAGGTTAGTTGAAATTTAGCTAGAATATGTAGATATTGAATGATAGTAAAAAATTAATGGATATAAAAGTTTCAATTATACATTGAAATTCATACTCGCCATAAAAGGTTAATTGAAACCAAAGAAGTTAATATAGGAGTCAAACCTCATTTATTAATTTGGATTTATTGCAATAGTTAATACCATAGAATAAAGTTAAAGCTAATTCAAATTTTTATTTGACCATTGTCGATATAACTTTAGAAAACAAGATTTTAGTTATAATTTGAGTATTTGATTCGACAAATGGTATTTACTACATATAAAATGGAATTAAACGTAAATTATTACGTTATTGGATTTGAAACGAAATTGGTAAACATTAGGCTTAAAGAATAATGATGTGAATCTTAAACTAATGTTAGTTTCGTCATATTAACAGCAATGGCTTTGAATGATAGAAAGGAAGTGAATTTAATAGATAAATCAAACTCATGATGTGAATTCATCAAGATTGGAATTATTAATAAATAAGAAATATTAAGGCGAATAAATGGAGATAAAGTTTATTATTGAGTTTGGAATTTTATTTATGGTAAAAAGGTTAATTGCAATCCAAAGATGAGTTGGAATGGAAATCAAGTATTTATTTAATTTGATTTAAGAGGTGAGTATAAGAGTATATGATTTAATAATTGGGTTTTTGCGAATAAAATTTATAATTCCCAAATAATAAGAAAACGCAGAAATTAACACTGCAAAATTGATATACTTATAAATTTTAATTCACATCCAAGCTTGGAAAACCATTTGGGATTGTTTGAATTATATAAGTCACAAAATTTGGCCAATATTAAAAGTTGAAACATAAAAACTGGATTTATAATTTATTTTAATTTATTTAATAAATATTAAAAATAGCCATTTTGGGCACGGACTCGGATTTTGACGAAACTAGTTTCATCGGATCCGTAACGATGAATTATAATAATGTTTCAAGTTTCGTAGCGATCGGACTTGTCGTTTGATCGTACGGACTCGAAACGCCTTCAAATTTATGCATTGAAATAAATTGAATTTGGAAATCTTGTTTTCAGCATAACTTCTTCATACGATCGAATTTGGTCGCGAAACTTTTTCCATCGCGTTCAGAATATTTTAAAACACCTATTTGGATATATAGTTTTAATAAATTCGGTTCCGGAGGCATAGCGGGCTTTTTGGGCCATAGTTTATTCCGTACGTCCGCGTATCCAGTCTAGCTACCCTACCTCTAGCCTATCTATAAATATACAGTTATAAACCCTAGCTCCTTTCTTTTTCATTTGCTGTACGTTCATTTCTTCACTCTTTTCTCTTCCCCAAATGCATACATCTCAGATCCAATTCCAGATCTATCCACGGTTCAAAATCAAAAGTCAAAACTCAAAAATTTCAGAAAATTCCAGAAAAAATATATGTTGAAGTATTCGATACGCGTAATCTCATGGTGAAATTCGTTTGTCAATTGGAGCTGTCATTCATCCAGAATAAATTCAAACAGCCCCAAAACCGTTCATCATCAGCGCACAAAACTTCGTCGGATGGAGAAACTGTTTCTGGGTTTTGTAGAGGGGACCGGGGGGAGTGCATCTATATGATTTTTGGGGCGAATCAACGGTTGGATGTGGGGCTATTTTTGATTTGGGTTTCGAAAATTTGGGGGCGGCTGGGTGTTGCGTGCGTAGAGTATACCTGAACGCGTGAGAGAGAGGGGGCTGCACGTTACTTTGGTGATGACGTGGCACATATATGTTTAGGTGAGTTGTGTGTGTCACTTTTGCTTATTTTTAATTTTGAATTCAAGTGCAATTTTCGACATAACTTTCTCATACGAAGTCGGATTCACACGAAATTTCTTTTGTTAGGATCGTAATTTAATTCCGGACTTGATGACGCTGGTTTGGACGAATTCTGAGACGGGCGAATTTTTGGGTTTAAATCGAATTTAAATTCGATTTAAATTCAAAAAGGTGAGTGTTTTAACTCACTCACAATTACTGGAAGCTTTTATGTTTGTTAAATAAATTTTAGAAATGAATAGAAATTTATTTATGAGCTTTTGGCATGTTATTTCACCCATATCTGTTGAATTGCATTTTTTTGAATTTAGCTGTTAATTAAATTGATTGATTGCGTATTAATTGGCTGTTAGAAATTATTGTTTGCATAAGAACTGCTAGTTAACAGTTATGTCAATTATCACTGAAAATAAACTGTTAGATTTATAGTTGATAAATATAATTTGAATTAAACTGCCAATTATTACCTGTTGTATATTCCCAAACATATTTTGTTATTGGTTGATATTGCTTGATGTTTGTGACTGGATGATGGATGTGTTGTTGAATGGATGTTTTATTTGATATCATTAAACTACAAGTTAGCATACATTTTACATTTCATTCGGGATTGTGGTTTGAAATGATAAAACCGCAAAGTTTTATTTTTAAATTGCGGATTGAAATGATAAATATCCGTATCACTTGACCATAGGATAGAAAATTATATACAGGCACCGCGGTCTATATATAACTATTTTAATGTGATTTCTATGGTTTGGATTGAATACGGTCTATAAATCTTAAATTTATATTGTATAAATATTTTATTCCATATTTATATACCTATGAAGTTGAAATTTTGAAAAAAAAAAAGGAATATAAATTTCTTTATTGAAAATGGAAGAAATTTAGAAAATGGAGTTTGGTAAATTTATATCCTATGTTTAAATGTAAAGTTGGAAATTTTAAGATATGATATTTGTAATTGGATTTTCCCAAAATAAATAGAAATGGATATTCTAGTATAATTTGAAGTGGAAAATTTCTCTATATATATATATATATATATATATATATATATTACTAGAAATTGAAGTCTTATTAATTATGGATTTTATGTGAATGGTCAAGATTAATTAATAGAATATTGATTTTGAAAGGATAAAAATCCAACTTTAGTTGAAATATTAATGCTCAAAAATGGATATAAATATATATAAAATTGAAATGGTTTTGGGACTTGAAGTATTATTTTGGATTTTGGTTTAACTTTAAAACAAGAAATATTTGGAAAGCCATGTAATTTATTCTTTATAAAACAACAGTAAAGTTAAACCTTTTTAATTCGCATACCGTTGAATATCCAAACCATTTAGTTTTGAAAATAATGGTTTTAAAATACTATGGATTTTCGAAGAATTATGTTGAAAGTTACAAACAAAATATTGGTTACATGGGATATTAAATAATAAAAAGTGACATAATTTTTGGAAAGGAAAATTTTATTTGGGAAACGATATCATTGATTTGGGCTTTTATAAAATAATATGAAAATAAATTGTTTGTGTTTTTAAAGAAGAAATGATATCGTAATATTATGGTTTTGAAAGGGATTATATTCTGGTTTTAAAGTATAAACTGTTTTTAAATAACCGCGGTGTTATAATAACGATTGGTTGGCAAAGAGACCGGGATCGGATATGGACATACTCTCTGTCGATACCGAAAATCACTTTGACTAACCGTGTACGCGGTGGAGATTCCAGAATGAAGTAGGTGGTGGCGACGTTTCCTGTAAGGTAAATACGTGGACCCAACTCCCGTGAGTTGGCATAAGGTGGCTAAAACAGGAGCGATTCTCAGGCCAATGAGGTCATTCCTCTGATCGGACGCTCCTCTTCGATATTATACTTTGACTTGGATTGATTCAGTGGCCACTTCTATATTTGGATTTTGGGGAGTTAGTCCGAGGTGGGCGGTAACTGCGGCTACGCGTTTCCACCAGCCTGGATAGCAATTGGTATATCTACCCTGGCATTGCCTAGTTGTGTCGTGTCACCTACCATACCGAGCCTTTACTACGAGTTTCTATTTGTGTCGTACCTATGGAGTATCCTCTGGTAGCCTCCCGATCAGGAGGTATTACGGTACTGTATAGACTATTGGCATTATTTGTGTTAAGGGCTATATGGGTAACCCCTTAACGCTATTTAAAAGTAAGTTTATTTTATGAATAGACACTATTATAATAGCGCAATATACTACATAGTAAATAGTTTAACGGATCCTTAGGAGTTGTAAATCCCGAGCATCTCTTGAGTTACTGTACTCATATTTATTTCTGTTTATTTAACTCACATAAGATATTCTAGTCTGACTCGAGTGTTTTTGTCTTTTCAAATTCGCTCGGGTCAGTCCGAGCATTTCAGGATAGCAGATTTAGCTTGGAGGACGAAGACGAAGATTCAGCATTATTTTATATATAGTATTGCACCACACACTCTTTATATTCCGCTGCATTGTTGTATTGGTATGTGTAACTCTGATGTTCATTGTATAAGTGAAATAACTGTTTTGTAAACTGTTTGAACTGTATATTTATTATTATATTTTATCCTTCCGCTGTGAGATTCTATTTTGTTTATTCCTTCTCTGTTTTTCTGATCTACCCCATAACACTCCGTCCTTGCGTATGCTTTGAATTGGCACGTGTGTCGTTTTAAAGTGTGCGAAAAGGCGGGATGTTACAGAAGCGGTTCAAGAAAGATCTAATAGATTCCCCAGGATTCTGTTCCAGGCTTGACAGTGACATAATATCCTTTGCCTTTGAAGCGTATAACCTGAATTGCTCCTTAAACCTCCGAGTCAAATCGACAAACTGGTCTAGGATCGGACCGAAAGCTTTGTGAACCAGAGTAGAGCCACCTCTTCCAAGTATACCGGAAAGTACCGGCATTTAATCTCATCAAATTTCCTAGCACCAGTCATGTGCCAATCATACTTATACAGGAATTGATTAGGGTCGCTTGTTCCCTTATAAGCCGGGATGGTAGGAGGAACAAACTTCCTTGGGAATTCCGCCTTTAGAATCCTTTCCGTGAACGGAGTTTTGCTCGGAGCGAATCCCCATTCCTTTTCAATTTCATCCCTCTGCATGCTTTCTTTCATGATTTGTCGCACCATGACCGAAAGATATTCCTCATCATTTAAAGGATCTGCAGGACAGACTTCGGCCATTTTCTCGGAAGTTTGTCTGGACAAACGTTTGCGGAGAGTTGGCTGCGGTCTCGATCCTCCAGCTTGAGGAGGTGTTTCTTTGGCGGGGATAGCTTCTCTTTGAGGAATATTCCTCTCTTCAGGATTATGAACATCATCTGCAATGTTTTCTTCATTATTCACCGGTTGACGGTTAGCTCTGAGCAATGCATTTAACCTTTCAAGCATCAAAGCATTTTGGGTTTCCATCTGCTGGTATAACCCAAATACTGCAGCATCTAACTCCGCTCGTGTAATTCCAGCACTTGATGCTGCTTGACTTGATGAAGGAGAAGTGGCAGTATTCTCATGTATATCACTGAGTCTGGTAGATCCACGCTTTCTTCCAAGAGCCATTTTCTCTGATAGACTTCTGGTTTTGAGAGAGATTTTTTCAATAAACTTTTGCGAAGCAATGACGAAAGTAGCCTGAGTTGGGTTCTCAGTGAAAGCACCAAAAATGTTAACGCTTAAAATTGAACGCTAACACCCCGGTGTAAGTAGAGATTAAGTGAACGCACCACCCGTGTATACGGGAATTAAAAGTAAGTAGAAAAGTCATAGAGAAAGTAGTAAAAAGACAATAGTCTTATAGTGGTTCGGCTTCAAGTTAAGCATACGTCCACTTTAATCTTCTTTATTGCTGAATCAATTACAACTTTACAACAATCTTCGATTACAACACTGATAGGACAAATAGCTAGAACTCCGATGTAGAAGAATTCTTTAAATCCATGTAGATTGTGTTAGACTTCCTCTTGAAGTTCGTTGAGATGTCTTTCGTGTTTGTAGTGTCGAGTGAGTCGAGAATTCAGCAGAGTATCGGCATTCCAGAAATGAGCCAAAAAGCTCCCCTTCCTGTTGGAGTAAGTGGGGTATTTATAGGAGAGTTCGGAGTTAGGTCGTAGGTCGTAGACGACTTAGGAATAGGTCGTAGGTCGTAGACGACTTAGGAATAGGTCGTAGGTCGTGAGCGACTTAGTAGACATGGTTTACGACCTAACAGTAGCGCCCTTGATCACCTGAACAAGTCATAGGTCGTGGGCGACCTAGGGAAGGAACGACATAAGGAAGACAAGTTGCCCGGTTTTGTATAGCTCGCTATGTCGTTAAGTCCTTAGGTCGCTAGGTCGTTAGATACTTTAGGTCGTTAACTCGTTAGCTCATTAGGTCATTAGGCTCTTTAATCCGTTAGGTCGGTAAATCCACTTAGCTACCAGGTCGCTTCACATTTTAGGTCGCTGCATCCCATAGATAGTTAGGTCACTTCTCCCCATAGGTCGTTAGGTCGCTCTTAAAAGAGGAGTTAACATTGTGGAAGAAATTAAAGTTTCACCTAATTTGACTTATGAGCAAAATCCTATTCGTATTATTGCTTCGGAGGTAAAACGCCTTCGAAATAAAGATGTACCTCTTGTGAAAGTTCAATGGTCCTCAAATCCTATAGATTGCTCTTGGGAATCTAGAGAATTCATTGAGCAAACACATCCGAACTTACTTTCTAGTGCTCTTTGAGGTGAACTTTTTATTTCAAATTTCTTTTATGTTGATATCCTTTTATGGGCATTACTTTTTATTTTTTCTTCTTATATATTACGAGGACGCAATTTCTTTAAGGATGAGAGTCTGTAACAACCTGCATATTTTACGATTGTGTATTTAAATATTTTATTTAAATATAGCATCGTTAATCGGATTATAGTCCGAAAAGCTACTTTTTGCAAACGGTCGAATTAGGACTCGAGACCACCGCCATCGAGTTCAAAATGACGTTTGCGACCTTTTTGAGTATAAACTTCGATATGTTTGGAGTTAGGGGAATTTTGCTACTTTTTCACTTAGGGCTTTGGTTGAGTTTCAGCCTACTAGACCCAAGCTTCACCCCCTCTTCTCTTCATTCCTTCATAATTTCCTAATACTCAAGCTTTAGCAACAATGGAGAGAGGAATGAGAAATTAAAACTCCAAGCCCTAATTATTTTTGCAAATTCAAGTTCTAGCTTCAAATTCATAAAAGAAGCTTTGGTAAGCCTTCTCTTCATCTTCTCCAACTCGTTCTCTTTTCAATTTTAGAAATTCCTAAACCTAACGTAGGAAATGTTTCTTTTTTAAGCTTAGATTCAAGATTGTTGGGTTGGAATTGAAGTACAATTGTCCTTGCCATTGCTCTATAGCTTCTTCTTCATTTGTTTTGGGTTTAAAGGTGAGATTTTTATCTCACATCTATGTCTATATCTATCTTTGTTGTTTGTATGAATTCCTAACACTTATTGATGATCAATTGCTTTTGATTTGAATTGGTTTTTTATGAATATTCCAATTTTTGGTGTTTTGGAGTCAAATCTTTAAAAATCCTATCTTTGAGGTTTGAACATGTTTTTGGTGATGCATCGAGGAGCCCATAGGGCCAGGATGTCGATAGGCGTGAACCCCTAGCATCCTGCTCGTCCGATTGCGATTTGTTGGGATTTTTCCCTTGGGGGGCTAGGCTAAGAATACTGAATTTTTCAGTTCAGTCGATTGAACACTCTGAGTCTGTCGACTGAACCAAACCCAGGAAATTTCCTAGGCAAAAGTCAGTCGACTGAACACTCTGAATCAGTCGACTGAACCTGGAAACAGAGAGTTTCCAGGCATGATTCAGTCGACTGAACACTCTGAGTCAGTCGACTGAACCTGGAAACAAAAAGTTTCCAGGATCTGAGTCAGTCGACTGACCATAACTGGTCCTGTCGACTGAATTTGCTGTTTTTGCCCATTTTGCCTTTTGGGTTTGAATATCCAATTTTTAATCGATTCTTTTTTTCCAATAAGTTGTTATGACCTTTGTCGACTTTGATAACTTCTATTTTCAAGATTTTTGGGAATGTCCATTCCAATGGATTTGGTATCGATTTCTCTGGATTTTATTCACATCTTCGTATGTGAATTTTGGTGAATTGATTGTTCTACAACCATTTTTGCGATTTGTCACTTTAAAAATATAAAGGTTTCATTACTAGTAGTAAATATCAAAACTCTTTCATCTAAACGATTTCAACACTATTTTATTACAAAGCTCATTTCTTAAACAGTTTTCCAATCTACTAGCATATACAAACCTTTACCTCGCTTGTATGAGAAATCTAGTTAAACGACTTAGTAAAAAAGTGGTATGAAACGCTTGCGTTCACTTCGTCGGTCAATTATTGGACTTGTTCGGTTGAATCTCTTGTGACAATTTTCTATTGGAGATCTACAATTTGTTCGTAAATATATAAGTTAAGCTAGTGGTTATGGGACATGAAGCTAAACTCATATATTTACTAGCTTAATGTAATTGACACTTCTTGATTATCGATGATGATCATTTTTGTGATTTAGACTAGCGATATGCTATGTTTCTTTGTCCACGTAGGGGACGGTACCTTGTTTTTATTGAGTTTCGTCTCATTTCTTTTTTAGGGTAATGACCTATGTATTATTTGGAGTTTGGACTCAATTTTCATGGGCTAGCAACCCATGTTCTTTTATGGAGTTCGGCCCATCGGACGTACATTTGTACTACGTTGTTGCACTAGCTTATCAGGATCATCGGGCGTACCATTGTACTACGTTGTTGCACTAGCTTATCAGGATCATCGGGCGTACCGTTGTACTATGTCGTTGTTCCGAATTATTTCGAGTTTCAGGTTCCTCGGGCGTACCGATATTGTACTACGTCGTTGCACCGGCTCTATGGTTAGTGACCATGGGATAGAGTCCCGTTTGTGATACACGTGTTGGTGAGTTTTCATGCTTCCGTTTTGTGATAGGCCTCTCCCTTTTTGTGATTTCTGGATTTTCATTGATGATTTCTAGAATTTGCGTTTCACCAATTTTGGTGATTTACATTGATAAGTTTTATCAATATTTGTGCATTGGCGAATTTGTGTGTCATTAACTTTGGTGATTGGCATTGATATAAATGTCAATATTTATGGTTTGGTAATAAAAATAAAGAGTATGACATTATTTTTTATCTTTGAGAAGATTCTTGTGGTATTGATTAATTTCTAGTTGATTTCCACTTACATACTTATCACCGTATGGCTTGTCATATCTCTTATTCTATATCATTTTATCTGATATTTATAGCTAGACTGATTCGTTTATTATTTTCTTATTAAATAATACTCGGGTCAGACCGAGATGTTGTAGGTGCTTCTACTTAACTCCTCATCTAGGAGTATTACCTGACTTTTGGCTAACTACACTATATTGGTAGTTTTTTGTTGTTATACATTCGAGATAGAGACTCCTTGATGTATACATATTCTTTTGTCTAGCACTTGTAACTATTCTTTTGTGATGTTGTGGATCTTGTTAGACCACTACTCTAATATACACTATTATGTGTAATATTCATATCTGTTTCCGCCTTTGAGATATGAACTTCTATGACTGATTTGTTTTATGATATTTCTATATTTGTTTCCGAAGATTATATATAGCCACCGTGTAGTAGCTTTGAGTTTGTCTCGGTATGTCGGATTTCCTCTTGAGATGAAAAGTAATATTTTTTTATCTGGCATATTGGTACTCGCACAAAGCAATTATATAGATGGTCGCTCCTCAACATCCTTATTCTCCGCGCTAGTTGACGGCATTACCCCGTAGTGTCCTTGGCTAGCGTGGGTATAGAGGTGGGGCGTCACAGTAAGCTTCATCCATCGGTTATTTATGGAGATGATAAGCAATACCCTGAAATTTGAAAATGTCGTTTCGCAAATAACTATTGAAGTACCAGCCAAGGAAAACGGGAATGGAAAGAACATGAATCATTGTTACAGATGTAGATAAAAGGGTCACACTACAAAAGAATGTATATCAGGAGTAAAGACTAAGACTTTTAAGAAAACCACCCTAAGAGTTTGTTATTTCTGCCATGTGATGGGACATATTGCCAGAGATTGTCCAATGCTCAAGGTGGCAGAACAACCTATACCGTTTGTTACCCTTACTCGTTCGCCTTCTACTGCAGAAAAAGGAAAAGAGATTGTGGAAACATAAGTTAGTTAAGCATGTATTTAGGAAACACCATCTAAGTATTTTAACCTTATGACTTTGTAAACTTCTTGAGTGTACTTTTTATTAAATTTACATATTAATGAAAAATTAAGTAATTAATTAAGATAAATGTTTTATCTTAAAGTTAATTAAGGTATTGGATAATTAATGATTAATTAAATTTATGAAGTAATTGAAGGGAAATTAATTAATTAATGATTAATGATTAATTAATAATTAAGGGCCATAAATTAATTAAGACTAATTAATTGGAAATTAGGGATTAATTAATGCAAGTAACTAGAAATTAAGTTCCTAAATGATAATTACTTAATTAAAGCATTATTTTGTTAAGGGTTAATTAATTGAGTATAATTAACCAATGGGATAATTACTCAATGAAAGTAATTATGGACAATTAATTTAGATAGATATTAAAAGGATGATTAATTAATGGTTATAATTAATTAATGTTAAGTAAGCAGGGTATAATAGCAATTCAATTAATTAGGAATGGTACAATTAATTTATCTTGCTTATAGATGATTAAGATATATTGAATGACTTAGATTATTTGATATCTCTAATATGTGATTTGTAATGTTTTGTGATATGAGATTCTTGGTTGAAATGTGATGTTGGGGGTTATCTGTGTGAGACGAATTGTTATGTGGATATATAATCCTGAATATAAATTATATTGTTCAAACTTAACAATTTGACTTAAAGAATAATATTGGATTCGAAGAGACCGAGGTCGGGTATCTGCAATACCCAGAACTTTGATTAGTAATCTAAATTCCTTATAATTTGGATATGTGAGATTAATCAGGCTGGAATGGAATAAGTTAAGTAACTTGGACATCTAACCTGAGAACTGTTGTATGTGAAAAATGATTGACTATAATAAGTAAGAACTCGCAAAAGGTACAAGTTACCCTGGTAATTGATAAGTTATATAGCTTGATATTTAATACTATATGGGTTTACACGCTGGTTTCCGGCCTGACCCGGGTGTTACTTTGATGTAACGCTCGGGGTCAGACCGAGTATTACAGATTTTCAGGTAAGCATGTTCTGGAGTTCAGGAGGTAAGCTGGATGGCAGGAACGTATGGAGTATTCCACTCAGGGATATTGTTATTTATCCGAGATAAGTTAATTTTAAATATCTAGTGTTTGTGACATTGTTGTAACCCTGATGTATTGTATATAATTTAATTGATATAACTTTCTTTGTATAACTGTATTATTTGATATTATATTTTATCCACAACGAATGTGAGAATCTGAGTTTTGTTTTCTGTATCTTCTTATATCTCTTTCTTCTTTACCCTAACAATCTGGAATTTTCGAGATCGAAAATTTTGGGTCGTTACAAAGCTCTAATTTCTACACCTTAATCGGTCTCATTGATTTCGGTAAATTCCCCCAGTCCCATGATGAATGATTGTTTTAAGTTAAAAGGAGAGTGTTGCCAACTGAAATAAAGTATAGGACTTCATACCTTTACAAAACAAACCAAAAGAGAAATTCATAAGCAGAAGACCGATAATAAAGCAGATGACCCTTCTGAAAGAATCGTATGTTTGTAATAGTAAAACTCTTGTAACATTCCTGAAAATTAACCAAGTTTAATTCGGCAATTAAATTTATTTTTGAGAATAAATTGTGAATTGATTAGAGATTTCTAGAATAAATAAATAATTTTTGATTATAAATTGAGGTTTAATTAGAAATTTAAGCATAAGTATCTTATAAACAAATAAAATTTGATTTGAGATATAAGAATGAATATTTTATAAATAAATAAATATTGGATTTAGAGATTAAATGTACTAAAAATTAAACAGAAATTAAAAGCTTGAGATTAATAAGAAGTTAATGATAGTTGTTTTCTATTTTTTTAATTATATTAAAATTTGGAATTTGTAATAAAAAGAAAATTAGTGTACTCATTTTCAAAATGTTATTTTTAAATTAAATTTTCATATATAAGTAAATGTGGTTAATTGTTAATATGAAATCAAAGTATTTAAATTCATTCTTCTCCTTTTATAAAATTGTACAAAAATAAATAATAAAAAAATGTATGAATGAAAATTGTGTAAATATAAATTTTAAATATGTTAAACAAAATTAAAGGTTGAAATGTGAAAATTAATTTGGATAAAATTTTGTTTGTGTAAATATAAATATAAAAGGAAAATGTAAGTAAGAAAAAATGTGTGTGTATATATATATATGTAAGATCATAAACATAAGAGAAGTATAAAATAGATATAGCATGTTTTATAAATTGAAATAAAATAAGGTCTGAAACACAAAATATAAATAATTCAAATAAGGGGTATGTTTATTTATAGAATGAACATGATATAAATATCTATTTAAAAAAAGAAAATCTTTGTCTTTGTAAAATCACAAATGATAAACATACATAAGGAAGTAAAGGCAATCAACATGCATAGATCTCATAATCATTTCTCTTTACACATGGCATTCAAGATATTTAATTGAATAAAATAATAGGATTAAAAATTATCGAAACTCTTGAGCTCCCCCATATGCAATCATATAATATCTCAGCCAAATCTGAAAAAGTTTAGTAATCAAAGTTTGAGCAATTCCAAAACTTCAACACCCAAGAAAGAAAATAAAGATAGAAAGAAGGAGAAAAAAATCAGAAAAGAAAATGCCATTCTCTTCTCAAAAACTCAAAACCATTTTCAACCTGAAACCAAAGTTACAAATCAAAGAAAGCAATCAAACAATGCATGCAAGTTCAAAAAAACAAATTCAGATGAACGCAAAGGATCAAGGCAAACAGATTTGGAAAATAGGAAAAGAAATCTGGAAGAAAAATGAAAACTTGGAAATAAATAGATAAAGGCAAGTCATTTTCTTGAAAAGTTTGAATTTAATGTTGTTGATCAATAACAAAGCAAAGGAATTAATCAATTGAATCAATCAGTGCAGGAGAAAAATCAAGATCAAAGACTTAAACCATTTTTGGATTTCAACCGTAGAAAAAAAAGGCTTCTCTGTGTATAGCAGAGATTCATACTGTAAGTAAAATTAAAATTTGTTTGTTATTGATGAAGTAAACAAGTAAATACAACAGGAAATTAAGCAAATTTTGTATTTACAAACTTTTGCAGATCTAAGCTTCAAAAAAATTAAAGAAAAAAATTATACAGGCAAAGCTCTGTCTTTCTGAAACCTTCTGCCTTCAGGAAAAAATATGAGCAAACTTAAATTTTTAACCAGCTTCTTTTGATTTTCTTGCCTGTGATGATCATGGTTTGGAAATATTGTATGAGTACGTTTATATCTGCAAGTTCATATGGGTTCCATGTGTGAAGTGAGCTGTGTATGTTTGTTTATGCACCTCTGACTTTCTTCAGGAAATCAACCTTCCAGGAAAAAAAAGAAAATCAAATCTTTCTGCATAATTGAATTTAGGCTGTGATTGTAAAAGAGAAAAGGACCGTTGGAATGAATTGTAATTTTAAAAATACTTTTAGGTATCGCAAATAGATGGATTTACTGGGCAAGTTGAAAATACAGTAAAATCAGTTTTCTTTCAAAATTTAATTAATTTAAATCTGAGTTTCAATCACATAATCTTCTTAGACTTCCTGAATCGTGAATTTTAAAGGAAAAACCAAGGTTTTGTAATACAATAACGTTCGAGAAAATTATAGTTGAACAGAAATTCGAAATGCCGAAAATTTTGGTGATCGCGAGATCGTGGAGTTTCGAGTTTGGTGTCAGAGATGGTTAGGTGGTTGTTGGATTCGATAAAAATACTAGATAATTTTTTAATTCTTCATAGACGAAGATTTGAATTGATTTAGGGTTTTGGGGGTGAGTTGGGTTCGCTGTTGTTCACGAGAAGTTTTCATCGTCAATGGTGGTCTAACGGTAATCCCGACCGGGGGAATTTGAAGCGGTGTGTCGTGTCGATGTCCTGGTCGATCAGAAGAGTCTCTGGCGACGATACGGCGGCGCGAGGTGATTTTTGGTCGATGGGTTGGGTTCGAGGAGATGACGATTTGCTCGATTTTGGGTTGCGTCGAGACTTTTGGTTCTGGGTGGTCAGAGGGTTCGTGTAGATCACCGGTGACTTGCCAGTGAGGGCGACGATAGTCGAAAGTGATCGAGGTTGTGTGCATGGTGCACGCGTGTACTTGATGATAGTTTGGAAGATTGGGAATGAGGGAAGAACTCGAAGTATTTCGCAGGGAAATTGGGTGCAGGCTCGAATGTGCGTGGATGTTGCTGTTGTAATTTGTTTAAAGGTTTAAATTAAATAGAGATAAATAAAAAAAATTGTCTCGGGGATATGGTGTAGATAGCTCGGGTTAAACTCAGGGATAAAGCACTTGGGCTCGGGGAATTTGGGAATTGGTTTGAGTAGGTGTAGTTACTACAGATTTTTCGGTTTCAAGCTTAAACCTGTTTCAGTTTTAAGGAATGAGTTCTCAACTTTAAAGTTAGGGTTTAATCAAGCTTAAACAGTTATTTAACTACCACTCTTAAAATAATCAATGTTAATTTAAGTCGTAAGTTGTTAATGGTTTGAAAGTAAAAATATTATTTTTTAAAAGTATTTCAATAAGCCCAACCTTTAATTTAAGAGTTTATTTTAAATAAACTAAATAAATGATAATTAAAGGGTAATATATTAATTAATGGTTAATCAATTTTTGTAATTAAGTAAGGATAACAAATTACAAGGTTATAAATTAAATGATAATTAAAGGGTATTTAATTAATGTAATGGATAATTAAAGGTTAATTAAGTATTAATTTAAAAGTTAATTAAATTGTAATTGAAGGAAATTAATTTGTAATTAGTTATTAATTTATTAATTAATGCAAATAATTTAAGATTAATAAGGGTAATTAATTGTCAAGACCCGATTTTTTCGACTTTCGAAAATCGACATTAATACGTCCACAGCATCAACTGCCGAGCAATCAAAGGCCGGAAAACCAAATTGTTAGGGTTAAGGAAGAAGAGGTAGAAGAAGACAGAAAGAAGAAGCAACAGAAACAATATCAGAATATCACAATCACAGCGGAATAACATATAATTGATAAATGAATAATCTTTAAATCAAAAGAACTGTACATTTTATACATTACATCATCAGAGTCAACTTACAACACAACTGGACAATTATATGAACTTGTCCTTACAAGTGGATATATAGCGAAAAAGATAATATAATATACAAGTGATACGTTTCGCCATCCAGCTTGCCTCTTGAGCTCCACAGCAGCTCCAGAATTCCAGAATATCACGATAACCTGACTCTAGGCTGCCCGTATGGAAAATGATGGGCACCCAGAGTTTAGAAATGGAACAATAAACTCCAGGTCAATCATGGGACTGGTGTGAGATCTTAAAAACAATTTATCTTTTGATAAAAGAAGTATAAAAATAGATCTGCAATGCTTTTAGAAAATGAAACTACCATAAGGCCTCCCGCCACACACGCAATGCAAACGCAGAATTGTAGGAGATTTCTCCTTATGATAGCCAAACATGCTTGATATGCAAATTTCTTTGATATTATTAATAAGTGCAAAGTGCAGGAAAACATTTCGAAAGTATAATATAAATCTTAGTCAGCATACAACCATTATTGTATGCCTACTATATCTACCATCCAAACAGTGGGGCGCCACCATAACTAGATGGCAGGTTATACAACTAAAACCGTACAATGCGCATATTGCTTTGTTTGGATTTCCAACAAATGGTCGGGCAAAGGAACTTCCCAAATAAAATGGAACGCCTCTAGAGGGACGTCCCCGGATCCTAATCGGATCTCTGCTAGAGAAGGTCGGGTTACCTTTGTAATAGGTAACTACTGACACAAGCATGCCTTTCCCCAGTCGTTTGAGACCTTTATCCGAGAATCCTCGCAACCAACAACCATAAAGCAATAGGTTTGCGGCAACACGAAGTTAAGTATCTGGGCTCTATACCATGATACCACTCATAATCCAGAAGGAAATGACATACCCTCAGAGGGCACTACCCTCAAATAACCTTGCTGCTACGATTCCTGTTTCGACCATAACCGGGTTGTGAGGAAGGACAAAGTCTCGTCCAGAAAGCTACGCTTTTCACAAAAGCAACGCTTTGATCAACAAATGATTAGAAGCACTCAGCATGCCACATTACCAAATTGGGAGTATATCACTGATAACCATCAACTACATAACCTCTGAGCTCGTACGTCTCAGAGAAGGGTGTTAAGCTAAGAGAATGAATTCTCCGCCACCAACAGAAATGTATTTGAAAGAAATCTGCTTTATATCTCAAAATGTAATGTCAGACATAAAATCCATACAAGTCTGTTCTAGGTTCGAACAGAACCGAATGCACTTCCGAAGAAGTCCTTGCAAATCCAGGTATTCACAATCCCGATCGGACTTCCCATCACTTAGGGAATCTCTATACCGGAGAAACTTAGTGCAGAGAAAATCGATAGGTCATCCTATCATTCTTGCAAATACCCCATCTTCACCACCGGTCTTCAAATGCAATCCCATTTCGTCGTATCATTATTCGGAATGGGTTATATGACACAAGGTCCTTTCCCGACTAATCCGAATAACGAGCGCTTATTTCTAAAAATAAGTGTTCATTCAGATTTCGAACAAATTACAACAATTTCCAATTTGATCTTTTATATAAAAGATCTATCACAATCACAAAGGTTCGAGGTGGTTTTCGGATATCCACTTGGAATCCGACACCTAGTCGCATCGAAATTCAAACGCCCTTTGAAGGCAAATATTGATAGTCGGTTATTTAACTATCAATCAACATTCACAATAATTTCCAGATTTAAATAATTTTCACAATTATTTATTTTCAACATATCTTCGCAAGATATATTTTTACACTTCAACCATTTGAAAACCGATTTCAAATTACCTTTCAATCCTTTGAAAATGAATTTCAAATCATTTTTCACTCGCGGAATAAAATTCCCGAAATCATTTATTTCCACTGAAAAATCTGCCGAGTTTGAATACTTTAAAATAATTTAAATCACTTGCCCAAATATATACTTGGAAATATTTTAAAGTAAAACTACTTTTAAACACTTTATTTTAAAATATTAGTTGTAAAAATATTATACCAATATTACATATAACTTAAGTCCAAACTAACTATCAAAATAAAATTAGTAGAGAGAGTATAAATATTTAAATAACTATTTTCTAAAACAATTATTGATTAAATCTTAGAAATAATCATTTCTATATCAACTTAATAAATCTTTACTTAAAGGATTTAAAACAATTTAAGAAGTTAATTTCTCCAAAGTATCCTTTTCAAAACAAATTACAGAATTTTATAATATATATATATATATATATATATATATATATTTAAATTTCAAAGCTATTCAGAAATTTTATTCGGCCTTCCAGGGAGAATACACTTTCATTTCAAAATGGTTCATTTAAACTAATTAAATAAATCCCTACCGATTTACTTTAAATTTACGTTCCAAATCCGTAAATTTATTTGCACACTTCAAAAATAAATCAATGTTTATTTTTAAAAAAATTCCCCTTTTCTTTATAAATTCCATGGTGAATTTAAATTTCCAAATATCCATTGATATACGATTTTCAAATCGATTTCAAATATTCACTTTCAACAACAATTCAATTTTTCAATTTATTTCAAAAACAACCAAATTAAATTTCATATTGGTTTCCAAGAAATTAAACACCAAGTGAATTTCATTCAAATCTCAAATTGAAATCAATTTCTACTATTTGATTCCAAATTCTTTTCAAAACACCTAATAAATTTCCAAATGGATTTTCAAAAGATTTAAATTCAATCACCAAAAATCAATTCCCAAATGAGTTTCAAATTTTATTTCCTTTTAAAAATAAATTCCTTTTAAAGAAAATAAATTTCTTTATTTTTCAAATTCTTTAAAATTCGTATTTTGAATAAATTCTTCAACCTTGGAATAATATTATCCGACCATTTGTTAAAGCTTTTCCCAAATTTTTGAAATTTTATTCAATAAGATTAAAAATAAAACTTTATTATTTTAGAATTCCTTCTTTTAAATTTATCCAATTCTCAAAAATAAATTTTAATATAAACTTTCAACCTAAATTTTCAAAAATCAAATTTTTATTTATTTCTGGTATCCGACGATACCAAAATTTTATTCGGCTAAATTTTAGCCTTCAACCATTTCATTCACAAAGGTAATCACATAGAGATTATAAAAAATCAACACACAACATTGAAACAAATTCAATTATTTGAGGAATCCAGTTGGATCCCTCCAACCTGTTTCCCAGCATCCATAGATGTTAGCACAATACCAATCCCGTTTCAAGATGGGATATCACGGTACATGGGTTTATATGAAATAGCATCCGCTATTATGCAACGCAATAGGGTCTCATCCGCTATATAATGCGGGAAATCAATTCCAAGTACATATATAATACCAATTCCACTTCAAGGTGGAATATCGCGGTATATATGTTTAATAAAATAACCTCCGCTTAATATGCGGCATATAGGGTCTATTTCAATACAACAGATACCAACCATCATTCAATTACACAATCAAGCAATTTTAAATTTAACTATTTAAAACTTAAATCGAAACAAATTCGATTGAGTGAGAAGTTTTCACCTTGCTTCCAATAGCAGTTTCAGTGTTTTATTTCGAACAAAATTAAACACGCGTTTAATTTTACCCAAAATTCACACTAGCTCCAATCAAATCCAATCCAGCTCCATCACATAATGTTCGTCAATACGGACCCAACGCCATTCGTTTCGTGCGAAACAGACCTCGTATGAAAAAGTTATAGCATTTTAACGTTTGAACGAATTTATAATATCATTCATTACATTTCTTTTATTTATTTTAAACCTACTTCAATCAAGGTCGTTGATTTCTTCCACCATAGATTTGTGACGCATATGTTATCTTCTTCCCAAACGTGAAAACCCTTAGGCAATCACGTACATTCGAACCCAATTAGCCGCTGCACGATCTTGAATTTATGCTCCCTCCACGATTTACTTCAGGTCGATCGAAGGACATCATTTCGAAGCCTGCTGCGCGTGCTACCATAGGCCAAGGACCGGCCCAGCTCGGTTACGCAAATCCCAAGGAAAACGTGAAAAAAAACGTGCGCGTTCGTGGCCAATTCTCTCCTTCATCCTTGCACTACATTCGATCATCTTCATACAGATTCAAAGAACTCAACGAACCCTATCACTTTGTAGTTGAAAGCTTTTTGAAACAATGCATGGATTGGAAGAGATCGAGTGAAGAATACTGGAAAATATCGGCCATTGAATATCAAGGTGGCGGCTGAAGCTTGAAACCTTCGGGTTTGTGCAAAACAAAGAAAATGAGGTCCTTTTATAAAAAATTGTCAAAACGCTATTCATCCGAGATTTTCCGAACTCCAAACAAAGCATGCCGGCTGACGTTTCTAGGGTTTAACCCGTGTTCCGGACACAATGGAATAGGTATCGAGAGCCAATTCGATCATATGTGCGAGTTACGGAAATAAACGATCAAATTGAAATTAAATAGGTTAAACTAATTTCTAGGCGTTTTGGCTTGCCCCGGACAAACCTTAAATCCGATTGACACGAAATTTGAAATCTTACAATAATTTAGCATTGCAGATCCAATGAAACTAGTCTCGTCGAAATCCGAGACTGTTTTAAAAATGACTATTTTTACTCGTCAATTAAATATTAAAATATTCAATTTCCACAAATTAACTTTTAGTTCAATTTTAAAAGTACTATAACATCATTCTAACTCCAATATGATTTAATACAACTTTACAAATCAAATTTAATCACATTAAACCCAATTTCCAATTATTTCTGTAATTTCAAATATTAAATTATCGATTTAATTATCCAATTAAATCTAGATATTCGAAATATAATTTATTCGACTTACAAATTTTACTTGTTAATATTTAAAATTAATTAAATATACGAATTTCAAATGAAAGAAATTCTGGGTCGTTACAAATTTCCCCCTTAAAAGAATTTCGTCCTCGAAATTGCCAAGTAAGAAAAGGTCTTGAAATCCATTAACTTTTTTTTCAAAAACAAACCGTTCCAACTTGATTTCAGATTCATTTTAATTTCTTAACTTTTCCAAAATCCGATGGTTACACTTTTCTAGTTCAATTCCTATATTTTCATTTGAATTTAGAAATTGACTTTTCGTTAACAAAAATTTTCCAAATATTTTCAAATATTTTTCTAACTCTCAAAATTTACGGAAAATTTTGGCAGTCTCCCTTGTACGGAGGAGCTTTTGCAATATCACAATAGATGTAAATATATATACATCGACCCACGCGGTCGGAAAACTGAAAAACAGTTCATGTTTCCTATTTTAATTGCGTAGGCGTACATTTTTAGCATTTTTAAGCAAAGCAGTTATTTATTTGCATTTTAGCATGATCAAATCCAGCCAACTACAGCCCCGGTACCTGTACTTACTTAATTTAAACATGTAACTGACCTATATAGGAAATTCATTTACATTTCACTAATTTTCAATAGAAAACACATAGTTTTCATAAGCAATGCAATTGAAATAATTCCCATAAGCATTTTATAAGGTTTCGATACAAATTTTAATTGCTTACAACCAATTCACTTTAGTTCACTTTCAATTCAAATTCAATTACATAGCTTTCCATTTATCAATTCAATTTCATTAACACTTAATGAATTATATACAATCAACAAACAATCGTATAACAACAAAATCATAACCAACATAACCAAATTATTAAATTTACATTCAATTTGGTTTAACACTTTTAATTTCCAATTAGTTTAATATCTAATTGACTTTTCTTTCAATTATTCAATTTTTTTCAAGTTCATTAGCTTCTAATGAATTAACACTTACATTCATTATTCTATATCAATTCTTCTACATTCGATTGATTAATATTCAATTCATTAGTTTAATTCAATTGCTAATTCATTTAACCACAAAAGTTGAATTTCATTACATAACTCAAGTTATATTCCATTTCAAAGATCATTTGTTTAACTTAACTTAAATTTCCACTTATAAATCCAATTCCGATTCCAATTCTAAAGTAAATTCTATTTACTTTTACCAAAGTCAAATTTCATCACTTATTCAAATTCATATCTCGTTTTGCTTAATAGAATTGTTTAACCATTTTATCATTTGGTTTCACTTACATCTTCTCACTTTACAAGTTATACAACTTATTTAAACTTCAAAGTTATTTTATATAATCACTTGTGATATCCTGGAATTTCAGACAATATCAATTTAATAATCTTTATATAAAATTAAATTGATATTGATAATATTGATTAATAAAATATGTTTTGGTTTAATAATCAGATTTAATAATATTTAATTTGTGATTTTATCTTTTAAAATGCTAGAATAAATGTTTAAATTATAATGTGTATATATATATTTGTGTATATATATATATATATATATATATATTATAGTTTAACTTTGTTTGGAATTTAACTTACATGAAAATAAATAAATGAAGTTTGTTTTTAGATTCCAATAAAATATTGAGTAATTAGGAAATTATATTTTAATTAATATTAAGCTTTTAAAATCTATTTAAATTAGTGATATGATTTGTAAATATTTATAATAAATGTTATATTGTTAAAAATTTGACTTAGCTTAATTTTTGTTTTAAATTTAAATAAAAGTTGGTTTTACTTCTTTTTAAAAATACTATTTGATTAAATATGATTTGAGTATATTTTATATAAGTTTAAAATATAAGATAACATATAATTTAAATTCATTTAAATATAAAAGTGATTTATAATTTCTTTATAAATCATATAAAATTATAAATTGTTATTTTAAACTATATTAATAAATATTCTATTTTTCTTAAATATAAATAAGGATTAAAATAAGGAATTAGAATCTTCATTTTTTTTTAAATTGAATAAATAAAATTAATTTGATTTGAAATTTTATTTTGAAATTTAAGAAAATTGGTTCTTTAAAATATTTGTATAAGTTTTAATTTATAAATTGTTTATTTACATTTTCTTAAAATAAGTAAATCATTTATATTCGTATAAACATAAAATAAATTAAAGAAAAACTTTTTAAAACATTTAAAAATATAATTAAATTAAATAAAAGACAAGTGTAATCAAATTAGCAATCTAAGCAACATGTGTTAGTTGTAAATCAAGCAATGTGACATGTGTCATTGTTTTCTTTTATCTTTTTCTTTATTTTGATAAATTAATTTCAGCCTTATAAACATTCTCATTTTTTTCCTTATCCTCTTTTCAAAATCAAAAGAAATCAAAAATATACTTCACTTAAAAACCTGAAACTTAAAGTTTCTCAAAAACAGATCTGTAATACACTCCTCATTCAAAAATAAGATCAAATTTTCTCAAACCAAAAACCTGCATTTGGAAACAAAACCTGTAGCTCCTCTAACCTATAAAAAAATTAAATCTCTGCAATTCAAAATACTGCATTTTCCTCTCTGCAAATTTTGAACAAATCAAATTAAGTCTGCATATCAATCTACCTGAAGATCATAGCAATTTATCTCTGGAATTTGAGCACAATAAAATGGCCTGCATGCATATAGATTAGGATAAGGAGCAGTATCACTTCATTTCCATCGGCATATCACTTCTGCATTTAAAAGACAGGATTTAAAAGCTTTTCTTTAATCATGATGGCTCTGTCATTTCTGAAAATAGGTGAGTAACTTCTAAACTTCTTTAAAAATCTGGTTGCATGTTATTATATCTGGAATGATTTGATATGCGTGATCATTATTGAAGTAATTGTTGTATGTGTATGAGTTCTGGAAATTATTCTGTACTTAAATAGGTGTATACTCTGTTAGTATCAGAACCTTTGTGTTCTTAACTTAAGTTTTAAATTCAAATTTTAGTAGTTTCACAACTCAACCATTTCTGAAAAATGGATTAGAAACAAATGTGTCTGTTTAAAAATAAACTGAAGCATAAGAATTTAAATGAATGGTAAATTGAAAACAGAACCTCTCTGTAAATCAATATGTCTTGAACATGATTGTGTTTAAAATTTTAAATTATTTAGTTTATTGAATTTAGATTGTGACATAATATTTTAACTTAGGATTTAGGGAATATTGTTTGTTTAAAGTTATGAACTAAGTTATAAAAATTTGATTTATTTAAATAGGCACTGTAACCTTCTCTATAAATCTAGTTTAGGGGTAAAAACTATGTTACTGTTAAAAATTCAAACACTGATGATTGTAGTGTTCTGAAGTTTTGATATTGCTTCTGTGTATAGTAATATGATTAGGCTCATCATCAAAATTTTCAAATCTGTAAATTGATTCTTGAATCTGCAAGGGGAGTGAGCAAGTGTCTGTAGCCCTAAGTTTTCAATAAAATAAGAATTCGATCATATAGCCACTGGAATTGATCGAGTGTTTTGCAACTCTGGGATTTGGTTGCTAGATTTAAGAGGAGGTACTAGCCGGAATTGTAGACCTAACGATGGTCGGAGGGAGGTGAACATGCCGTTGACAGGTTTTGTTTGGGTTTTAAAACTGTAGTTTCCAGGTTTTGAGCAGTGGTGTAGTATGCTCGAGTATGTCTCAGGTAATTCCAATTTTTGCTCGGAGTTAAGGCAGGAATGACTCGAAGTGATATTGTGTTGAACTCGGGTACATTTTGTTTTCAGGTTGATCTCTGAAACCTGAACTGTTTCAGGTTTTCAATTTTAAAACTAAATTAAATAAAGAAAAGAAGAAGCTAAGCAGGTTTGAATCTAACTGAAAGCAAGATTTAAACATGAATTCAAATAGGATTTGAATTTCAGTTTTTGAATAAACAAGATTTGTAGTTTTTGTGTCTGTAGCCTAAGACAGTTTCAGGTTTCTGTAAAAATTTAAACAAAATTTAATTTAAGGTAAGCAAAGTAAGATTTAAAACTGGAATTGAATCAAGTTTAAATATAAATTCAAAATGAAATTTAAATTTTGTTTCAAAATAAACAAATTTTATTAATGGAGTGTTATAGCTGAAACCTGTTTACAGAATTTAAATAAGTTTTAAAATCTGGAAATAAGATTTTAAAACAAGATTTAAATTCAAGTAAATTCTAGATTAAATGCTTGAATTCAAATTTGAATTTGAGTCTGAGGTTTTCAAGAAGGAAATAAGTTATAAATTCAAATGTAAAATTTAGTTAGATACTTTAGAATTTATAACTTATGAAATGAAGATTTTTAAACAGAATTTTAAACTTTGAATTTAAACTTGAAGCATGAATTTGAATTTTGGTTGTAAGGTAAATAAGATTTGAATGCAAATGTTTATATGTCATTTGAAATATTTAAGATATTTTAAATTTAATTGAATATAGACTAAAGTTAAATGATTTTTTTTTAAATTTGTTTTAAGAGGTAAATGATTCTTTATAATGAGAACTAAAGAGATTTTAAATATTTAAAATCTTGTTAAGTTTGATTTCATTTTAAATTTTAATTTAAAATGGAATTTAGGAAAATTTAAAAGCAAGTTGTTTTTGTAGATTTCTTTGATAATGATAATTAAATCATTAATGGAATTAATGATAATCATTAAGTTGTTTTGAACTTAATGATTTATTAATTAATCAAGGTAATTAAGATTTTAATTAATTTAATTAATTAATAATAAGGTTAATTAATTAAATAATTAAGAACTTTATTTACTTAATTAAAGAATTAGGTAAGTTAATAAAATTTGATTAAAGTATGATTTAGAAATTAATTTAAATAAGACTTGATGAATTTAATTAATGAATTGAAGTTATTAATCAAGTAATTAATAATCAATTTAGTTTTAATTATCACTGGATTAATTTTTAGATTAATTAATGAGTTTCTTTAAATAAATTGAAAATTAATATTGATTAACTCAGTTAATTAATTTAGGAAGTAACTAAAGATTTGTTATTAGTTAATGAAGATCATTAACTTAATATTATTTTTATAATTGATTAATGTAATTAATTTTAATTATTAATTGGATTAATTAATTTAAGATAATCCTTTGAATTGTTTAAGTAAATTACTTAGTGAGAGTAATAAGGAAATTAATTACTGACTTGTAATTAATTAAGTTTTTGATTAATTAAGTTAATTAATTAAGTTTAATTAATTTAATTTAATTACTAGATGATTTGAGAAGTAATTACAAATGTAATTAAAAATGTAAAATTACTTAGTGGAGTAATTAAGAAAATAAATTACTAGATGTAATTTCATTGAAGGAGTTTTGGAAATTAATAACTTTGTAATTAATATGTAGTTTATATGTTGAATAATTACTTAAGTAAGTAGTTAATAATTAATTATTTAATGTAATTAATTTAAGTTTTGATAATTAAGTTAAGTGAGAATGGTTTAAGAGATGTAATTAATTTAAGTTAATTACTTAATGTGATTAATCAAGAATGATTAATCAATAGAGATAAATTGATAATTAATTAAATGGAGTTATTTAAAATAATTTGAGATCATTAATTTATATAATTAATGATACGATTAAAGATTGATTAATTAGGAAAATTAATCAATGGAAGTGTTAGTTGATTAATTAAGGATTAATTAATGAAGTAATTACAGGTTAATTACAGGTTTGGTTTGGATTAATTAATTTGTGAAATCAATTAGGGATTAATTACTTGAATGTAATTAAAGAATAATTAATCAAGATGATTAATTAGGGTTATTTGTTAAGAATAATTAACTGATGTGTAAGCAAGACTTATATGGATGAATAATTAATTTAATTCATTTTAAATTAATTAAGGAAGAAGTAATTAATTTAATTCATTTTAAATTAATTGTAGATTGGATTGATAAGAAATTGCTTATGAATAATGGTTGATATTTGTTACCCTGAATGGTTGGAATCTCAGTTATGAGATAAATGTTGTTATGTGATTTGGACGCTATGGTTGCATTGGATTGATAATATGATTTATCTGTTTGAGTTGATAATATTGATTATCTATTATGATGTTGAGAATTATCTACCTGTGTGTATATAGATAATATTGAATTGAATTTGTTTTAAACTTTAAAAACAACTTGGCCCTAAAAGACACGCTTTGGATTTCGATGAGACCGGGATCGGGTTTCCATATTTGGATATCCGAAAACCACATCGATTCCAAATAGCGTTAGGTCGTGTATCAAAATGGAGCTTTGTGAAGACTCGAGGTGTAAGGGCTATACGTCAGTATAACTCTGTGGATGATTCCGTAATGATTTGACGGAATAGTGCTTATAGATTCGAGATGGTGATTCAGAGTGCAAGGGTTATCGTCGTTAACTCTGTGGGTGATTCCGTAATGAGTGTAACGAGATAATGCCTTCGGTTTCGTTCGAACCCGGAACGAACTTGTATGGATTGAATGCTTTCAGAACTTCGTCAGGTGGACGATGAGCATTCTAGGAGATGTGTTCTATAAAGGTAATCGAAACCTCAAGCCTCATCAACCGGGAATGGCTAAAACAGGGGAGGTGCAGCAAGGCTTCGTGGGTAGCACCATTGGAGAGCAAGATTGATCCCTGTCTAGAAGTCCCTTTATATTCGGCTGTGTGGGGCAGTTGATTGCAACAACTGTCGGGGTTGTCTTGTTCGGGACTGTTCAGTAAGGAATGGTCCCGGCCTTGTGTTACAGGGGAGTGGGAGTACTCCTCGGTACGGTGATCTAGGCCACGTACTGTGACGGACGGTACCCCAATAGCCCTGCCATTGTATGGAATCCACAATCCAATAAGTGCCAACGGTTTTGATTGTATTACCCACTTTTGTGGCTAGTAGCTAGAATTTAATGAATGTAACAATTTCGGCTATTTCTTATTTACTTGAAAACCCTAGACACTACTATAATATCACTGGATTTCCTATCAAATGTTTTGGTTAGCATAAGGTAAAAACTTTTCCATGTTTATGTGTGGGAAGTCTTACGTGATACCTTTATTTTCAAAAGGTTTTTGAAAGTTAAGCAACTTTAACCTGTTACTCACACCAGACCCTTGTTTGACCCGGAGTTTATTTTTGTTTTTCATAAACTCTTGGGTACTCAAATTTTTTACGAGTAGCCAAGGGAATTCAGGTTAGGATTCAGATTGGCTTTGACGTATAATGGAGGAGAAATGGAGTAGGAGGCTTCTGCGTTATAGATATATAGTTCCGCTGTGTTATCTCTGTGTTGTGTTTGTATTGAGTTGTAAATACTTGGCAGGTGTTTATAACTGTCAAGTATATGTGATGTGTATGCTGTGTATCTCTGATTTGTATTGTATATTATGTAAATACTTATGTTATTAATATAATTTATTCATTCCGCTGTTGAGATTCTAGTGTTGTTTCTTCTTTCTCTTCTTTCTTTTCTTCTTCTACCCCTTTCTTTCTTAATTGATGATGCAATTTTCCAGGAGTGGAAAGTCGGGTCGTCACAGGTGGTATCAGAGCATTATGTTGAGTGAATACCTAGGCTCTGGAGTGGTGTCTATCTTGAGAGAGCGTACTTGTAATTTTTAATATATATATATATATATATATATATATATATATATATATATATTTCTACCTATTTGTTGGGTTACCTGTTCAGGTTTTCCAATATAAGTTATAAAGGTTGATTGGGGTAGTGGTGTGTATAACACAACTACCGATTGGTTGGAGTTTGAATGATTGAGGTTGGAAGTATATTTGTCGAGACTGTAGACCTAATACCGTCTCGAGTGAGTTTTACAGTGGTATAAGGACTTCATTGATCTCTGAAGGTAACCTGTTAAGGTTCGGAGTTTATCTTAGAAGTTGGATGAGTAGAGTTTGGATCTGTTGGCTGAGCAAAAGCGAGTGATGATATCTTGATATCTCAAGGAATAGTAGCTGTGTGATGAGATGCAGTGACTATAGATGTTTCCGAAAATGATTTTTTTTTTGGAACAAGTTTAAGGAAGTGAGTCTGCTTCGGTGTTGTGGCTGAGTTCAGCAGGGTGTTTCTGTTTGGTTTGGAGTCCGAGTTTCTCGAAGAGCTTTTGGTTAAGAATTCTTTGGCATTGTTGTCAGCAGTGCAATTCGGAGTGTGCTGTGTGTCGGCAGAGTTTTCTGCCTTAGCAGTTTTCTGGAAATGGAGTTCAGAAGCAGTAGAGTAGAATCCATTTCTTCGATGGATTGGCAAGACCAGCATAAGCTGTTCTGATTGGTAAAGAGAGAACAGTTTTCTTTGGAATTAGATTGAGTTGATCGCAAAAGTGACTTGCGATAGTTGAGTGTTCTCTTGGGTTGTTGGAGATTTTTTCTGAATATTTTCAAAAAAGTTAGAGTTTGTCTTCATCTAGAGATTCAGTGGTACCGGTGGTTCAACTAGTTGAAGGTTGGTTTCTTGAGATGGAGTTTGTTGAAGCAACTCAAGATTTGAGGAATTTCTGGGTTTTCTCCTGATTAATTAGAGATCTTCTGAGTTTTGCTGTCCAGTTGTGCTTGTGTTCTTCATCAGTATTCTTTTCTGCTCCAGATCAGAGTTGTGCAGAGGAAGCAGTTTGGGAGTGCAGCTGCTTTTCTTTTCCGGATAGGAGAAGTTGTTTTCTTCTGATGATTGTGAGTGGAGTTGTTCTTAATCTTGATTGATCGAGGAGGATCATTATGGTGGTTTGGGATTGGTCTAGTTTATTTCTTGTGACCTCAGCAAGGATTGAGCTGGTCAGGTAAGAGACAGGCAATCGAATATCTAGTTTTGGATAAGTTTTCCCCAGTTTCAGGAGCTATAAATTTTGGTAAGGTTGGGTAAGTTAGCTCCGGGATGTTTTGGATTTCTTCTGTGTTCTGTTTTGGATAAGTGTTTAATTTTCTGGATTGAATTGCCAGTTTGGACAACTGGAATCCGTTGTGTTTCACGTATCTCTGAGGGAGTACGTGTATATCTATTTCTGGTTTTGGAATCAGCTGTTTTTGGAGATTTTGGTTGTTGAGTCAGACTTGTCTACAGTCTGATGTTTTGTTAGTTATAGATCTATATGAATAGGAGTTCTGTAGTTTAGTGGTGTTGATTGTTTGGGTTTATAGAGCGAGTAACCCGGTGTTTACTTAGAAAACTCGAAGAAACTCTATCCAGAATTTTGTCTGGATAGTTAATTTTGTTTTATTAGATGAATTGATTTCTATAGATGTTAGCATATGTTTGATATATGCATGGTTTTGAAATTTTAATCTAAAATAGGTTATTAAATTACCTTTGTTTTAAATTTCGGGGACGAAATTCTTTTAAGGGGGAAGGAATGTGATATCCCGGAATTTCAAACAATATCAATTTAATAATCTTTATATAAAATTAAATTGATATTGATAATATTGATTAATAAAATATGTTTTGGTTTAATAATCTGATTCAATAATATTTAATTTGTGATTTTATCTTTTAAAATGCTAAAATAAATGTTTAAATTATAATGTATATATATTTGTATATATATATATATTATAGTTTAACTTTGTTTGGAATTTAACTTACATGAAAATAAATAAATGAAGTTTGCTTTTAAATTCCAATAAAATATTGAGTAATTAGGAAATTATATTTTAATTAATATTAAACTTTTAAAATCTATTTAAATTAGTGATATGATTTGTAAATATTTATAATAAATGTTATATTGTTAAAAATTTGACTTAGCTTAATTTTTGTTTTAAATTTAAATAAAAGTTGGTTTTATTTCTTTTAAAAAATATTATTTGATTAAATATGATCTGAGTATATTTTATATAAGTTTAAAATATAAGATAACATATAATTTAAATTCATTTAAATATAAAAGTGATTTATAATTTCTTTATAAATCATATAAAATTATAAATTGTTATTTTAAACTATATTAATAAATATTCTATTTTTCTTAAATATAAAGAAGGATTAAAATAAGGAATTAGAATCTTCATTTTTTTAAAATTGAATAAATAAAATTAATTTGATTTGAAATTTAAGAAAATTGGTTCTTTAAAATATTTGTATAAGTTTTAATTTATAAATCGTTTATTTACATTTTCTTAAAATAAGTAAATCATTTATACTCATATAAACATAAAATAAATTAAAGAAAAACTTTTTAAAACATTTAAAAATATAATTAAATTAAATAAAAGACAAGTGTAATCAAATTAGCAATCTAAGCAACATGTGTTAGTTGTAAATCAAGCAATGTGACATGTGTCATTGTTTTCTTTTATCTTTTTCTTTATTTTGATAAATTAATTTCAGCCTTATAAACATTCTCATTTTTTTTCCTTATCCTCTTTTCAAAATCAAAAGAAATCAAAAATATACTTCACTTAAAAACCTGAAACTTAAAGCTTCTCAAAAACAGATCTGTAATACACTCCTCATTCAAAAATAAGATCAAATTTTCTCAAATCAAAAACCTGCATTTGGAAACAAAACCTGTAGCTCCTCTAACCTGTAAAAAAATTAAATCTCTGCAATTCAAAATACTGCATTTTCCTCTCTGCAAATTTTGAAAAAATCAAATTAAGTCTGCATTTCAATCTACCTGAAGATCATAGCAATTTATCTTTGGAATTTGAGCACAATAAAATGGCCTGCATGCATATAGATTGGGATAAGGAGCAGTATCACTTCATTTCCATTGGCATATCACTGCTGCATTTAAAAGACAGGATTTAAAAGCTTTTCTTGAATCATGATGGCTCTGTCATTTCTGAAAATAGGTGAGTAACTTCTAAACTTCTTTAAAAATCTGGTTGCATGTTATTATATCTGGAATGATTTGATATGCATGATCATTATTGAAGTAATTGTTGTATGTGTATGTGTTTTGGAAATTATTCTGTACTTAAATAGGTGTATACTCTGTTAGTATCAAAACCGTTGTGTTCTTAACTTAAGTTTTAAATTCAAATTTTAGTAGTTTCACAACTCAACCATTTCTGAAAAATGGATTAGAAACAAATGTGTCTGTTTAAAAATAAACTGAAGCATAAGAATTTAAATGAATGGTAAATTGAAAACAGAACCTCTCTGTAAATCAATATGTCTTGAACATGATTGTGTTTAAAATTTTAAATTCTTTAGTTTATTGAATTTAGATTGCGACATAATATTTTAACTTAGGATTTAGGGAATATTGTTTGTTTAAAGTTATGAACTAAGTTATAAAAATTTGATTTATTTAAATAGGTACTGTAACCTTCTCTGTAAATCTAGTTTAGGGGTAAAAACTATGTTACTGTTAAAAATTAAAACACTGATGATTGTAGTGTTCTGAAGTTTTGATATTGCTTCTGTATATAGTAATATGATCAGGCTCATCATCAAAATTTTCAAATCTGTAAATTGATTCTTGAATCTGCAAGGGGAGTGAGGAAGTGTCTGTAGCCCTAAGTTTTTAGTAAAATAAGAATTCGATCATATAGCCACTGGGATTGATCGAGTGTTTTGCAACTCTGGGATTTAGTTGCTAGGTTTAAGAGGAGGTACTAGCCGGAATTGGAGACCTAACGATGATCGGAGGGAGGTGAACATGCCGTTGACAGGTTTTGAGCAGTGGGATAGTATGCTCGAGTATGTCTCAGGTAATTCCAATTTTTGCTCGGAGTTAAGGCAGGAATGACTCGAAGTGATATTGTGTTGAACTCGGGTACATTTTGTTTTCAGGTTGATCTCTGAAACCTGAACTGTTTCAGGTTTTCAATTTTAAAACTAAATTAAATAAAGAAAAGAAGAAGCTAAGCAGGTTTGAATCTAACTGAAAGAAAGATTTCAACATGAATTCAAATAGGATTTGAATTTCAGTTTTTGAATAAACAAGATTTGTAGTTTTTGTTTCTGTAGCCTAAGACAGTTTCAGGTTTCTGTAAAAATTTAAACAAAATTTAATTTAAGGTAAGCAAAGTAAGATTTAAAACTGGAATTGAATCAAGTTTAAATATAAATTCAAAATGAAATTTAAATTTTGTTTCAAAATAAATAAATTTTATTAATGGAGTGTTATAGCTGAAACCTGTTTACAGAATTTAAATAAGTTTTAAAATCTGGAAATAAGATTTTAAAACAAGATTTAAATTCAAGTAAATTCTAGATTAAATGCTTGAATTCAAATTTGAATTTGAGTCTGAGGTTTTCAAGAAGGAAATAAGTTATAAATTCAAATGTAAAATTTAGTTAGATACTTTAGAATTTATAACTTATGAAATGAAGATTTTTAAACAGAATTTTAAAATTTGAATTTAAACTTGAAGCATGAATTTGAATTTTGGTTGTAAGGTAAATAAGATTTGAATGCAAATGTTTAAATGTCATTTGAAATATTTAAGACATTTTAAATTTAATTGAATATAGGCTAAAGTTAAATGATTTTTTTTTAAAATTTGTTTTAAGAGGTAAATGATTCTTTATAATGATAACTAAAGAGATTTTAAATATTTAAAATCTTGTTAAGTTTGATTTCATTTTAAATTTTAATTTAAAATGGAATTTAGGAAAATTTAAAAGCAAGTTTTTTTTTTTTAGATTTCTTTGATAATGATAATTAAATCATTAATGGAATTAATGATAATCATTAAGTTGTTTTGAACTTAATGATTTATTAATTAATCAAGGTAATTAAGATTCTAATTAATTAATTTAATTAATTAATAATAAGGTTAATTAATTAAATAATTAAGAACTTTATTTAATTAATTAGAGAATTAGGTAAGTTAATTAAATTTGATTAAAGTATGATTTAGAAATTAATTTAAATAAGACTTGATGAATTTAATTAATGAATTGAAGTTATTAATCAAGTAATTAATAATTAATTTTGTTTTCATTATCACTGGATTAATTTTTAGATTAATTAATGAGTTTCTTTAAATAAATTGAAAATTAATATTGATTAACTCGGTTAATTAATTTAGGAAGTAATTAAAGATTTGTTATTAGTTAATGAAGATCATTAACTTAATATTATTTTTATAATTGATTAATGTAATTAATTTTAATTATTAATTGGATTAATTAATTTAAGATAATCCTCTGAATTGTTTAAGTAAATTACTTAGTGAGAGTAATAAGGAAATTAATTACTGACTTGTAATTAATTAAGTTTTTGATTAATTAAGTTAATTAATTAAGTTTAATTAATTTAATTTAATTACTAGATGATTTGAGAAGTAATTACAAATGTAATTAAAAATGTAAAATTACTTAGTGGAGTAATTAAGAAAATAAATTACTAGATGTAATTTCATTGAAGGAGTTTTGGAAATTAATTACTTTGTAATTAATATGTAGTTTATATGTTGAATAATTACTTAAGTAAGTAGTTAATAATTAATTAGTTAATGTAATTAATTTAAGTTTTGATAATTAAGTTAAGTGAGAATGGTTTAAGAGATGTAATTAATTTAAGTTAATTACTTAATGTGATTAATCAAGAATGATTAATCAATAGAGATAAATTGATAATTAATTAAATGGAGTTATTTAAAATAATTTGAGATCATTAATTTATATAATTAATGATATGATTAAAGATTGATTAATTAGGAAAATTAATCAATGGAAGTGTTAGTTGATTAATTAAGGATTAATTAATGAAGTAATTACAGGTTAATTACAGGTTTGGTTTGGATTAATTAATTTGTGAAATCAATTAGGGATTAATTACTTGAATGTAATTAAAGAATAATTAATCAAGATGATTAATTAGGGTTATTTGTTAAGAATAATTAACTGATGTGTAAGCAAGACTTATATGGATGAATAATTAATTTAATTCATTTTAAATTAATTAAGGAAGAAGTAATTAATTTAATTCATTTTAAATTAATTGTAGATTGGATTGATAAGAAATTGCTTATGAATAATGGTTGATATTTGTTACCCTGAATGGTTGGAATCTCAGTTATGAGATAAATGTTGTTATGTGATTTGGACGCTATAGTTGCATTGGATTGATAATATGATTTATCTGTTTGAGTTGATAATATTGATTATCTATTATGATGTTGAGAATTATCTACCTGTGTGTATATAGATAATATTGAATTGAATTTGTTTTAAACTTTAAAAACAACTTGGCCCTAAAAGACACGCTTTGGATTTCGATGAGACCGGGATCGGGTTTCCATATTTGGATATCCGAAAACCATATCGATTCCAAATAGCGTTAGGTCGTGTATCAAAATGGAGCTTTGTGAAGACTCGAGGTGTAAGGGCTATACGTCAGTATAACTTTGTGGATGATTCCGTAATGAGTTGACGGAATAGTGCTTATAGATTCGAGATGGTGATTCAGAGTGCAAGGGTTATCATCGTTAACTCTGTGGGTGATTCCGTAATGAGTGTAACGAGATAATGCCTTCGGTTTCGTTCGAACCCGGAACGAACTTGTATGGATTGAATGCTTTCAGAACTTCGTCAGGTGGACGGTGAGCATTCTAAGAGATGTGTTCTATAAAGGTAATCGAAACCTCAAGCCTCATCAACCGGGAATGGCTAAAACAGGGGAGGTGCAGCAAGGCTTCGTGGGTAGCACCCATTGGAGAGCAAGATTGATCCCTGTCTAGAAGTCCCTTTATATTCGGCCGTGTGAGGCAGTTGATTGCAACAACTGCCGGGGTTGTCTTGTTCGGGACTGTTCAGTAAGGAATGGTCCCGGCCTTGTGTTGCAGGGGAGTGGGAGTACTCCTCAGTACGATGATCTAGGCCACGTACTGTGACGGGCGGTACCCCAGTAGCCCTGCCATTGTATGGAATCCACAATCCAATAAGTGCCAACGGTTTTGATTGTATTACCCACTTTTGTGGCTAGTAGCTGGAATTTAATGAATGTAACAATTTCAGCTATTTCTTATTTACTTGAAAACCCTAGACACTACTATAATATCACTGGATTTCCTATCAAATGTTTTGGTTAGCGTAAGGTAAAAACTTTTCCATGTTTATGTGTAGGAAGTCTTACGTGATACCTTTCTTTTCAAAAGGTTTTTGAAAGTTAAGCAACTTTAACCTGTTACTCACACCAGACCCATGTCTGACCCGGAGTTTATTTTTGTTTTTCATAAACTCTTGGGTACTCAATTTTTTTACGAGTAGCCAAGGGAATTCAGGTTAGGATTCAGATTGGCTTTGACGTATAATGGAGGAGCAATGGAGCAGGAGGCTTCTGCGTTATAGATATATAGTTCCGCTGTGTTATCTCTATGTTGTGTTTGTATTGAGTTGTAAATACTTGGCAGGTGTTTATAACTGTCAAGTATATGTGATGCGTATGCTGTGTATCTCTGATTTTTATTGTATATTATGTAAATACTTATGTTATTAATATAATTTATTCGTTCCGCTGTTGAGATTCTAGTGTTGTTTCTTCTTTCTCTTCTTTCTTTCCTTCTTCTACCCCTTTCTTTCTTAATTGATGATGCGATTTTCCGGGAGTGGAAAGTTGGGTCGTCACATCACTTCAGTTTAATTTCCATTTTGATAGCTTATCTAATCCAAACTCTATATTCTTACCAAAGCCAAATTTATTATCTCATATTATAAGTTCAAAACTCGCTTTACTTACATTCATCAATTTCAACTTGAATTTTTAATTTCAAATTTGATTATCACAACAAAACTTCAATTTTCAATTTACTATGGTAGCAAATCTATCACACAGAAACTCGAAAATTAAGCTGATGATGCTGTATTCATCATCCTTATTATTTCCCAGCAACAGTAATGAATTCAGTGCTTAATATTCTTTTAAAATTTCCCTTTTTATTTATAAATCACATTTACAAATCTTTTTCTTATATAATTTCAGTATTTAACTTTTAATTTTGGAAAATAATTTCCAAAATAAACAGGATTCAACATTTTCAATTCATTGTTCAAATTCATTTTTATTTACAACTCATATTTATAAATATATTCATATAGTTTCACTTCTTATATATATATATATATATATATATATATAAGATCATTTCACAATTGTAAATCACATTAATTATAATTCCATACTTAATAATTCATTTGCTTATACAATTATTATTTTTATTTAGATTATTCTTACATTTTCAATAACCAAACAATCAATTTATATACACTTTAATAATTTTGAAAAATTATTCCTTTATATATAAAATATAATCAAGGTAAAATTATTTCATTTTGCCAATTTAAAATGATACTATGTCGACTTGCCTCGTTTAAGTGTTTAGAAATCCCTATCGATAATATGGCGTCCCACATACCGACCATAATTCACAAACAGCTCAACGGATAAGCAAACACAATATAAACATTTTTATATTCACTAACAAATACACGCTTATATCTATTATTGCACTCACACTCATTCTAGAGTATTACTGACTCTATCTCTAATGAGTAATTCCCAAAAGAGCCAAGGTTGTCGCTTAACCAAATGCTCTGATACCACATTATCAAGACCCGATTTTTTCGACTTCCGAAAATCGACATTAATACGTCCACTGTATCAACTGCCGAGCAATCGAAGGCCGAAAAACCAAATTGTTAGGGTTAAAGAAGAAGACGTAGAAGAAGAAAGAAAGAAGAAGCAACAGAAACAATACCAGAATCTCATAATCACAGCGGAACAACATATAATAGATAGATGAATAAACTTTAAATCAAAAGAACTGTACATTTTATACATTACATCATCAGAGTCAACTTACAACACAACATAACTGGAGAATTATATTAACTTGTCCTTACAAGTGGATACACAACGGAAAAGATAATATCATATACAGGTGATACGTTTCGCCATCCAGCTTGCCTCTTGAGCTTCACAGCACCTCCTGAATTCCAGAATATCTTGATAACCTGACTCTAGGCTTCCCGTATGGAAAATGATGGGCACCCAGAGTTTAGAAAGGGAACAATAAACTCCAGGTCAGTCATAGGACTGGGGTGAGATCTTAAAAACAATTTATCTTTTAAAAAACAAACAAAGAAATATTTTAAATAGATCCGCAATGCTTTTAGAAAATGAAACTACCATAAGGCCTCCCGCCACATACAAAATGCAAATGCAGAATTGGAGGAGATTTCTCCATATGATAGTCAAACATGCTTGATACGCAAATTTCTTTGATATTATTACTATAAGTGCAGGAAAACATTTCGAAAGTATAATATAAACCTTAGCCAGCACACAACCATTATTGTATGCCTACTATAGCTACCATCCAAACAGTGGGGAGCCACCATAAGTAGATGGCAGGTTATACAACTAAAACCGTACAATGCGCGTATTGTTTTGTTTGGATTTCCAAAAAATGGTCGGGCAAAGGAACTTCCCAAATAAAATGGAACGCCTCTGGAGGGACGTCCCCAGATCCTAACCGGATCTCTGCTAGACAAGGCCGGGTTACCTCTGTAATAGGTAACTACTGACACGAGCATGTCATTCCCCGATCGTTTCCGACCTTCATCCGAGGATCCTCTCAACCAACAACCACAAAGCAATAAGTTTGCAGCAACACGAAGTTATGTATCTGAGCTCCATACCATGATACCACTCGTAATCCAGAAGGAAATGGCATACCCTCAGAATGCGCTACCCTCAAATAACCTTGCTGCTACGATTCCTGTTTCGACCATAACCGGGTTGTGAGGTTCGACGAAGTCTCGGCCACAAAGCTATGCTTTTCACAAAAGTCATGCTTTGATCAACAAATGATCAGCACCACTCAGCATGCCATATTAACAAATTGGGAGTATATCACTGATTACCATCAACTACATAACCTTTGAGCTCGTACGTCTCAAAGAAGGGTGTTAAGCTAAGAGAATAAATTCTCCACCACCAACAGAAATGTATTTGAAAGCAATCTGCTTTATATCTCAAAATGTAATGTCATACATACAATCCATACAAGTCTGTTCTGGGTTCGAACAGAACCGAAGGCACTTCCGAAGAAGTCCTTGCAAATCCGGGTATTCACAGTCCCGATCAGACTTCCCTTCACTTAGGGAATCTCTATACCGGAGCAACTTAGCGCAGAGAAAATCGATAGGTTATCCTATCATTCTTGCAAATACCCCGTCTTCACCAGCGGTCTTCAAATGCAATCCCATTTCGTTGTATCATTATTCAGAATGGATTATATGACACAAGGTCCTTTCCCGGCTAATCCGAATAACGAGCGCTTATTTTTAAAAATAAGTGTTCATTCAGATTTCAAACAAATTACAACAATTTCCACTTTGATTTTTTAAATAAAAGATCTATCACAATCACAAAGGTTCGATGTGGTTTCTGGATATCCACATGAAATCCGACCCCTGGTCGCATCGAAATTCAAACGCCCTTTAAAGGCAAATATTGATAGTCGGTTATTTAGCTATCAATCAACATTCACAAAAATTTCTAGATTTAAATAATTTTCACAATTATTTAGTTTCAAAATATCTTCGCAAGATATATTTTCACACTTCAACCATTTGAAATCAAATTACCTTTCAATCCTTTGAAAACGAATTTCAAATCATTTTTCACTAGCGGAATAAAATTCCCGAAATCATTTATTTCCACTGAAAAATCTGCCGAGTTTGAATACTTTAAAATAATTTAAATCACTTGTCCAGATATATACTTGGAAATATTTTAAAGTAAAACAATTTTTAAACACTTTATTTTAAAATATTAGTTATAAAAATATTATACCAATATTACATATAACTTAAGTCCAAATTAATTTTCAAAATAAAATTAGTAGATAGAATATAACTATTAAAATAATTGTTTTCTAAAACAATTATTGATTAAATCTCAGAAATAATCATTTCTATATCAACTTAATAAATCTTTACTTAAAGGATTTAAAACAATTTAAGAAGTTAATTTCTCCAAAGTATCCTTTTCAAAACAAATTCTAGAATTTATATATATATATATATATATATATATATATTTCAAAGCTATTCAGAAATTTTATTCGGCTTTCCAGGGAGAAACACTTTCATTTCAAAATGGTTCATTTAAACCAATTAAATAAATCCTGATTTACTTTAAATTTACGTTCCAAATCTGTAAATTTATTTCCACACTTCAAAAATAAATCAATGTTTATTTTTAGACAAATTTCCCTTTTCTTTATAAATTCCATGGTGAATTTAAAATTTCAAATATCCACTGATATACGATTTTCAAATCGATTTCAAATATTCACTTTCAACAACAATTCAATTTTTTAATTTATTTCAAAAACAACCAAATCAAATCTCATATTAATTTCCCAAGAAATTAAACACCAAGTGAATTTCATTCAAATCTCAAATTGAAATCAATTTCTACTAAACCCTAAATCAATTTTCAAATTGATTCCGAATTCTTTTCAAAACACCTAATAAATTTCCAAATGTATTTTCAAAAGATTTAAATTCAATCACCAAAAATTAATTCCCAAATGGGTTTCAAATTTTATTTCCTTTTAAAAATAAATTCCTTTTAAATAAAATAAATTTCTTTATTTTTCAAATTCTTTAAAATCCGTATTTTGAATAAATTCTTCAATCTTGGAATAATATTACCCGACCATTTGTTAAAGCTTTTCCTATATTTTGAAATTTTATTCAATAAGATTAAAAATAAAACTTTATTATTTTATAATTCCTTCTTTTAAATTTATCCAATTCTCAAAAATAAATTTTAATATAAACTTTCAACCTAAATTTTCAAAAATCAAATTTTTATTTATTTCCGGTATACAACGATACCCAAATTTTATTCGGCTAAATTTTAGCCTTCAACGATTTCAATCACAAAGATAATCGCACAGGGATTATAAAAAATCAACACACAACATTGAAACAAATTCAATTATTTGAGGAATCCAGTTGGATCCCTCCAACCTATTTTCCTGCATCCACAGATGTTAGCACAATACCAATCCCATTTCAAGACGGGATATCGCGGTACATGGGTTTATATGAAATATCATCCGCTATTATGCAGCGCAATAGGGTCTCATCCGCTATATAATGCAGGAAATCAATTCCAAGTACATATATAATACCAATTCCACTTCAAGGTGGAATATCGCGGTATATGTGTTTAATAAAATAACCTCCGCTTAATATGCGACGTATAGGGTCTATTCAAATACGACATATAGCAACCATCATTCAATCACACAATCAAGCAATTTTAAATTTAACTATTTAAAATTTAAATCGAAACAAATTCGATTGAGTGAGAAGTTCTCACCTTGCTTCCAATAGCAATTTCAGTGTTTTATTTCGAATAAAATTAAACACGCGTTTAATTTTACCCAAAATTCACACTAGCTCCAATCAAGTTCAATCCAGCTCAATCGCATAGTATTCGTCAATACGGACCCAACGCAATTCGTTTCGTGCGAAACGGACCTCGTATGAAAAAGTTATAGAATTTTAAAGTTTGAACGAATTTATGATATCATTCATTACATTTCTTTTATTTATTTTAAACCTATCACTTTGTAATATCATTCGTTGTGCTATATTCGATCATCTCCGTACAGATTCAAAGAACTCGACGAATCCTATCACTTTGTAGTTGAAAGCTTTTTGAAATAATGTGTGGATTGGAAGAGATTGAGTGAAGAATACTGGAAAACGTCGGCCATTGAATATCAAGGTGGCGGCTGAAGCTTGAAACCCTAGGGTTTGTGTAAAACAAAGAAAATGAGGTCCTTTTATAGAAAATTTCCAAAACACTATTCATACGAGATTTTTCAAACTCGAAACGAAGCGTGCCGGCTGATGTTCCTAGGGTTTAACCCGCGTTTCGGACACAATGTAATAGGTATCGAGAGCCAATTCGATCATATGTGCGAGTTACGGAAATAAACGATCAAATTTAAATTAAATCGGTTAAACTAATTTCTATGCGTTTTGGCTTGCCGTGGACAAACCGTAAATCCGATTGACACAAATTTGAAAACTTATAATAATTTAACATTGCAGATCCAATGAAACTAGTTTCGTTGAAATCCGAGACTGTTTGAAAAATGACTATTTTTACTCGTCAATTAAATATTAAAATATTCAATTTCCACAAATTAACTTTTAATTCAATTTTAAAAGTTCTATAACATCATTCTAACTCTAATATGATTTAATACAACTTTACAAATCAAATTTAATCACATTAAACCCAATTTTCAATTATTTCTGTAATTTCAAATATTAAATTATCGATTTAATTATCCTATTAAATCTAGATATTCGAAATATAATTTATTCGACTTACAAATTTTACTTGTTAAAATCTAAAATTAATTAGAAAAAAAGAATTTCAAATGACAGAAATTCTGGCTCGTTACATTAATTAAAGGATAAATTTATTTATGAAAGTAAACAAAGGATAATTACCTTATGCAATTAAATAAAAGATTAGTACTTTGTGTAATTAAATAAAATCTAATTACTCAGTGAGATTAATAAAGGATAATTAATTAAGGGTTAATTAATTGTTTTAAAGATGATTAATTAAATGGTGGATTAAATAATTAAAGATTGATTATTTAATTATTAAAGGTTAATGAATTAAAATTTAAGGGTTAATTAATTTATTATTAATAGTAAATTAATAAATGATTAAAGAATAATTAAACAAGATGATTTGTAATTCATTAATATTAATTAACCAGGATTAGTAAGTCGTAAGTAAAAAATCTGATTTGAATTAATCAGACAATCAACTGATTTTACTTATGGATGTTTGGATTCTATTGGATGATTGAATTGTTTGGTATCCCTGATTATGATGCTCTGTTTTGATTTGAGCTATGTTTAATGTAAATTATTATCTGTGATATATATATCTGTGATCTGTGAATGAAAGATAAGCGTTATGGTTTATACCGCTTATCAAATATAAGTGTTATAGTTTATACCGCTTACCGAATATATTGCCATATTTGAATCTGTGCTGATTGATGATGTTGCACTTTTATTGTGTAAAAACCCCTGGGCCACACTTATACACACACAAATATGGATTGCACGGAAACGGGTTAAGTCACAGATTTTGAAATAGTTTAAAGATTTTGAATTTTTGAATCCAAAATAGTTTTGGAATTAGAATTGAAAGCTTTCGAAAATGAATTTCAAAAATAAAAGTTATTTTGAATAACTTGATTGAGTTTTGAAATTTAAATAATTTGATTTAAATTTGAATTCAATATTTGTAATTGAATTCTATGATTTGGAAACTATGGTTTAAAAAGGGTTATTCAACTTATAAATGTGTTTATATGGGTTTTTAAACCAATTTAAAAGTGTTGTTTTAGGAATTTAAATTTAACCCAAGTTTTTAACTTGTATAAATGAAAAGGGATTTTTCCGAAGCGAAACTATTTGTTTTCAAATAATAAAAGCTTTCACATAAGAAATGAACGTCCAATTTGTGTTAAAAGGATTTCAAATTTAAAATGAAAATAGTCTCCCAAGTTATGAATAAGTCCTTGGAAACGGGTTTGAAAGCTATAAGTTTAATCTTTAATTTAAAGATTTAATTGAGTTAATCCATTTGAAATGAAAATTGTTTTGGAAATCTGTAAATAGATCTTTGTGAAACGGGGTGAACTTTGTGAAATGAATCTTTTTGTTAAAGATTTGAAATGGTAATTTGTTTAACCATTTGAAAGAAAAGCTTTGAGTTTATCAGTTGTGACTTAATTGAAATCCCATATCCATATATTTTTTAAATATTGCGCTCATTATTTGGTTTAGCCGCGAGAGGACCTTGTGTCATATAACCCATTTCGAATAATGATACGATGTTATGGATTGCATTTGAAGACCGGTATTGAAGACCAGGTGTCTTCGAGAACGTTAGGATAACCTATCGATTGTCTCTGCATCGAGTAGCTACGGTATAGAGATTCCTTAAGTGATGGTAAGTCCGATCGGGATTGTGGATACCCAAATTTGCAAGGGCTTCTTCGGAAGTGCCTTCGGTTCTATTCGAACCCGGGACAGACTTGTGTGGTTGTATGTCTGACACTACACTTTGAGATATTAAACTGATCTCTATCAAATACATTTCTGCTTGGTGGAGGAGAATTTATTCTCTTAGCTTAACACCCTTCTCTGAGACGTACGAGCTCAGAGGTTATGTAGTTGATATTCATCAGTGATATACTCCCAATTTGGTAGTGTGACATGTTGAGTGTAACGCTTCGAGATTTTCGACTTCCGAAAATCGACATTAGTACATCCACTGTATCAACTACCGAGCAATCAGAGGCTGGAAAACTGAATTGTTAGGGTTAAAGAAGAAGAGGCAGAAGAAGAAAGAAAGAAAAGCAACAGAACAATATCAAAATCTCACAATCGTAGCGGAACAACATATAATAGATAAATGAAAAATATTTAAATCAAAAGTACTGTACATTTTATATATTACATCATCAGTGTCAATATACAACACAACAATAAACAGTTATATAAACCTATCCTCACAATTGAATACACAGCGGAAAAGTTAATATCATATACAAGTGATACGTCTCGCCATCCAGCTCGCCTCTTGTGCTCCACAACACCTCTTGAATTCCAGAATATCCTGATAACCTGACTCTAGGCTGCCCGTGTGGAAAATGATGGGGACCCAGAGTTTAGGAAGGGAACAATAAACTCAAGGTCAGTCATGGGACTGGTATGAGAGCTTAAAATAGTTATTTGAACAAAGAAGTAAAAAGAATCCGCAATGCTTTTGGAAAATGAAACTACTGTAAGGCCTCCCGTCACACACACAATGCAAATGCAGAATTGGGGGAGATTTCTCCTTATGATAGTCAAAGATGCTTACTACACAGAATCATTTGATTTTTATTATTATTAGTACATAGTGTAGAAAACATTTCGAAAGTATAATATTAATCTTAGCCAGCATACGTACCATTATAGTATGCCCACTATAGCTACCATATTAAATGGTAGGTTCTACAACTAAAACCGTACAAGGCTCGTATTGTTTTGTTTGGATTTCCAACAAATGGTCGGGCAAAGGAACTTCCTAAATAAAATGGAACGCCTCTGGAGGGACGTCCCTGGATCCTAACCGGATCTCTGCTAGATAAGGCCGGGTTACCTCTATAAAAGGTAACTACCGACACGAGCATGCCATTCCTCAGTCGTTTGCGACCTTTATCCGAGGATCCTCTCAACCAACAACCACAAAGCAATAAGTTTGCAGCAACCACAAAGTAAGTATCTGGGCTCCATATCATGATACCACTCATAATCCAGAAGGAAATGACATACCCTCGGAGGGTGCTACCCTCAAATAACCTTGCTGCTACGATTCCTGTTTCGACCATAACCGGGTTGTGAGGTTCGACGAAGTCTCGTCCACAAAGCTACGCTTTTCACAAAGCCACGCTTTGATCAACAAATGATCAGCAGCACTCAGCATGCCACATTACCAAGTTGGGAATATATCACTGATAACCATCAACTACATAACCTCTGAGCTCGTACGTCTCAGAGAAGGGTGTGAAGCTAAGAGAATAAATTCTCCGCCACCAACAGAAATGTATTTGAAAGAAATCTGCTTTATATCTCAAAATATAATGTCAGACATACAATACATACAAGTCTGTTCTAGGTTCGGACAGAACCGAAGGCACTTCCGAAGAAGCCCTTGCAATCCGGATATTCACAATCCCGATAGAACTTCCCATCACAAAGGAAATCTCCATACCGTAGCTATCGGTGCAGAGACAATCGATAGGTTATCCTATCGTTTTCACGAATACCCGGTCTTCAACACCGGTCTTCAAATGCTATCCATTATGACGTATCACTATTCAGAATGGGTTATATGACATAAAGTCCTCTCCCGGCTAAACCGAATAATGAGCGCTTATTTAAAAAAAATAAGTGTAGCATTCAATTTTCAAGCAAATCACAACTAATACCCATTTAAAGGTCAATAGTGATAGTAGGTTATTTAACTATCAATGGATATGCACAACATCACCAGATTCCAAATAATTTCCCAAATTATTTATTTTCCAAAAATATCTTTACAAGGTATATTTTTAACACTTCAACTATTTGAAAGCAAATTTCAAATCATTTTCCTTACACGGAAACACTTCCAAATATTTATTCATTTCCACTGGAAATCTGCCGAGTCTGAATACTTGAAAATAACTTATATTACTTATCCAAAATATATTTGGAAAACACTTCAAATAAAGTCTACTTTTAAAATACTTTATTCCTAAATATTAGTTATAAAAACATTATACTAATAATATATATAACTTAAGTCCAAACTAATTTTCCAAAATAAAATTAGTGGATAAGAAAGTATAACTATTTAAATAACTATTTTCTATCTCAAATATTAATTAAATCTTAGAAATAACCATTTCTATAATAAACTTAATAAACCTTTACTTAAAGGATTTAAAACAATTTAAGAAGTAATTTCTCCAAAGTATACTTTAAAACCCAACTTTAGAACTTCCAACTTATGCTTTAAAAGCTGCTTTGGAAATATACTCGGCTTTCCAGGGAAAATACACTTTCACTTCAAAATAGTTCATTTAAACCTATCTAATAAATCCTTATCGATTTATTTTAAACTTACGTTCCAAATCCGTAAATTTATTTCCACACTCCAAAAATAAATCAATGTTTATTTTTTAAAACAGATTTCCCATTCCTTTATAAATTCCATGGTGAATTCACATTTCCAAAATATCTATTGATATACGATTTCAAATCAATTTCAAATATTCACTTTCAACAACAATTCAATTTTTCAATTGATTTCAAAAACAACCAAATCAAATTCCATATTGATTTTCCAAGAATTAAATACCAAGTGAATTTCATTCAAATCTCAAATTGAAATCAATTTTTACTAAACCCCAAATCAATTTTCAAATTGATTCCAAATTCTTTTCAAAACACCTAATAAATTTCCAAATGGACTTTCAAAAGATTTAAATTCAATCACCAAAAATCAATTCCCAAATGGATTTCAAAATTTATTTCCTTTTAAAAATAAATTCCTTTTAAAGAAAACAAATTCTTTTATTTTTCAAACTCTTAAAAATCAGTATTTTGAACAAATTCTTCAACCTTTGAATAATATTACCTGAAATCCATTTATTAAAGCTTTTCTCATATTTTGAAATTTTATTCAATAAGATTAAAAATAAAACTTTATTATTTTAGAATTCCTTCTTTTAAATTTATCCAATTCTCAAAAATAAATTTTTATATAAACTTTCAACCTGAATTTTCAAAAAAAATCAAATTTTTTTATTTATTTCTGGTATCCTACGATACCAAAATTATATTCGGCTAAATTTTAGCCTTCAATGATTTCAATCATAAAGAAAATCACACAGAGATTATAAATAATCAACACACAACATTGAAACAAATTAAATTATTTGAGGAATCCAGTTGGATCCCTCCAACCTGTTTCCCTGCATCCACAGATGTTAGCACAATACCAATCCCGTTTCAAAATGGGATATCGCGGTACATGGGTATATATAAAATATCATCCGCTATTATGCGGCGCAATAGGGTCTCATCCGCTATATAATGCGGGAAATCAACTCCAAGTACATATATAATACCAATTCCAATTCAAGGTGGGATATCGCGGTATATGTGTTTAATATAATAACCTCCGCTTAATATGCGACATATATGGTCTATTTCAATACAACAAATAGCAACCATTATTCAATCACACAATCAAGCAATTTTAAATTTAACTATTTAAAATTTAAATCGAAACAAATACGATTGAGTGAGAAGTTCTCACCTTTCTTCCAATAACAGTTACAGTGTTTCGTTCCGAATAAAATTAAACACGCGTTTAATTTTACCCAAAATTATCACTAGCTCCATCGCGTAGTATTCGATAATACGAATCCAACGCAAGTCATTTCGTGAATTTTCGACCTCGTATGACAAAGTTATAGCTTTTTAAACATTCACGAATTAATATATAATTAAATTTCAGTTTTTTTTATATTTTTAAACCTTTCTCATCCGGGACGTTCATTTTAGCTTTTCCAATCAGGGCCGTTGCTTCTCTTTCTTCCTCACCCAGGTCAAGACGCGCGTTAAAACCCATAGCTCACGTGAAAAAAATCAATGGTCGTGCCTCCACAACGCGACCGGAAGTCGATCGGTGAGCTTCACGTCGAAGCCCTTCGTGAGTGCAACCATCGGCTCGAATATTGTGAAACTCGGCTGCGTATATGCTTTGAAAAACGCACACGAAGTTGAGATGAACGCGGCGAATATTCTCACGATCTACTCGCTTATATTCGATCACGACCATTGAGAATATAGATCTCGATACGATCTTCTTCTACGTAGTTGGAGATTTCTCAGAATAATGTGTGGATTAGAAGAAAAACGAGCAGGAAGAAGTGAACATTTTCAGCCATTGAAATAAAACTGGCGGCTAGGGTTCTAGCCCTAAGGTTTGAGCAAAAAGGAAAACGTGAGATCCTTATATAGAAAATTACCAAAACACTATTCATCTCGAAAATTTTCGAACTCCAAACGTAGCATGTCGCCCAACATTTATAATGTTTTACCCCCATTCTGAACGCAATGGAATATGTATCAGGAGCCAATTCGATCGTATTTGGAAGATAGGTTTTCAAACCGACTATTTAAATTCAAAATTCACTTAAACCGATTTCTACGCGTTTTAGCTTGCCCCGGACAAACCGTAAATCCGATTGACACAAAATTTGAAATATTACAATAATATAACATTACGGGTCTGATGAAATTGGTTTCGTCAAAATCCGAGACTGTTTGAAAAATGACTATTTTTACTCGTCAATTAAATATTAAAATATTCAATTTCCACAAATTAACTTTTAATCCAATTTTAAAAGTTCTATAACATCATTCTAACTCCAATATGATTTAATATAACTTTACAAATCAATTTTAATCACATTAAGCCCAATTTTCAATTATTTCTGTAATTTCAAATATTAAATTATCGATTTAATTATCCAATTAAATCTAGATATTCGTAATATAATTTATTCGACTTACAAATTATACTTGTTAATATTTAAAATCAATTAAATATACGAATTTCAAATGACAGGAATTCTAGGTCGTTACAAACATCCCCCTTAAAAGAATTTCGTCCTCGAAATTGCCAAGTAAGAAAAACTTTTGAAATCCATTAACTTTTTTTTTCAAAAACAAACCATTCCAACTCGATTTCAGATTCATTTTAATTTCTTAACTTTTCCAAAATCCGATGGTTACACTTTTCTAGTTCAATTCCAACATTTTCATTTCAATTTAGAAATTGACTTGTCGTTAACAAAAATTTTCCAAAAATTTTTTATACTTTTTCTAACTCCTAAAATTTATGGAAAATTTTGGCAGAGTCTCCCTTGTACGGAGGAGCTTTTGCAATATCACAATAGATATAAATATATATACATCGACCCACACGGTCGGAAAACAGAAAAACAGTTCATATTTCCTATTTTTATTGCGTAGGCGTACCTTTTTAGCATTTTTAAGCAAAGCAGTTATTTATTAGCATTCTAGCGTGACCAAATGCAGCCATCTATAGCCCCGGTACCTGTACTTACTCAACTTAAACATGTAAGTGACATATATAGGAAATTCATTTACATTTCACTAATTTTCAATAGAAAACACATAGCTTTTATAAGCAATGCAATCAAAATAATTCCCATAAGCATTTTATAAGGTTTCGATATCAATTTTAATTGCTTATAACCAATTCACATTAGTTCACTTTCAATTCAAATTCAATTACATAGCTTTCCATTTATCAATTAAATTTCGTTAACACTTAATAAATTATATACAATCAGCTACAATCATATAACAACCAAATCATAACCAACATAACCAAATTATTAAATTTACATTCAATTTGGTTTAACACTTTTAATTCCAATTGGTTGATATTAAATTGACTTCCATTCAATTATTCAATTTACTAGTTTTTTTTAATGAATTAACACTTACATCCATTATTCCATATCAATTCTTTTACATTCGATTGATTAATATTCAATTCATTAGTTCAATTCAATTGCTAATTCATTTAACCACAAAAGTTGAATTTCATTACATAACTCAAGTTATATTCCATTTCAAACATCATTTGTTTAACGTAACTTAAATTTCCACTTATAAATCCATTTCAGATTCCAATTCTATTTAACTTTTACCAAAGTCAAATTTCATCACCTATTCAAATTCATATCGTTTTGCTTAACAAAATTGTTTAACCATCCATTTTATTATTTGGTTTCACTTACATTTTCACATTTAATAAGTTATACAACTTACATATTTAAACTTCCAAATCCATTAACTTATCCAATTCAATTTATTTAACTTTCCTTTAGTTAAATTTCACATCATATATTTACTATGCTAACCCAAATTCTTTAACTTTACCAAAGCTAAAATCTTATTTCATGTTATAAGTCCAAAACTTGATTACTTATATTCAACAATTACAACTTGGATTTTAAATTTTCAAATTTTTTTATCACAACAAAACTTCAATTTCCAATTTACTATGGTAGCAAATCCATCGCACAGAAACTCCAAAATGATACTGATGATGCTGCAGTCATCACCCTTATTATTTCCCAGCAACAATAGTGAATTCAGTGCCTAATATCCTTTCAAAATTTTCCTTTTATTCATAAATCACATTTATAAATCTTTTTCTTATATAATTTCACTATTCCACTTCACTTACATAAGATTATTCCAATTTGATTTATCTTACTTAATAACATCTTTTAATTGACTTATATATATTCTTACATTTTCAACAACCAAACAATCAATTTATTTACACTTTAATAATTTTGAAAAATTATTTCTTTATATATAAAATATAATCAAGGGTAAATTATTTCATTTACCCAATTTAAAATGGTACTATGTCGACTTGCCTCGTTAAGTGTTTAGAAATCCCTATCGATAATATGGCGTCCCACATACCGACTAGAATTCACTAACAGCTCAACAGATAAGCAAACACAATATAAAACATTTTTATATTCACTAACAAATACGATCTCATATTTATAATTACACTCACACTCATTCTAGAGTACTGCTGACTCTATCTTTAATGAGGAATTCCCAACAGAGCCAAGGTTGTCGCCTAACAAATGCTCTGATACCACATGTAATGCTTTGAGATTTTCGACTTTCGAAAATCGACATCAATACGTCCACTATATCAACTGCCAAGCAATCGAAGGCCAGAAAACAGAATTGTTAGGGTTAAAGAAGAAGAGGTAGAAGAAGAAAGAAAGAAAGAAAAGCAACAGAACAATATCAGAATCTCACAATCTCACAATTCTAAATTTAGCTATTTAAAATTTAAATCGAAACAAATACGATTGAGTGAGAAGTTCTCACCTTGCTTCCAATAACAGTTACATAGTTTCGTTTCGAATAAAATTAAACACGCGTTTAATTTTACTCGAAATTATCACTAGCTCCAATCGACTCCAAACCAGCTCCATCGCGTAGTATTCGACAATACGAATCCAACGCAAGTTGTTTTGTGAATTCCCGACCCCGTATGACAAAGTTATAGTTTTTTAACATTCACGAATTAATATATATTAAATTTCAGTTTTTTTTATATTTTTAAACCTTTCTAATCTGGGCCGTTCATTTTATCTTCTCCAATCAGGGCCGCTGCTTCTCTTTCTTCCTTACCCAGGTCAAGACGTGCGTTAAAACCCATAGCTCACGTGAAAAAAAATCAATGGTCGTGCCTCCACAACACGAGCGGATGTCGATTGGTGAGCTTCACGTCGAAGCCCTTCGCGAGTGCAACCATCGGATTGAATATAATGAAACTCGGCTGTGTATATGCTTTGGAAAACATGCACAAAGTTGAGATGAACGCGGCGAATTTTCTCACGATCTACTCGCCTATATTCGATCACGACCGTTGAGAATATAAATCTCGATACGATCTTCATCTTTGTAGTTGGAGATTTCTCAGAATAATGTGTGGATTAGAAGAAAAACGAGGAGGAAGAAGTTAACATTTTCGGCCATTGAAATAAAAATGGCGGCTAGGGTTCTAGCCCTAAGGTTTGAGCCAAAAGGAAAATGTGAGGTCCTTGTATAGAAAATTGCCAAAACACTATTCATCTCGAAAATTTTCGAACCCCAGACGAAGCATGCCGCCTGGCGTTTATAATATTTTACCCCCATTCCGAACGCAATGGAATATGTATCGGGAGCCAATTCGATCGTATTTGGAAGATAGGTTTTCAAACCGACTATTTAAATTTAAAATTCACTTAACCGATTTCTACGCGTTTTAGTTTGCCCTGGACAAACCGTAAATCCGATTGACACGAAATTTGAAATCTTACAATAATATAACATTACGGATCCGATGAAATTGGTTTCATCGAAATCCGAGACTGTTTGAAAAATGACTATTTTTACTCGTCAATTAAGTATTAAAATATTCAATTTCCACAAATTAACTTTTGATTCAATTTTAAAAGTTCTATAACATTATTCTAACTCCAATATGATTTAATACAACTTTACAAATCAATTTTAATCACATTAAACCTAATTTTCAATTATTTCTGTAATTTCAAATATTAAATTATCGATTTAATTATCCAATTAAATCTAAATATTCGAAATATAATTTATTCGACTTACTAATTTTACTTGTTAATATTTAAAATCAATTATATATACGAATTTCAAATGATAGGAATTCTGGGTCGTTACACTGAGTGCTGCTGTGTACCATTTGTTTATCAAAGCATGGCTTTTGTATAAAGCGTAGCTTTGTGGACGAGACTTCATCAGGACCTCACACCTCGAAAATGGTCGAAACAGGAAAGATGCGGCAAGGTTATGAGGGTCGTGCCCTTTAGGGTTTGTCATTCCCTTCTGGAAAAGGGTGGTATCATGGTATGGAGCCCAAATATTTCACTCATGTGGATACTGCAGACCTATTACTTTGTGATTGCTTTATGGTTGTTGGATTAGAGGTACCTCGGATATAGGTCCCAAAGGACCGGGGGATGGCATGCTCGAGTAGTAGTTACCGAGTTACAGAGGTAACCCGGCCTTGTGTTGGCAGAGATCCGGTTAGGTTCTCAGGACGTCCCGCCAGAGGCGTACCCATGTGGCAGTAGGAAGTTCCTTAGCTTGACCATTTGTTGGAAATCCATTCTTCAATACGCGCCTTGTACGGTTTTAATTGTAGAACCTACCATTTACTTGTGGTGGTCACCACTGTTTAGATGGTAGCTATAGTAGGCATAGTTCGGAAGGTCTATGCTGGCTAGGATTTATATTATACTTTCAAAATGGTTTTTCTACACTATGCACTAGTAATAATATCAAAGAAATTTTCTCGTATCAAGCATATTTGACTATCATAAGGAGAAATCTCCTCCAATTCTGCATTTGCATTGTGTGTGGCGGGAGGCCTTATGGTAGTTTCATTTTCTAAAAAGCATTGCGGATTTCAAATTTAAATTGTTTTGTTTGTTTTAAAGACCAAACTGTTTTGTTTGCTCATACCAGTCCCATGACTGACCTTGCTTATCTAGGTGAAACGTGATGGGGGGTTCTCGCTTTTTGTTTGGTGGCGAGCAGGTGACTCTTACCCTCACATGTCCTCTTTAAGGGGTTGGTTAGCCGTAAGGCGTGACAGTCAAAAGGCTGGCCGTAAAAGCAAGGGCAGGGTACCAGTGTCTGCCACGGCAGGGCTGGGATGGTTGAAAATCCTACCAGTCGATAGAGGCCGCTGTCGATGGTTGAAAAGCCTAGATCGTGACATTTTGGTATCAGAGCCGAGGATTAAAACTTTAGCTCAGGAGTATAACACATGAAGTAACTCATTAGAGATAGGGTGAAGTATACCCTAGAATGAGTAATCCCTAAGATATCCATTCGGATGCCTCAGTAAATTCTCTTGCTATCCACTAATAGTAAGTATGAGTGCAAGAAGAGGACGAGATAGGGGACAGGGGAGTACCACTACAAATGGTCAATACCCTGCAATAGCGGAAACAACTTTCTCTATCAATCTCCTTTGATTCGATTCCAAATTCTTTTGATGGCTTCGTATCAGCTCCAAGAAGAAGTTTCGGTGTGATGGTGGCCCTACGAATCGTCGTAGAAAATCCTTACATCGTATTTTCATCAGTTTCTTATCAGCTTTCCATCTAAACTTTAATGAATTTGAAATTGAAAATTTAAATAAATTGGAAATTTTAAATTGAGTTAAATTGGTTAACAAATATGAAGATAAATTTGAATTGAATCAATAAAACGATATCGGTTAAAATCAAATTTGAAATTCTATTGTAATTCTTGTGTATATCAAAGTTCTGAAGAGGGACAGGTTGGTATATACTTTGGGGTATTCCAACCTGAATTTGGAAATCCATACCTAGTGTTTGAGAATATGGAAGATTAAATCCATCTATCTATTCTCTGGTGACTCGTATATTCTACGAACGATTAGTTGTCCCTTCCAACTAATCAATGCCCTTGCATATTCGCAGACCGGTGGACCTGAATATCTTATGTAATATTGTATGAGTATGTTCTCATATTATTGATATTCTGATTTGGTAAGCCAAATGCAGAATAAAATATTTCGATCTGATCTGACCAATTATTTCTTTATCTATCATCTATTCTTTCTTGTTTCCCTAGCAAATTTCGGGGACGAACTTTTTTTAATGGGGGGAATCTGTAACATTCCTGAAAATTCACCAAGTTTAATTTGGCAATTAAATTTATTTTCGAGAATAAATTATGAATTGATTAGAGATTTCTAGAATAAATAAATAATTTTTGATTATAAATTGAGGTTTAATTAGAAATTTAAGCATAAGTATCTTATAAATAAATAAAATTTGATTTGAGGTATAAAAATGAATATTTTATAAACAAATAAATATTGGATTTAGAGATTAAATGTATTAAAAATAAAACAGAAATTAAAAGCTTGAGATTAATAAGAAGTTAATGATAGTTGTTTTCTAAATTTTTAATTATATTAAAATTTGAATGTTGTAATAAAAAGAAAATTAGTGTACTCATTTTCAAAATGTTATTTTTAAGTCAAATTTTCATATATGAGTAAAAATGATTAATAGTTAATATGAAATCAAAGTATTTAAATTCATTCTTTTCTTTTACAAAATTGTACAAAAATAAATAATAATAAAAATGTATGAACGAAAATTGTGTAAATATAAATTTTAAATATGTTAAACAAAATTAAAGGTTGCAATGTGAAAATTAATTTGGATGAAATTTTGTTTGTGTAAATATAAATATAAAAGGAAACTGTAAGTAAGAAAAAATGTGTGTATATATATATAAGATCATAAACATAAGAGAAGTATAAAATAGATATAGCATGTTTTATAAATTGAAATAAAATAACGTTTGAAACACAAAATATAAATAATTCAAATAAGGGGTATGTTTATTTATAGAATGAACATGATATAAAAATCTATTTAAAAAAAAATCTTTGTCTTTGTAAAATCACAAATGATAAACATACATAAGGAAGTAAGGGCAATCAACATGCATAGATCTCATAATCATTTCTCTTTACACATGGCATTCAAGATATTTAATTGAATAAAATATTAGGATAAAAAATTATGGAAACTCTTGAGCTCCCCTATATGCAATCATATAATATCTCAGCCAAATATGAAAAAGTTCAGTAATCAAAGATTGAGCAATTCCAAAACTTCAACACCCAAGAAAGAAAAGAAAGATAGAAAGAAGGAAAAAAATCAGAAAAGAAAATGCCATTCTCTTCTCAAAAACTCAAAACCATTTTCAACCTAAAACCAAAGTTAAAAATCAAAGAAACCAATCAAACCAAAGCATGCAAATTCAAAAAAAAAGAAATTCAGATGAATGCAAAGGATCAAGCAAAGCAGATTTAGAAAACAGGAAAAGAAATCTGGAAGAAAAATGAAAACTTGGAAATAAATAGATAAAGGCAAGTAATTTTCTTTAAAATTTTGAATTTAATGTTGTTGATCAATAACAAAGCAAAGGAATTAATTAATAAAATCAATCAGTGCAGGAGAAAAATCAAGATCAAAGACTTAAACCATTTCTGGATTTCAACTGTAGAAAAAAAGGCTTCTCTGTGTATAGCAGAGATTTATACTGTAAGTAAAATTAAAATTTGTTTGTTATTGATGAAGTAAACAAGTAAATACAACATGAAATTAAGCAAAGTTTTGTGTTTACAAACTTTTGCAGATCTAAGCTTCAAAAGAAATTAAAGAAAAAAATTATACTGGCAAAGCTCTGTCTTTCTGAAACCATTTGCCTTCAGGAAAAAAATGTGAGCAAACTTAAATTTTTAACCAGCTTCTTTTGATTTTCTTGCTTCTGATGATCATGGTTTGGAAATATTGTATGAGTATGTTCATATCTGTAAGTTCATATGGGTTCTATGTGTGAAGTGAGGTGTGTATGTTTGTTTATGCACCTTTGACTTTCTTTAGGAAATCAACCTTCCAGGAAAAAAAGAAAATCATATCTTTCCGCATAATTGAATTTAGGCTGTGATTATAAAAGAGAAAAGGACCGTTGGAATGAATTGTAAATTTTAAAAATACTTTTAGGTATCACAAATAGATGGATCTACTGGGCAAGTTGAAAATACAGTAAAATCAGTTTTCTTTCAAAATTTAATTAATTTAAATCTGAGTTTCAATCACATAATCTTCTTAGTCTTCCTGAATCGTGAATTTTAAAGGAAAACCAAGACTTTTAATACAATAACGTTCGAGAAAATTGTAGTTGTAGTGATCGCGAGATCGTGGGGTTTTGAGCTTGGTGTCAGAGATGCTTGGGTGGTTGTTGGATTCGATAAAAATACTAGATAATTTTTTAATTCTTCATTGACGAAGATTTGAATTAATTTAGGGTTTTGGGGTGAGTTGGGTTCGCTGTTGTTCGTGAGAAGTTTTCGTCGTCAATGGTGGCCTAACGGCAATCGCGACCATGGGAATTTGAAGCGGGGTGTCGTGTCGATGTCCTGGTCCATCAGAAGAGTCTCTAGCGACGATATGAGGCAGCGCGAGGTGATTTTTGGTCGATGGGTTAGGTTCGAGGAGATGACGATTTGCTCGATTTTGGGTTGCGTCGAGATTTTTGGTTTTGGGTAGTCAGAGGGTTCGTGTAGATCACCGACGACTTACTAGTGAGGGCGACGATGGTCAGAAGCGATCGAGGTAGTGTGCACGATGCACGCATGTACTTGATGATAGTTTGGAAGATTGGGAACGAGGGAAGAACTCGAGTATTTCGTTGGGAAATTGGGTGCAGGCTCGAGTGTGCATGGATGTTGCCGTTGTAATTTGTTTATAGGTTTAAATTAAATAGAGATAAATAAAAAAAGTTTTATCTTGGGGATATGGTGTAGATAGCTCGAGTTAAACTCAGGGATAAAGCACTTGGGCTCGGGGAATTTGGGAATTGGTTTGAGTAGGTGTAGTTACTACAAATTTTTCAGTTTCAAGCTTAAACCTGTTTCAGTTTTAAGGAATGAGTTCACAACTTTAAAGTTAGGGTTTAATCAAGCTTAAACAGTTATTTAACCACCACTCTTAAAATAATCAATGTTAATTTAAGTTGTAAGTTATTAAAGGTTTGAAAGTAAAAATATTATTTTTTAAAAGTATTTCAATACGCCCAACCTTTAATTTAAGAGTTTATTTTAAATAAACTTAATAAATGATAATTAAAGGGTAATTTATTAATTAATGGTTAATCAATTTTTGTAATTAAGTAAGGATAACAAATTACAAGGTTATAAATTAAATGATAATTAAAGGGTAATTAATTAATGTAATGGATAATTAAAAGTTAATAAGTATTAATTTAAAAGTTAATTAAATTGTAATTGAAGGGAAACTAATTCGTAATTAGTTATTGATTTATTAATTAATGCAATTAATTTAAGACTAATAAGGGTAATTAATTAAAGGATAAATTTATTTATGAAAGTAAATAAAGGATAATTACCTTATACAGTCAAATAAAAGAAAAGTACTTTGTGTAATTAAATAAAAGCTAATTACTCAGTGAAATTAACAAAGGATAATTAATTAAGGGTTAATTAATTATTTTAAAGATGATTAATTAAATGGTGGATTAAATAATTAAAGATTAATTATTTAATAATTAAAGGTTGATGAATTAAAATTTAAGGGTTAATTAATTTATTATTAGTAAATTAATAAATGATTAAAGAATAATTAATCAAGATGATTTGTAATTCATTAATATTAATTAACCAGGATTAGTAAGTCGTAAGTAAAAAATCTGATTTGAATTAATCAGACAATCAACTGATTTTACTTATGGATGTTTGGATTCTATTGGATGATTGAATTGTTTGGTATCCCTGATTGTGATGCTCTGTTTTGATTTGAGCTATGTTTATTGCAAATTATTATCTGTGATATATATATCTGTAATCTATGAATGAAAGATAAGCATTATGGTTTATACCGCTTACCAAATATAAGCGTTATAGTTTATACCGCTTACCAAATGTATTGCCATATTTGAATCTGTGCTGATTGATGATGTTACACTTTTATTGTGTAAAAACCCCTGGACCACACTTATACACACACAAATATGGATTGCACGTGGAAATGGGTTAAGTCACAGATTTTGAAATAGTTTAAAGATCGAATTTTTGAATCCAAAATAGTTTTGGAATTAGAATTGAAAGCTTTTGAAAATGAATTTCAACAATAAAAGTTATTTTGAATAACTTGATTGAGTCTTGAAATTTAAATAATTTGATTTAAATTTGAATTCAATATTTGTAATTGAATTCTATGATTTGGAAACTATGGTTTAAAAAGGGTTACTCAACTTATGAATGTGTTTATATGGGTTTTTAAACCAATTTAAAAGTGTTGTTTTGGGAATTTAAATTTAACCCAAGTTTTTAACTTGTATAAATGAAACCGGATTTTTCCGAAGCGAAACTATTTGTTTTCAAATAATAAAAGCTTTCATATAAGAAATGAACGTGCAATTTGTGTTAAAAGGATTTCAAGTTTAAAATGAAAATAGTCTCCCAAGTTATGAATGAGTCTTTGGAAACGGGTTTGAAAGCTATAAGTTTAATCTTTAATTTAAATATTTAATTGAGTTAATCCATTTGAAATGGAAATTGTTTTGGAAATCTATAAATAGATCTTTGTGAAGCGGGGTAAATTTTGTGAAACAAATCTTTTTATTAAAGATTTGAAATGGTAATTTGTTTAACCATTTGAAAGAAAAGCTTTGGGTTTATAAGTTGTGACTTAACTGAAATCCCATATCCATATATTTTTTAAATATTGCTCTCATTATTCGGTTTAGCCGAAAGAGGATCTTGTGTCATATAACCCATTCTGAATAATGATACGACGTTATGGATTGCATTTGAACACCGGGTGTCTTCGAGAATGTTAGGATAACCTATCGGTTGTCTCTCCACCGAGTAGCTACGGTATAGAGATTCCTTAAGTGATGGGAAGTCTGATCGGGATTGTGGATACCCGGATTTGCAAGGGATTCTTCGGAAGTGCCTTCGGTTCTGTTCAAACCCGGGACAGACTTGTATGGTTGTATGTTTGACACTGCACTTTGAGATATTAAACTGATCTCTATCAAATACATTTCTGCTTGGTGGCGGAGAGTTTATTCTCTTAGCTTAACACCCTTCTCTGAGACGTATGAGCTCAGAGGTTATGTAGTTGATATTTATCAGTGATATATTCCCAATTTGGTAGTGTGACATGCTGAGTGCTGCTGTGTATCATTTGTTGATCAAAGCATGGCTTTTGTATAAAGCATAGCTTTGTGGACGAGATTCCATCAGGACCTCACACCCCGGAAATGGTCGAAACAGGAAAGATGTGGAAAGGTTATGAGGGTCGCGCCCTTTAGGGTTTGTCATTCCCTTTTGGAAAAGGGTGGTATCATGGTATGGAGCCCAGATATTCCACTCATGTGGATACTGCAGATCTATTACTTTGTGATTGCTTTGTGGTTGTTGGATTAGAGGTACCTCAGATAAAGGTCCCAAAGGAACGGGGGATGGCATGCTCGAGTAGTAGTTACCTAGTTATAGAGGTAACCTGACCTTGTGTTGGCAGAGATCCAGTTAGGTTCTCGGGACGTCTCGCCAGAGGCGTTCCCATGTGGCAGTAGGAAGTTCCTTAGCCTGACCATTTATTGTAAATCCATTCTTCAATACGCGCCTTGTACGTTTTTAGCTGTAGAACCTGCCATTTACTAATGGAGGTCACCACTGTTTAGATGTAGCTATGATAGGCATAGTTCGGAATGTCTATGCTGGCTAGGATTTATATTATACTTTCGAAATGGTTTTTCTACACTATGAACTAGTAATAATATCAAAGAAATTTTCTCGTATCAAGCATATTTGACTATCATAAGGAGAAATCTCCTCCAATTCCGCGTTTTCATTGTGTGTGGCGGGAGGCCTTATGGTAGTTTCATTTTCTAAAAAGCATTGGGGATTTCAAATTTAAATTGTTTTGTTTATTTTAAAGACCAAACTATTTTGTTTGCTCATACCACTCCCACGACTGACCTGGAGTTTATTGTTCCTTTCCTAAACTCTGGGTGCACATAATTTCCCCACACGGGTAGTCTAGAGTTGCGTTTTTCAAATAATCGATAGTAGGTGTAGGTTTGATGGCTTTCAGCCTTAGGATTTAGCAATCGCATTTGGATCGAGTTTCTTCACTTCATCTTGTTTGAGAGTTCGAGCTATTTCTAGATTGGTGCCTTGAAGATGGAGTTTACCGATACTGGAGTTCTCTTTTGAAGACTACCTTCCATATTGGAGATTTTGTTCCACTGTTGGTGTTATCTTTTCTTTCTGCCGCTGTTGTCTGGTATCGTAGCTCTGATGTATATTGATATTCATTTGTATCATTCTGTTGTATCTGATATTGTATCAAATGTTGTATATGATATATATGTATATTCATTTCTTCCGCTGTGTTGTTATACTTAATGTGTTATAAGCTCCAGCACGATTCGAATCTCAACGGTTGAATCTGCGGCATTTAGGTACAAGTGGAGTACGGATGTCGATTTTCGAACGCTGGAATTTGGACCGTGACAACTCTAGAAATTATTCTGAAAGTTACATCATCACATAAGCCTCATGTAATAGGAAGACCATAGAAATATAGGGACTAACTAATTTATTAAAGTCCTGGCTTTGTTATGATGATACAAAACTATAATAGAAAAGCACGACTTAATGGTAATTTAAGAAATTTGTTGTACCATACTTGCATTTGAGGTATCTATAAAACACAAATATACTATTTGAAAAAATAGATAGAATTGTATTTTATGTAAAAGGATTACTAAATTTATTTTGGTACCAACATAATTACTATATTTATCTTTATCTCAAAAAATAAATAAATCTATTCTTTTATCAAATAGATAAATCAATTTATCCTTTTATCAAAAAGATTTGTGTTTATCATTTTCAAAAAAGGTAAATACCTATGTTTATTCACAAAAGATAAATACATATGTTCTCTTTCATAGAGTTATAACTTGTGCCATGATTCTTGTTTAAACTTAGAGTTAAAATACATAAGCATTTCCCTATTAAGATAAACATAAAATCATTGGCAACCACTACAACATTTACAAAGGTATACCATATCTACACCCTCAATTATCTTTCTATCACCAAAACATGGTTCTTAGTAATATATTACACTATTATCCTATAGTTGTTTCAATTTTTTTTTAAAACCACCACATTCTTCTTAGTTTATCTTTGCCATAAAAATATACCTATTAGTGAAAAGACAAAAGAGTTGTTATCATTTCCAAAAATACAGAAATGCTTCATCTTTTTAAAGAGATAAATATACACATCATTTTAAAATACAAATAATTTGAAGCAGCTGAAAATACATCTTTGTGATATTGTACATATTTCATTATACATACGACGTACTGTTACAAACTTATATCACGTTAAATAATTTTATAATAAGTAAATGCACAAATATATATTTTCGGACATAAAGAGAAATTTGTTTTACATTTTTTAGAAAACTAAATTTATTCATCTTTATGTTAAATTCTTTCATCCTTTTGTTTAAAAGCTAAAAGAAGATAAAGCGACTATAGATGCATAATTGTAGAAAGGCTGGGTTTTGAGAATAGATAAACTCATCTACAAGGAAATTTCATTTTTTATTTCAAAATACATGTAAAATTATAGCTTTATCTTTATAAACATAAAATAAACTAGAAAATATAGGAGACATTCTATCATAGTATAGTTTGGGTTTCTAGTCCCTTTAATGATAGTATAGTTTGGGTTTCTATCATATTTATTTAAGCGTGTTCAACAAATTCTTTGACAACAACGTTCATTAATGAAAAATTACATTATTAACGAAATAATCCATGTAGTACTACATCTTTATTAATACAACAATAGTAACAAAGTATCGTAATTAAAAAAATTATTCATATATAAATATATTTAAGAGATAGATAATAAAATCCATCGTGTTCAAAAGAGTTTGAAAGAATTTCATGTAGAAATTCGTTGACTATTTTGTGATCATAAAAGTAAAACATAATAAACTATTCATTCATCCATCTACATAATGGATACAATATAGTCATGTAATAAATCTCACAGATGATTTCAAATTTCATCTAAACAACCATATGAAACCAAAACAATATCAACTCAAGGTGGTTATTTTTTCATTTTGATAACATTATTTAGACAGTTAGCCATCCAGGTATCAAATTGGGTTTCCTCGTTGCTTAAACTTGATTTAATAATTTCAAATTTCAGTGTATATTTTCCAACTCTACTAACACAACGATAGGTATAAAGCATCCTGATTTAATATATATATATAAACAATTATTTAGGAGCATAAAATTAAAAATCAGTGCATTCAATAATTAGATATTATATACGAATATTTGGGTACATCTTATGGGTTTAAATTTGTGAAATAATGATTTAGGTAAAATATTGTAGGTTTACGCTCAGGGTAATTTCGAGGACGAAATTCTTTTAAGTATAGGAGAATGTAACGACCCATTAATTTACCACTTTGGAATGGAATATCAAATTTATTTAAATATTCAAATGTAGAATTTTCAAACCTAAACAATCATGTTTTATATGATAAATAAGAATGACAAACTTATTTTTGATATTGAATAAAGATTTTGGATTTCTATTGTAAAATTGACAAAAGGCGGTTCCAATAAAGAAGATAAATATTTATGGAATTTGTTTAAAGGACAAATAATTCCTTTTATATATATATATATATAATTGATATCAAACTCATTTGTTAATAATAGTAATTTAATTTATAATGGTTCGATAAATATTTAAAGCTTGTTTTATAAAAATTAACAAATTTCGTCGCGTACCGATAAATCGATGTCGTATTTTTACAAATATATTTGGATATTATTTTATATTATTTTATAAGCCAAATATTCTTGTTTTAATTATTTAAAGATAATAATAAATTTATTTTGAATTTTGGTTTACATGAACAAATAGTTTAACAAAAAGGCCAAAATGTGACCGTAAAACGTTTTGTCGAGAATCAACGTTTTTTTAAAATAAGTTGCCGCAACGTTCTTGCACACCTTTGTTAACATGTTTTAACATATATATTATACATATTAATAACTATACATATTTACTTTTACTAAATATAATTAGAAAATTTCTTGATGTCATTAGTAAAAGTAAGTAAGAATTAACAAAAGTAAGAAAAAGTAAACATCAAATCAATATCACATCAAAAAACCAGCATAGTTATTATTTTTCCTAGCTTAGTTCTTAAGGGATTAAGACATAATGTAAGGATGTGAAAGGTGATGGTAAGTGCTAAAAAATTAAAGGTTGCTTTAGGTTGAAGTAAAGTTAGTTTAGTAATTTGGTAAGTGGTTATTCTGGTAAATTTACCACTTCTTTCTTTTTCTATAAATACCCACATCATTCTCACTTTCATTCACATTTCTTCTTCTTATTTTCTCAAGCTTCTTCATCTTCTTCCTTTTTCTTTCAATGGCTTCCAAGCCATAGGAAAGAAAATAGAAAGAAATAATGTAAAAATATCTACAAAATATACAAAATATTTAAAAGAAATCAATATTCATCCTCTTCAAATCAAACTCATTTTTTCTCCATATTTTACCTCTTTTCTCTCGGCCATAAATTCTTCAAAACAGAACCAAAATACCAAATTCTTTTTTTCAAATCATGTATTTTTCCAGTGGCTACAACTTTTAAGTTGACCACTTTATCTCATTATAAAGATCACTATATCAAAAATACACTTCTTTTCTATGCATTTTCTGGCCCAATTTTTAAGCCAAACAATAGGCCATTTTGTTTTGATCATAACTTAATCATAACGGATCCAAATTAAGAAATTATTTTTTTAAACCATATAAAATTTCAATGGCTACAAAATAAATATTAATTAGTTTTCCAGTTTTAACATTTGCTATACTTGAAACTCAATTCTTTGAAGTGCATTTTTGGGCTTTATATTTGTGAATCCGAGAGTACTCCTTTTCTTTCGACCGTATCTTCTTCAAATATAATCAAAATCAAGTGATGTTTTTTTTTAAATTCAAGAAAAAGTAATTTTGCAAAAACTTTTCAGTTAACAAATTTTTTAAATTTTGGGAGCAAGAGAGTTAAAAATAAGAGAGAAATGACCTATTTTTCGGGTTTAATTTTGAGAATTCAAAGTCAAAACTCTACCGCTTCTTCTCTATACTTTTGGCCAACCTCCGTCACAAGCCCTGACCAAGCTATTGGAAGGGAGATGGTGTTGTTTACTAATTCTTAAGTGGAGTAGGAGGTATTTAATGAAGCGTGGATTAGTTTGAATGTTGGTAGGAAGTTAATCGCTTTGGTTTATGGTGAGAAACTCTATTAATCATCTCTATTTATATATATATATATATATACATGTTTGATCTTGTGTTATGATTGCTATGGATGCTAATATATTCTTTGATCATCAAGCATTGACTGTTTGATATGATTGTTAAATTGTTTTAACAAGTCTTGTTAATACACATCGATAAGCACAAAGGAAATTACTTTCTTTTTGAAGATGAAATGGCATATATGGAATGCTTAAACCTTTTGGAAATTGTTTAAAATGAGTTAGAAATGTTTTATAAACATTTAAATATGTTTAAAGAAATAAAGAAAGAAAATCAAGATTTCATCTTGCACATTTTAAATATGTCCAAAACAATTTTCTAGAAAATTGCACTTTTTGTAGTAAAGCGACCAAAGTTTAAAATTGATTTTTTAAATGTTCTAAAATATGAAATAAATTATAAAAATATTTTAAAATGTTTTAAAAGTGGTTTAAGTTGAAAACATGGATATCTAAATGATATAAAAGTCGTTTTGAAGAATATAGCTTTTAAAGCACTATTTGCAACACTTTTCGCAACGCTTTTCACAGCAGTTTTAATAACTTTCGAAATGTAGTTTTAAACTTAACAGTTCTATCCTACATATTTTGTGAATAATTGTAAAAGAATAATTAAGTCATAAAGATGATTTGGAACTTTTAATAAGAGTTTGAATAAATGGTTAAGAGGAATTATTTATACAACTTAAACAAAAAAGTGAAGAATATTGAATGTAATGACAAGGCGAGTATGCAAAATCGACTTGTACATTTGTCCCGCCTGTGAGATCTGGAAAGATTAAACAAGGTGTTTAACTAAGGTTAGGGATGGAGCAACCAGCCCTTTGAATTTACATGGCCTATGTTTTCTTTCATTAGGCGAGGGGTGGAACAGATAGAAAAGAAATCCCGGATGCTCTAAAATTAAAAGATTGTATTAAGTTTTCGAAATAGAAGATTGGTATTATCCAAAATATAAGCAATCTCCAAAATGAATAAATTATGATTTGAATTGCTATAATCTTCTTATACTTGATATTAAAATCCAAAGAGGGAGCTCGTCGTATTCGTGGAATTTAAAAGGCGATTTCACCGTTATTCCACCCATAACACTTGTTGAATACGAAAATTGATGTTGAGTAAAATCAGAATGATTTCTACGATCCTATTTACTCAATAATGTTTCCAAAGATTGATTTTAGGGTTTATCGTAAACGATGTCTTCAATAACATTGTTTTTGTTCCGTCTAAAAGTTAAGAAATTTGGGTCGATAGATAAGTAAGGTAAATTGAAATATTATCCAAAGAAAAAGAATGAATTACTTAGAATTACTCTATGGAAAAATAAAGATTTTTTGAAAACATCCAAAAAAAACCTTCAAACTAATTTTCGAAATAAAACATGTTGAAGACAAAGGTCGTTGAAGACAAAGATATTCATGGTGTAGGATTAGTTGCCACTAGTCCCTGGAGGTGAAATTTACCATATTTAAAGTGGTCGTAGTACTCTTTATGAAAATCTTCGATTTTCAAGAACATGATTTGAAGTTAAGCTAGAAATTTTTTATTAAGATTTAATAAATGATTTGGGAATATTTTTGCCTAAGTTAAAAGCTATGGCTTGAATATAAGAAATCTGATTAAGATTTAATGAATGATTTGGAAAAGTTTTCCTAAGTAAAAGAGAAAATGATTTTGAGTTATTCCAGGATTTAAGAATGGTTTGAATAAACCAAATGATTTGATAAATGAGACTTAATGTTTCCATATACCGTTGGAAAGAAAATGAAATAAATTGAAAAGAATATATCTAAGAAAGATATTTTATAAAAGATGAAGTAATTGATTGATGATTGATATCCATGTATGAACTTAACATCTTTTTTATCGATAAGAAGGAACCGGGGTCAGATTTGGGTAATTCTTATCCGAAAACCACTTTGAACCAATGTATACGTTCAAATGTGGAGACATGTTGAAGATAATAATTATTAAAGACCGTGGATTTTCATAGTGTGAGGACTACTTGTTAACATGCTCTGGGTAGCTCCCATTATAGATTTATATATAGTAGTGGTCTCCTCGTTATGGAGATTTTACGGATTGCAAGGACTACTTGCTACTAGTGGCAGTAGGAGAGTGCCTTCAGTTTGTCCTGTTCCTGGACAACTGTTATGGGCGTTTGTTTGACATTGCATTTCTAAAGATTACATACATTGGTTTTTACAAACGTACATTAGTGGTGGCAGAGAAGGCAACTTCTCTTAGCTTAACACCCTCCTTGAGACATACGAGCTTAAGGGTTGTATTTTTGTGGAAGGCAATTAGTAGTCAACGGAAATGGAATGTGGCATTCAGAGATGTGATATGTGCTATGTGAAAAGGTAACGTTGCCTCAAGCCTCATTAACCGAAAATGACCGAAACAGGGTTAGATGCAGCAAGGCTAAGAAGGTCATTCCCAATAAGGGTATGATCATCCCCTTCTAGATATATTTCTTCCCGCTATGACGTTCAGGATGCAAATTAATGTGGTTTGTATGCTCGAGTGCCCGGTTTAAAGGTCGATAACGACCGAGAGATGACATATTCGTACTATCTAGTTATAGAGGTAGGCCGGTCTTGTTTGGTAGAGGAGCTTTGTAATGGTTCCTCGGTACATCCATCTAGAGGTGTACCCATTGGAAGGTAGTCCCTTCACTTGGTCATTTTTAAGGAAATCCATTCTCCAATAAGAACTTGCGGTTTATTTTGTATTGGCATAATGAATGGCCTCGAAATGCTATATGGAAACCATTTTGGACAAGATTAATAAGTTTATTTGCAAACATTTTCAAAGAATGTCATTAGAAATAATATCAAATGTTCTGATATAAAAGTGTTTTAATTATCATAAGGTAAAAACCGTATGTGTTTATGTGTGGGCGTGATCTTATGAGATACTCTTTGTTTTTAAAGGATTTTATTCAAAGGATGATATATGACACTGTCATTTGTATTTGAGCTTCTCACGCTGGTTTATCAAAATTAATCCGGGTATTTTCATTACTCGAGTCAGATCCGAGTAGTTTCAGGTTTGGTTGAAGATGGTTGGAGTTTCCAAAGGAGAGCTGGAGATATTCATTTACGTACAAACATATTCTATTATCCGTTGTGATTTGCTAGTTTTAGTTTGCTGTTGTCAGTAACTGTAAGGACGGATGTTTATAACTGTCCAAAGAAAAATTTAAGTTGGACTCTGATATATGTAATGCAAAAGTTTTCCGCTGTAAAGATAATTTTTCAATATTATATATTATTTCATTTGTGTGGGATTTTTTCTGTCTTGTTTTTCTTTATTACACTTGGTGTTCCATCTTTTTGTGAAAATTGAGTCTAACATGTATGGTTTATTGTCGACTCAAAGCATACGGAAAATCGGGCCACCACAATTACTACTGCTGTGTCCACTATTAATGAGATTTACGTAGAGCGTTTCACAATTTAAAAGCCAAGAAAAAATTAAACAATCACTAAGACCAATTTCAAGATTTGAAGATTCAAGGTGACTAAAATGGAAAAGATCGAAAATTGATCTCTCAATTACTAAGTAGAAGAATAAATTTGAAACATAAGCGAAATAAAATCGAATAATTCAACTAAACTTACTTATCTTGTAGATCCAAGAATTTTTACTAAGTCAATAAAATGCATAATTATCAAATCTTTATTGTATTTTTTTATTTATCTGAATTATTAGATTTAAAATGAAAAAAACAACTAATCCGAAAAATTGAACTAATGGTACACTCTTAATGTATTTTTAAACCATTTTCGACTTTCAGTTTTCTTCTTTGTTATTTGCAACAAAATGATCATGGGTCTTGTCATAGAATTGATCAAGTTTGCAGAGGAAGCCATAAAGCAAATATTATATACATAATGTGCAATATTTTTAGTGTGTATTAAAGGTTCGTTGGACAAAGATCGATAAATAAATATATTTTTTACACCAGATGAAAAGCTTGAAGATTGCAGAGTTCAACTTTTAGAAAATGTTAGGAGTAATGTAATTCTTAACTTGGCATATTGTATTGCATAACTTTAGTTTTACACTCAGTTATGTTATTATTGTTACTAAAGGGAGCAGATCCAATCATCGGGGAGGAGGTTTGACATTTCCTAAGTTATAAAATTGACTTTCACAAATTATTATAGATAAAAAACAATAGTCACAACTCGAAAACTAGCAATGACTATTGTTTTTCATATCTATAATATTTTTTGAAAGTTAATTTTATATCCTGCACTGCAAGAAGCAAAGGCTAAACCTCTACCCGATGTTGAAATCTGCTCCCTATAGTCACAATAATAACAATATAAACCAGTGCAGAACTCAATGAATACATTATAACGTGTCATGTTAGGACCTACATTACTTCTGACTATTTTTAAAATTTATACTCCGCAATCTTCCAACTTTCCATCTTATGCAAGAAATATATTGTTTTACTAACCTTTATCTAATGAACATTTACCTATGCATTAAAAAAATGACACAAACCTGATGTGTAATCGTTGCTTCTTGATTACTTTAAGATAAATCTGCAAACCGATCGATTCCATGACATGACTAGTGATCAATTCGATGTAAAGAAAAGAAGAAAATTTGAGAGTTGAAGATGGTATAAAAAATGCATTATGGGTGTATCATTAATTCAATTCTAGGGATTAGTTGTGCTTTTTTATTATAAATTTAATAACCCAGATAAATAAACAAACATAATAAGACTTGATAATTATGAATTAATTAGTGTGAATCCTTGCTATGCACATGGAGTTCACCATATAATTTATTAAGAACCACAATTTTTGAATTTTTTAGGTTCGATGAAAGCATATATTTATATGCATTGTATGTTTTTATGCATTGTGTATTTTAGATTATATTTTAAAAAAAAATATTGACAAACATTTGTTGATAATCTATTTAAGTACTCTAAGAGCACACAATTTACAGCTACTTTTTTAAAAGCACAACGGCTTCATATGCCAAACAATTACATCAAACATAAATTATTCTTAATTTTGTAAGAACTACTTTATTATGCATCACTATTAATTTTCAAATGTAAACAACATATGTTCAGTATATGTTTGTCCTATGTTTAACACAAACATATGTGTATATGTAAAAAAATTGGTTGATAATAGCGTTTCAAACCTAGAGTGTAGAACTAAAGATTAAATTGAAATAATATTAGTTAAAGGACATCAAGTTTTTATTTTTAACCAAAGGACATATGCTAATTATAATTAGCATTATATTCAATTTTTACATAGAATGTTAGTTCTAACTAGTATAAATTCAGGTTTACATTATCAAAATGGTAGTTAGAGTTAACTTTATTCTTCAGCATAAAAAACTTGTCCTCCTTCGATTTAATTTGTTTTTTCAAAATTCGTCATTGTGTCCATTTTCCTCCACAACATAACCTGACATGAGAAAAATATACGTAAAATATGAATATTATACAATCAAATTTTTATCTCTATCCATCACGTCAAATATTCATGCAAGCAAAATGATTAAAATAGTTTAAAACAATTAACATAATTTAATGTGACATAGTATATCATCAAAATACATATAATTACGGATACACATAAAATAAAATTTGGTCAATATCGCATTGCAGAAAATATCAATAAGATCAAATGGTGTAAACATAAAAAAACAAAGATAACTATTAGAAATAGATTACTATCAATGGAATAAATTTATTATGGATTACGTATACTGTAAAGAGTATGTATGTATGTATGTGCATACGTGCGTGCGTTATTACATACGTACGTGCGTATGTAATGTACATATGTATGTATGTATATAAACAACTATAATAAGAGTAGAAGAGTTATGTAGTGAAATGATTAATCTAGAAAAATCAAAAGCAGCCAATTTTAACTTGTTTTACTACGGACCAAATTTTATAGGAACATTAATTTTTTTGGAGATAAATTATGCGTTTCATCTATAAAATACTAAGACAAAACTTGCATCACAATTAAGTCCACTAATAATCATTAGTATGTTCCAACTTGATTAACTAAAGTAAAACATCTACATACCACACTTCCTTAACCAAATCGATAACACATCATACATAACTCTAAATTTAAACACAACTTTGGTTTAAATTCGCCTCATTATTAAGTAATTTCTAATTTTCATCATGTCTTTTTGTGAAATCAACCTTCATTCTTTTTCATGAATCAACCTTCTTCGTTTTGTGACGCTCCACCTCTATACCCACACTAGCCAAGAACACTACAGGGTAATGCCGTCAACTGGCACGGAAAATAAGGCTGTAGAGGAGCGACCATCCGTGTAATTGCTTTGTGTGAGCACCGATATGTTAGATAGTACAACATGCATTTGTTTAAGGAGGGAAATCCGACATACCGATACAAACTCAAAGCTACTACACAGTGGCTATATATATTCTTCGAAAACAAATATAGAAGTGAACATAACACAAATCAGTCACAGACATCCATATCACAAAGGCGGAAATAGATATGAATATATAACACATGAAAGTGTACATCAGAGTAGTGGTCAAACAAGATCCACAATGTCACAAAAGAATCGCTACAAGTGCTAGACAAAAGAATATGGATACATCAATGAGTCTATATCTCAAATGTATACAACAAAAACTACTAATCTAAGTAGTTAGCCAAAAATCAGCGTGATAATCCCAGATGTGAAGTCAAGCAGAAGCACCTGTAACATCTTGGTCTGACCCGAGTATTATTTAATAAGAAAATAATAAACGGATCAGTCTAGCTATAAATATCAGATAAAATGATATAGAATAAGCGATATGACACAAACATATGATAACCATAAAGCTATACTGTGATAAGTATGCAATTGAAAATCAACTAGGATTAATCAATATCACAAGAATCTTCTCAAAGATCAAAAGGAATGTCACGCTCTTTATTTATATTCACCAAACCACAAATATGGACAATAATATCAATGCCAATCACAAAAGTTAATGACAAACAAATTCACCAACACACAAATATTGATAAGACATATCAATGTAAATCACAAAAATTGGTGAAACACAAATTCTAGAAATCATCGATGGAAATCTAGAAATCACAAAAAGGGAGAGGCCTATCACAAAAGGGGAGCATGAAAACTCACCACCACGTGTATCACAAAATGGAACGCTATTCCATGGTTGCTAACCATTAATTTTGAGCCGAAGCTCCACAAAACGGTCCAAAGACCATGGGTCGCTACCCCACCAAATTTGAGCCGAAGTTCCACAGAAATGGGGTTTAGTCTCCCTCGTAGACAAAGAGACGTCGCACAATTGCTAGTCTAAACCACAAAAATTATCATCAACGATCATCAAGAAGTGTCAATTACAGTAAGCTAGTAAATATATAAGCTTAGCCTCATGTCCCATAACCACTAGCTTAACTTAAATATTTACGAACAAATTGTAAATCTCCACTCGAAAATTATCATAAGGGATTCAATCGAACAAGTCCAAGAATTAACCGACGAAGTAAACGCAAACGTTTCATACCACTTGTTTTACGAAGCCGTTTAATTAGATTTCTCGTACGAGTGAGGTAAAGGTTTTTATATTTTTAAAATGACAAATCACAAAAATGATTGTAGAAATAATAAATCACCAAAAATTCACATTCGGAGATGTGAATACAATCCAAAGAATTCAATTCCAAATTCATCAAAGTGGAAATACTCTTGCGACTTAACAGCCACGACTTACAACTTAATATAAGTCAACACGAGAAGCCAACGGCTCAAGAAATAGCACACGTCTTAAAGTAGGGGCGACTTAAAGGGTGGCGCGACCTAGCTGCAAACGACCTAAGGAGTGGCGCGACCTAAGGCATAAGAAGGCCGAGCGACCTAAGTGGTCAAATGAGCGCGACTTAAGGGAGCAAGCGACCTAACAGATACGGCATATGGCCAAGTGGCCTAGGGACGAAACGACCTAAGTGGGAAGGCCGAGCGACCTAACGACCTAAACACGGTCATATGGCCGAGCGACCTAAGGGGGTTACGACCTAACGACCTAAGGCGTATGAGGAGGCCGAGCGGCTTATGGGGCGTGCGACCTAACGACTAAACAAGGGCGAGCGACCTATCGACCTAAGGGTAAAGAAGGTCGATCAATGACCTAAAGACCTAAAGGATACAAGGCCAAACAACGACCTAAGGTGCAAGCGCGACTTAATGGTCCAGCGACCTAACGACCTAAGGGTTGCGACCTATTTTGGCGCGACCTAAGTGCAGGCCGAGCGACCTAAGGGTTTGAAGTGTAAAACTCTCCCAATTTGCAACCGATCGAGCTTGGACGCTAGGGGATTATGCCTATAGGCTATCCGGTCGTATTGGCTCCTCGATGAATCACCAAAATTGTGTTCAAGCATCAAAGTTAGGATTTTTAAAGATTTGAACCCAAAACACTAAAAATTGGGATTTTTCACCAATTCAATCCAAACCAAAAGCAAATGCACATGAATAAGTGTTAGGAATTCATACCTAACAATCAAAGATAGTTATAGACAAAGATGTGAGATAAAAACTCGCCTTTACACAAAATCAATGAAGAAGAAGCTTGAGAGCAAAGGAAGAATCAATGGCTTCTCTTTGAATTTGGAGTTGGATGTTGGATTTGCAAATGAACTTGAGTTTGGAGTTTTAGTTTCTCATTCCTTCCTCCATTTTTGATGAAGCTTGAGTGTTAGGAAATGAAAGTAAAGTTATGAAGAGAAGGGGGTTGAGTTAGAGTTAATAGTTTAGGCAAATGGGTTAAACCAAACCCAAAACCCAAAGTTAAAAAGTAGCAAAATTTCACTAACTCCAAACATATCAAAGTTTATACTCACAAAGATCGCAAACGGTGTTTTGGACCCAATGGAAGTGGTTCCGAGTCCTAATTCGACCGTATGCAAAAATTAACTTTTCGGACTGAAATCCGACTAACGATAAAATATGAAAATAAAAATATTTAAATATTCAATCGTAAAATATGTGGGTTGTTACACTTTTTTACTCTTCACATAATTTCATAGCTCTAAACATTAACCATGAATTTTCTTTGGAGTTTGAATTAGACATTGTCAATAAATTTTATCTAAAGTACTAATTCAATATTAGTATGAAGCTTGTAATATTAGATTAGACGTATTTTAGTTCTCTAATAATTTTTATATATTATAAATATTATTCTACAATAGTAGTAAATAACGTAAAGTTAACATATACATCATTTGGAAAGAGTATGCAAGCAAAGACAACAGATTTAATTAAACGAATGCATCTTTCAATTAGTATGCAAGCAAAGTCAATAGAGCAATAACTACAGCAAAGCAGTAACAAGAAAAAACTGTGTACAAGAAGAAATAACCTTTCAATTATACAAAAAATTATCACCTTGTATGTAATGGTCCATGTCATGCATGTAAGGAGTAGTACTGCTTTACAAAGGATATTCAATGATTGAGTATGATTATTCATTTATTTATATTTAAGCAAATTGTTAAATATTTTTATATTTAATTAGTCGAACATGTGCATATTGTTTATAACAAATTTCAGATATACAAATAATAAAAAAATGAATTTACCAAAACAACTAAAGATGCACCCATTAAATTTGCAAGAGTGTGACATGAAGTTCTTGTATCAAAGAATGGAAACCAACTACTCATAGATTGAACAAGTTATTAGTGGACATATAGTAACAGAAAAAGTAAATGCGCAAAAATATGATTTTGGTCTAAATCATGGCAGGATACATTCTTGTGTCATTGTCCAGTTAAACTAGAATAGCAGCTTAAAATGTTTCCAAAAGCCATCTAAGAAGAAAATATTGCATTTGCTATATTGCATCCACACCGACCGATAATTAAAAACCAAAAAAAGCACACCATCTTAAGTTGTAGAATTTAAGAAGAAAAGGCAAGTGTACTTTTATTAAATCATAAATTCTAGATAAGGTCCAATGGTGCATAAAGTTATCTAACTAAACGATTATAAATTGTTATTGTTATATAATTACCATGCTAGTATCAAGCAACAAACTGACAATTTAAACTTGTCTCAAAAAAATCTAAATTCTAATTGGGTAGCATATTTAATCGTACATTAGCAAGAAAAATAGTCAAAACAAAAGACTATCAACTATTTTATCAAAATATCTATTAAGATTGATGAATTGCCCTGATCGATGATTCAAAGTAGCAAACATGAATTCATGTTCTATAATTTGAAATGATCCAATTTATTAATCTGGTGAAAAACATAAATTCTATCAGTAATATTTGAATCTAAATTAGAGCCTTACGAAAAACTTAAATACAGTGTCCCCTTTAATAAAACAATTGTTTCAATACACATAAAATATTTAAGCTCAGCAACTATTCTTAGGAATGGAACTCAAATTGCACAATAACAAATAACATGCATGAAAGAAGTAAATTTGCAGGCATATTAGTTCAATTAAAGACCTGAACCGTTTTAAATATAGCTGCATAACTAGTGAATTCATGGCTAAATTTCACAATTTGCAAGCAAAAACGAAATACATTTAATGTAGCAACTAAAATTTATTGTTAGATCCATTGACACTTTATACGTGGCAAAGGTAAGTTCAATGTAGAGTTTTTTTTCTTGACGAATAATAGGTTTTTTAATTTCTCCATAAACTGTTATCTTACTTTGATTATTTTACACTTTGGTAAGGGACAAATGTAGTTAAGGAACAAAAATAATAGGATTTTTAGCGTCATCTTTTCTTATTGTTAAAATCCCAGCATCAACAAAAGCCGTCTTCCCTTGTTCTTTAGACTCAACTTCGTTTATCTTGCTGGCGTCCACACCAAGGGGAAATATAGTATACAAAGAAAGGTAAAAATAATTACTAGTTCACCGCTGTCGAACATAAAGTCCAAAAATTAACACCTTCAACTTAAGATTCTTGTATGATGATTGTACCATTATAGGCTTTGAATTCCCTGTTCAAGGATTAGACAGACTAATTATGCATCAAAATTTTATGCTTTCAAATTCAGTTCATAGTAGGTAAAAATATGACAAGTTCAAAATCCTTCCAACATTATATTAAAAAATGAGAAAAACATAAAGGAAATAACGAAATACAAATAAAAAACAGTGAATACATTTCATAATCCATCGGCCGCCAAATCGGACAGATCTGCATGCGGCGGTCTTAATGGAGGTGATAGTATACGATGGTGGTAGTATCCGGCTGCAGTAGTCATTTATATGATGATAGATCACTACGTGATTAGGATAGTTGGATAGGAGATTGGCAAATTCTATTACAGCCCTTATTTTCGATTAGTAGCCCCCTAAAATGTAAAAAAAGAATGTAAATCCCCAAACTTACATAGTATCCCCCGCTTCTTTCATAATTGCCCCTGACTTTATCTCGCGTATCTTCCTCACACAATTATTCCTCACACGATTTCCTTCTCCTCACGTGACTTCCTCAAGCGATTTCAATGCGGTTATCATCTTCAAGCCGCCAATGACTTTTGTCCTCCTTCTCATCTAAGCGCCTTTAAGCTTATTGGAGCAATAAAGGAAAGCTTGAATGTTAGTGAATTTAGGGTTTATTTGCAAATCGTGTGAATTTATGATTGAATTGAGTGCTAGTTTGTGTGACGCCCCACCTCTATACTCACACTAGCCAAGGACACTACGGGGTAATGCCGTCGACTAGCATGAAGAATAAGGCTGTTGAGAAGAGACCATCTGTGTAATTGCTTTGTGCGAGTACCCATATGTCAGATAGTATGACGTACATTTTATTTTAAGAGGATATCTGACATATCAAATACAAACTTAAAACTACCACACAGTGGCTATGTGGTCTTCGAAAAAAATATAAAATAAGTATTACACAAATCAGTCACATATATTCATATCACTAAGGCGGAAACATATATGAATAAAACACATAGAAGTGTACATCAAAGTAGTGGTCGTGTAAGATCTACTACATCACAAAAAGAATAGGTACAAGTGCTAAACAAAAGAATATGTATACATCAAGGAGTCTCTATCTTGAATGTATATAAGTAAAAACTACTAATCTAAAGTAGTTAGGCAAAAGTCAGAAGCCAGTCCCTGCTAAGAAGTCAAATGGAAGCACCTGAAACACCTCAGTCTGGCCCGAGTATTATTTAAGAAGAAAACAATAAACGGATCAGTTTAGCTATAAATATCATATAAAATGAGATAGGGTAGGAGATACGACAGAAACATATGATAACAATAATGCCATACTGTGACAAGTATATATTAGATAATAACAAAAATCATACAATATATCAAATTTTCTCAAACACCAAAAAGAATGCCATATTCTTTAGATTATTCACCAAACCATAAATATTGATAAAGCTTATCAATATAAATCACAAAAATTGGTGAAACACAAATTCTAGAAATCATCAATTAGAAATCCAGAAATCACAAAGGGGGAGGCCTATCAAAAATGGGAGCATGAAAACTCACCAATACGTGTATCACAAACGGGTCGCTATCCCATGGTCGTTAACCATAGAGCCAGTGCAATGACGTAGTACAATAACGGTACGCCCGAGGAACCTGAAACTAAAATATTTCGAAACAACGATGTAGTATAATAACGGTGTGCTCGATGAACCGAAAACTCAAATAATTCGGAACAACGATGTTGTACAATAACGGCACGCCCTATGAACTGAAAACTCAAATAAGTCGAAACAATGATAACAGTATGCCCGATGAAGCGAAAACTCATATAATTCAAAACAACGATGTAGTACAATAACGGTACGACTGATGAACCGAACTCCATAAAACCCATAGGTAGCTAGCTTGTAAAAATGAGACGAAGCTCCATAGAATAGGGTTTAGTCCCCGACGCGGACAAAGAGACGTCGCATATCGCTAGTCTAAACCACAAAATGATCATCATTGATCAATAAGAAGTGTAAACTACACAAAGTTAGTAAATAAATGAGTTTAGATTCATGTCTCATAACACTGGCTTAACTTAAATATTTACGAAAAAATTATAGATTTACACTCGAAAAATTGTCACGAGAGTTCAATCGAACAAGTCCAAGAATAAACCATACCACTTGTTTTGCTAAGCCATTTACGAATTAGGTAAAGGTTTGTATATACTAATATATTGAAAAATGATTTTAAAAGCGAGTTTTGTATTGAAAGTAATTGTTGAAATCATGCTCGCAAAAGAGTTTGAGTATTTACTACTAGTAAGAAACCTTTGTATTTTAAAGTGACAAATCACAAAAACGATTGTAGAAACAATCAATCACCAAAAATTCGCATGCGACGAAGTGAATCAAAACCATAAAAATCGATATCAAATCCATCATATGGATATTCCCAAAAATCCAGAAAAGAAGCCATCAAAGTGGATAATAAGTGATAACAAATAATCGAATCAACCAAAAATCGATATAAAAAGGTAATCCACTCAAAAATAGGTCAATTGGCTGAAATTAGCAGCTCCAGACGTCTGGTAGACTTACCATACGTCTAAGCTGAAAGACTGGAAATTTTCTTCCAAATCGCCCAGACGTTTGGGAAGTAAGCTCAGACATCTGAGCTGAGAATCTGGAATTTTATTCCCGTATCTCCAGACGTTTGGACTTAATACCAGACGTCTGAGCTGAAGCTCAGACAATATTTTTCCTAGGCCAATGATGGCAGAATAGTATCGAAAGCGATCAAATGAGCGACGTTGGCTAGGGATTTATGCCAAGCGACAACCCAACCCTACAGACTCATCAATACACTTCGAACAATATGTCCAAACACCCCATATAAGGATTTTCATAGATTTTGACTTCAAAATACTAAAAATTGGAAAATTCAACAAACCAATTCAATTCAAAAGAAAATGGACATGCAATAGATGCTAGGAATTCATACCTAAGAATAATAAAGGCTATAGACATAGATATGAGTTCAAGAACTCACCTTTAAACCTAAAAACACGAATGAGAAGCTCAAAACAAAGGAAAGATCAACCACTCTTCAACTTCAACTCTAGAAGCTCCAATCTATGCTTATAGACAAATGTTTCCTAAATTGGGTTATAGGAAATTTCTGAAAATTGGAGAGGTGTTGAGATGGAGAAGATGAAGATGATGCTTACCTAAGCTTCTCCTTGATTTCTAGAACTTGAATTTCCTAGTAAACTAGAGTTTAGGGATTTTAATTTCCCCTATTTTCCTTTAGCTTGAAATTGTTAGGAAATAATAGAATGAATGAAGAGGAGTTGGAGGAGGAGTTAGGGTATTAGATGAGTTAGTAGGCTGAAACCCAAACCCAAAGCCTAATAGAAAAAAAATAGTAAAATTCTAGTCAACTCCAAACATATTAATGTTTATACTCAAAAAGGTTGCAAATGTCGTTTTGGACTCAATGGTAGCAGTCTCGAGTCCCAATTCGACTGTTTACAAAAAGTAACATTTCAGACTTTAATCCGATTAACGATGCTATATTTAAATAAAACATTTAAACATACAACCGTAAAATACGCGGGTTGTTACAGACTCCCCCTCCTTGAAGAAATTGCATCCTCGCTATACTTAAGAAGAAAATAAAGAGTAACAACAACATAAAGCCATATCAACATAAAAGAAAATTTTGAAATGAGAGGTTTACCGTAAAGGGCACAAGAGAGTAAGTCCGGATGTGTTCGCTCGATAAATTCTCTAGATTCCCAAGAACATCATTATGATTTGAGGACCATTGAACTTTCACAAGAGGATCATCTTTATTTCAAAGGTGTTTAACCTCCGTAGCAATGATACGAATAGGATGTTGCTTATGTCAAGTTAAGTGGAACTTCAATTTCTTCAATGACACCGGGCTCTAGAATAGAATGGAAATCCCTAAGACATTTCCATAGTTGAGAAATGTGGAACACGTCATGAACAGCAGAAAATTGAGCCGGTAATAAAAGGCGATAAGTCACGGAACCAACGCGTTCGATGATGGGACATGGACCAATATATCGAGGTGCTAATTTTCCCGATCGATTGAAACATGCAACACCCTTCATAGGTGAAACACGAATTAACACCAAATCTCCCATAAAAGATTCTAATTTCCTTCTTCGGTTAACGGCATAGGATTTTTGTCTACTTTGAGCTTCTTTCATCCTATGACGGATAAGGTCAATCTTTTATGTGGAGTCACGAATAAAATCTGGATCTAAAACCAGCTTCTCACCGGCCTCAAGCCAACAAGAAGGAGATTGGCATGGTCTTCCGTAGAGTGCCTTGAAAGGTGCCATAATAATACTAGATTGGAATGTATTATCTTAGGAAAACTAAATAAAAGAAATATGATCTTTTCAACTTCCACCAAAATCATGAACACATGCACGAAGAAGATCTTCAAGAGTTTGATTCACATGCTCAGTTTGTCCATCGAACTGAGGATGATAAGCGGTGCTAAAATTAAGCTTCGTTCCCAAAGCTTTTTGAAGACTCTTCCAAAATCCACTAGTGAACAATGGATCACGATCACTAACAATAGAAGTAGGAACTCCATTCAATTTAACAATTTCTCTAACATAGAGTTTGGCCAATAGAGGTAAGGTGCGGTTAGTTCGAAAGGGAACAAAATGGGTGGATTTTGTAAGTCTATCTACAATCACCCATAGACTGTCATGAGCCGAACGAGAATGGGGAAGACCATCAATAAAATCCATGGAAATTGATCCCACTTCCAACATGGGATGTCCAAAGGTTGCAATAATCCACCTAGCCTTTGATGCTCGACCTTTACAAGTTGGAAAATCATGCAACGCTTAATAAAATTAGCAATATCATATTTCATTCCATCCCAATAATAAAATAGTTTCATGTCCGCATACATTTTACTACTATCGGGATGAATGGTAAATTTAGAACTATAAGAATCTTCTAAAATGTCTTTACGAAGATCACTAATATTTGGCACGATAGTTCTACCAAATTTTTGAATACCTCCACGAGCATCGATTTCAAAATCTTTCAAGCCATCAATATTTATATCCCTGCAACTTTGGCTAAGATGAGCCAATTCAGATCATGCTTTTGAGCTTCAATAATGCGGTCTAAAAGAGATGATGAGCCTCAAGGCTACATAAAACAAGAGATGGACATGAATCAGGTTCACGATCTCGAATCTCACAAGTGGACAAAGTCTCGTGATCATTCCATTCGGATATCATCATTGAAACAACCGCTTGTTGCTTACAGCTAAGGGCATCGGCAACACGATTCCCTTTTAAAGGAGTATAAAGCAAATCAAGATCATCAGATGCAAGGAATTCAAGCCAACGTTGTTGACGCAAATTAAGTTCCTTTTGAGAAAACAAATACTTCAAAGATTTATGATTGGTGTATAGAATAAATTTCTCTTCCAAAAGATAATGATGCCAAATTCTAAGGGCGAAAACAATAGCCGCGAGCTCTAAATCATGAGTGACATATCTAGTCTCGACAGGCTCTAATTGCCTAGAAGCATAAGCGATAACATGTTCCCTTTGCATGAGAATGGCACCCAAACCAATACAACTAGCGTAGGTAAACAATCAAGTCTTGGTTCCTTCGGGAATCACAAGAATAGGAGCATCGGAAAGGAATTCTTTTAATTTTTGAAAAGCAACTTCACATCTGTCTGACCAAATGTACTTAACTCCTGCTTTTCCAAACTAGTAAGAGGTACGAAAATTTTAGAAAAGTGTTTTATGAACCGACGGTAATAGCCCGCCAATCCAAGAAAGCTACGAATTTTTGTCACACTGTCCAGTCTTTTCCAATTTTGAATCGCCTCGATCTTTGAAGGATCCATGGAAATTCCAGATTCAGAAGTAATATGTCCTGAAAATTTCACACGAGATTCCCAAAAGTGGTACTTAGAAAAATTTTCTTTCAATTGATTGCTTCTAAGAGTTTCCAACATAATCTGAAGATGTTTTACATGCTCTTCCTCGGTTTTAGAATAAACAAGAATATCATATATAAAGATGAGAACAAATCGATCAAGGAAGTCTTTGAAAACTCGATTCATAAGGTCAACGAAATAAACTGGAGCATTCGTTAAATCAAAAAGCATAACAAGCCATTCGTAAGATCCATAACGAGTATGGAACGATGTCAAAGGAATGCTATCCTATGCAATACAAAGCTGATGAAAACCGCTTGCTAAGTATAATTGTGAAAAGACTCTAGCTCTGTTAAGTTGATCGAATGAATCATCAAAACCGAGGTAAGGGGTATTTATTCTTAATGGTGAGATCATTAAACTTGCGGTAGTCAACGCAAAGCCTAAATCTACCATCAAACTTCTTCACAAAAATAGCTGAAGCTCCCCATGGAGAGGAACTAGAACAAATAAACTGTTTAGTTTTCAATTCGGATAATTATTTATGCATCTCCTCATTTTCCTTATTGGACATACGTTAAGGAGGACGAGTGATAGGAAGAGCTCCAGGGATTAGATTAATTCCAAACTCTATTGCTTGCTTAGGTGGTAATCCTAAAACGGGCTCAAATATGTCAAGAAATTCACGAACAATGTGAATGAGGGAAATGACATCTTCCTCATCATCATTATCGTCATCATGAGGACTTAGAGAATATTAGGATACCACCGAATTAGAATATGACTTTTCAAGAACAACAAAAATCTGCTTAATATATTGAGGATGTCGAAGATGTATAGTCCTCTCCGGACAAAGGATGTGGGCTTCATAACGATTAAGCTAATCCATTTCCAAAATCATTCCGAAACCAAGGTAACGCATAACGTGCAAATCAGTTTGGAAAGAATGCTCACATATCGACATCTTTACAAAATAAACTGAGTGTTGCAGATCCACCAACCGAATTCGCAATTCTCAAAGAAGTCATCAAGCACATAACATTTAAAGACAAAGTATCAACAAGTTCTTTAGATATAAAAGAGTAGGATACACCGTGTCAAAACAAACTCGAATAGGATGATTATGAAACATAATAATGCCATCAAGGATAAAATGAGAAATACCTTAATCAAGAGAAGTGTTAGGTACTTGCACAACATTTACTTTTCCCTCTTTCTTGCTTGGAAATTTAAGACATGAAGATAAAAGATGACCCGAACTTCTGCAATAACGACAAAAAAAGGGTTTCCGGCACCTATTAGCATAATGGTCCATAGAATCATAATTGTAGCATTGTCCATGACTAGGGATAGGAGTCTTTGCTACCGAAGTTGCTTGTTTCCCTTTCTTATTGGTATTAGGCTTGAACTTATTAGGCCTCTTTTTGTTGTTGTTAAAGTTCTGTTTGGCAACCCCAACTTCAACATCACTTTCTTTATCGGCCTCTTCAAGTCGAAGTGCAATATCAATAAGCTGATCAAAAGAAACTTCTAGTTTCAAAAGTAAAGGCTTTTTGAGGTTCTTATTCAACCTATAAACAAACTTCTGTTTTTTTTCCAATGGGGTATTAATATATTTGACCCCATATTTAGAGAGAGATTCAAAAGATGCGACATAATATGTCATAGAAGATTCACCTTGGATAAGGTCAATAAAGCGTCGGGCTAAAGTTAATTTTCTAACTTCTGGCAACTTTAACTCGAACCTTCTCGAAATTGCTCCCAAGTAAGATCTGCTTCAATAATTTTCAAAATCAGAAGCTCATACCAATCTAATGCTCTTTCTTGGAGCATGCTAGAAGTCACTTGGACTTGATGTAGATCCACAAGATTCATGTTATATAGATCCATAACATGCAAATCAGTTCGGAAAGAATACTTACATAAAATAATTTTGACATCTTTACAAAATAAACTGAGTGTTGCAGATCCACTAACCGAATTCGCAATTCTCAAAGAAGTCATCAAGCACATAACATTTAAAGACAAAGTATCAACAAGTTCTTTAGATATAAAAGAGTAGGATGCACCGTGTCAAAATAAACTCGAATAGGATGATAACAAAACATAATAATGCCATCAAGGATAAAATGAGAAATACCTTAATCAAGAGAAGTGTTGCTAGGAACTTGTACAACATTTAGTTTTCCCTCTTTCTTGCTTGTAAGTTTAGGACATGAAGATAAAAGATGACCCGAACTTCTGCAATAACGATAAAAAAGGGGTTTCAGACACCTATTAGCATAATGGTCCTTAGAACCATAATTATAGCATTGTCCATGACTAGATGTAGGAGTCTTCGCTACTGAAGTTGCTTGTCTCCCTTTCTTGTTGGGATTAGGCTTGAACTTAATAGGCCTCTTCTTGTTGTTGTTGAAGTTCTGTTTGGCAACCCCAACTTCAACATCACTTTCTTTATCGGCCTCTTCAAGTCGAAGGGCGATATCAACAAGCTGGTCGAAAGAAACTTCCGGTTTCAGAAGTAAAGGCTTTTTGAAGTTCTTATTCAACCCATAAACAAACCTCCGATTTTTTTTCAATGGGGTATTAATATATTCGACTCCATATTTAGAGAGTGATTCAAAAGATGCGACATAATCTGTCATAGAAGATTCACCAAGGTCAATAAAGCATCGGGCTAAAGTTAATTTTTTAGCTTCTGGCACAAACTTTAACTCGGACCTTTCTCGAAATTGCTCCCAAGTAAGATCTGCTTCAATAATTTTCGAAACCAGAAGCTCATACCAATCTAATGCTCTTTCTTGGAGCATGCTAGAAGCCACTTGGACTCGATGTAGATCCACAAGATTCATGCGAGAAAAGATGCGATCGCAGGTTCTAAGCCAAGCTTGGACTTCTATAACACTTTCGAAACCCTTGAATGGCTTTCACCCAAATTGGTATAATCACTGCACAAGCATGCAAACCCAGATTTAGGATGAGTAGGCTCTGGAATGGGTCTGACAACTTGAGCATTCTTTACAAGATCTAAAAGCTATTGGATAGACATAAATACACCATCCTGAGAAGTAGCACTGGATTGACCGGCGTTGGGATGGCCAGGTCTAACCATTTCTCTTCTTTGAAGAAAGAAAAAAGAGGAAAAAGGTTATTCTCAAAATGAATATCAAACAAACTTGATTGATAAAACAAGGCATCATAAAGAATATAGGATAGAAAAGGTCCTAAAAATCGAATTAAATCCTAAGGCATGATTCCTAAGAGAAACTTAGGACAATGATCCTTGCTTGGTTATTCTATATTGTTCCGAAGTTTGACTTTAATACCAAGCTGTGACGCCCCACCTTTATATTCACACTAGCCAAGGAAACTACGAGGTAATGCTATCAACTAGCATGAAGAATAAGGTCATTGAGGAGCGACCATCCGTGTAATTGCTTTGTGTGAGTACCCATATGTCAGATAGTATGATGTACATTTCATTTCAAGAGGAAACTTGACATATCAAATACAAAATCAAAACTACTACACAGTGGCTATGTGGTGGAAACAAATATAAAATAAGTATAACACAAATCAGTCATAGATATTCATATCACTAAGGCAGAAATAGATATGAATAAAACATATAGAAGTGTACATCAAAGTAATGGTCGTGCAACATCCACTACATCACAAAAGAATAGGTACAAGTGCTAGACAAAAGAATATGTATACATCAAGAAGTCTCTATCTCGAATGTATAAAAGCAAAAGCTACTAATTTAAAGTAGTTAGCCAAAAGATAGAAGCTAGTCCCTGCTAAGAAGTCAATTGGATGCACCTAAAACACTTCGGTCTAACAGAGTATTATTTAAGAAGAAAATAATAAACAGATCGGTCTAGCTATAAATATCATATAAAATGAGATAGGGTAAGAGATATTCCCAAAAATGATTGTAGAAACAATCAATCACAAAAAAATTGCATTCGACGACGTGAATCAAAACCATAAAAATCGACACCATATCCATCAAATGGATATTCCCAAAAATACAGAAAAGAAGTCATCAAAGTGGATAATAAGTGATAACAACTAATCGAATCAACCAAAAATCGATATAAAATGGAAATCCACTCAAAAATAGGTCAATTGGCTGAAATTAACAGCTCCAGACGTCTGGTAGACTTCCCATACGTCTGAGCTGAAAGACTGGAAATTTTCTTCCAAATCGCCCAAACGTCTGGGAAGTAAGCTCGATGTCTGAGCTGAGAATCTGGAATATTAATCCCGTAGCTCGAGACGTCTGACCTAAATACCAAACATTCGAGCTGAAGCTGAGGGCAATATTTTGCCTAGGCCAATGATGGCCGAATCGTATCGGAAGCGATCAAATGAGCGACGCTGGCTAGGGATATATGCCAAGCAACAACCCGGCCATATGGACTCATCAATACACTCCGAACAACATGTCCAAACATCCACATAAGGATTTTCATAGATTTTGACTTTAAATTACCAAAAATTGGAAAATTCACCAAATCAATTCAATTCAATTCAAAAGCAAATGGACATCCAATAAATGCTAGGAATTCATACCTAACAACAATAAAGGCTATAGACATAGATGTGAGTTCAAGAACTCACCTTTAAACCCAAAAACATGAATGAGAAGCTACAAAACAAAGGAAAGATCAACCACACTTCAACTTCTACTCGAGAAGCCCATTCTATGCTTATAGACAAATGTTTCCTAAATTAGGTTATAGAAATTTTTTGAAAATTATAGAGGAATTTAGATGGAGAAGATGAAGAGGATGCTTACTTAAGCTTCTCCTTGATTTCTAGAACTTGAATTTGAATTTCCTACTAAACTTGGGTTTAGGAATTTTAATTTCCCTTTCTTTCCCCCATTTTCCTTTAGCTTGAAATTGTTAGGAAATAATAGAATGAATGAAGAGGAGTTGGAGGAGGAGTTAGGGTATTAGATGAGCTAGTGGGCTGAAACCCAAAGCCAAAGCCCAATTGTAACGACCCAGAATTTTTATTAATTAAAATTTGAATATTTAATTAATTTTAAATATTAATAAGTGAATTTATAAGTCAAATAAATTTTTATTTGAATTATTGGATAATTAAATCGATAATTTAATATGTTAAATTATGAAAATAATTGAAAATTGAGTTAAATATGATTTAAAATGATTTGTAAAATTTTATTTTATCATATGGAAGTTAGAACAATATTTTAGAACTTTTAAAATCGAATTTAGAGTTAATTTGTGAAAATTGAATATTTTAATATTAAAATCGACTAGTGAAAATAGTCAATTTTTGAACAGTCTCAGAATTGAACGAAACCAGTTCCATTGGATCCGTAATAGTTAGTTATTACCGGATTTCAAATTTCGTGTCAATCGGAGTTATCGTTTGAGCGTGGCAGCTCGAAACGCATCGATTTATTTTTAATTTAAATTTGACGAGTGAAAATAGCCATTTTTCAAAAAGTCTCGGATTTCGACGAAACTAGTTTCATCGGATCCGTAATGTGATATTATTGTAAGGTTTCAAATTTCAAGTCAATTGGATTTACAGCTTGTCCGGTACAAATTAAAACGCCTAGAAAATCGCTTAAATTGGTTTAATTCAAATTGAGCGTTTATAGCCATAACTCGCACATACTTCCGAATTAGCTTCCAAAACCTGTTCCATTGTGTCCGAAACGCGGGATAAACCCTAGGTACGTCAGTTTCGGCGCGTAAATCGGAGTTCGGAATTTCCGGGATGAATAGTGTTTCGGTTTTCTCTATAAATAGCCCTTCATAAATTAAAAAAATAAAAAAAATAAAAAAAAACCCTAATTCAGTGCTAGCCGCCACTTTAGCATGTATGGCCAGAATTTTCTCAACTTCATCCCTCCAAATCTCCAAATCCGTCGACAATTAGCAAGAATGTTCAACTACAAAGTTATAGAGCACATCAAGATCTACAAGATCAACGGCTATGATTTGAAACGGAGCTGTAGATCGATGGAAAATTGCGTTCAAAGACCCTAGAGTCGGCCTCGTGATGCGTGCTATAGGGGTGGCCGAGCTCCACCAGGGTTGGGCCGAGCATAGGGGGGTTCGAGAGCTTCGTCATGGCGGGGTTGTGATCGAGTATAGGCGAGTGATTGAGGCGTAAATTTAAACCCTAGCTAGCTATAATGGGTTCGGCCTCAATATGCATTTCCTGGAGATGAACGAGAGGGTGGGGGAGATGAACGTGAGGCGTTGGATTTTAATCATGCGGCTGTGAGGAATAGGTTATAAATTTATTAATTAAGTTGCAAATTTGTGTATATAAATCGTGTACGATCTTCAAATATTCATAACTTTTTCATACGAGGTCGAAAAAATGCGAAACCAGTTGCGTTGGAATCGTATGGACGAGCACTACGCGATGGAGTTGGTTTGGAGTCGTTTGGAGTTAGTGAGAATTTTGGGTAAAATTAAACGTCCGTTTAATTTTATTCGAAATAAATCGCTAAAACGGAAATTAAAATCAAGGTGAGAACTTCTCACTCAATCGAATCAGTTTCGATTTTATTTTAAATAGTTAGATTTAAAATATTTGAATGCATGTTTGAATGTTGATTGATATCTATTGATTGTTAAAATAGACATTATACGTCGTTAGTAAGCGGATGTTATTTATTAAAAACATATACCGCGAATATTTCATAAACAGTGAAATTGGTATTATATATAATATCAATATATATATATTGGCATATGTATATATTGCAGTTGTTGATTTCCCGTATTTTTTAGCGGATGAGACCCTATTGCGCCGTTATTAAGCGGATAATATTTAATAAGAACATGTACCGCGATAATTTCGTACTGGAGCGAAATTGGTATTGTGCTAATGTTTTTGGATGCAGGAAACAGGTTGGAGGGATCCAACTGGATTCCTCAATAGTTTTTATTTGATTTCAGATATTTTGATATTTGATGGATTATCATATCGATATATGATATCGTTGTTTGTCGTGATTGACTATTTGGTGTGTGGCATCATTGGATCAAATTTTGGAGTTTTAAAATTATTTTTTTTGTGATTTTTGAAAATATACTATATTTTTAGAATTTGATCCATTATAAATAAATGAACGATATGATTTTTAAAGTTATAAAAAATTATGATTTTTAAGAAATATAGTTAAAAGCTGGTTTTTGAAAATAAAGAATTAAGGACTTTATAAAATAGTTAAATTGGGATTTCTGAAATAATTGTGAAAAGTTTAAATATAGGATTTATGAAATTTAATTATTTTATAAATCAAAATGGTGAAATTATAAAGGAGTTTAAAGACGTTTTTAAAATATTAATATGAATTGATTTATATAAGAGATTTATAAATGGATATTTATAAATTGAGATATTGAAATTATAAAACGAGTTTTTATAAGTGTTTGAATGAAGTGAAAATGAATTTCATAAATGAATGAAATTTATAGAATTTTAAACAGTGAAGTTATAAATGGAATTTTATAAACAGTAGGTTTATAAAATTTATAAAGTTATTGAAAGAATGAATTTTGGATAAATAATTGAATCTTATAAGATATAAGATTTATAATTATGAAGTTTAGAAGAACGATTTTGTAAAATAATCGTTTTATAAGTAATTAACTTATAATATGAACGTTTAGTTTATAATTTAGTTATAAACTGGAATAGGTTAATAAAAGAATTTATAAAAAAAAGAAGTTTTTATAAATAAATAGAAATGGAATTTATAAACGTTTTTTTATAAATTCACAAATGACTTATTTTGATAAGTAAAATTGTTATAACTTATTTATGGAGTTATATTCACGTTTTAGACAGTGAATAATCCTTTAAAATAAAATGAATAAAAAGGATGAAATTTGTTAATGAAGTATATTCACGTTTTTGAATAGTGAATAATATGTTAAAGAAAATGTTTAGAATGCGATATTTTAAACAGAATTAAAACGATCTAACGATGTTTTAAATTGTGCTGAGATTCGAAACCATAGATTTCAACATTGATTGTTGAAATAGACGTTTTCGAGAAATAAAAGGAAATAGTGGACTATAACACTGTTGTTATAGTAAATGATTCCCGAAAGGAAATGTTTTGTGTAGTATTGGGATTTATATATCTATTTTAATTTCGAATCCCTATACTAGTGATTTTAGGTTGTCGTAACGATGTTTTACGCAACATTCGTTTTGGCCCAAATAAATATGTTTAAGAGAATGATTTCCTTAAAGAATGAAATATATACTTAATTCGATTTAAGTATATTGAATATTTTCTAAGTGTTGAAAATAAATAAAATTCGTGAATTACTTATTTAATGAGTATGGAAATGTTTTCCAATATGAAGTGAATAATTAAAATTTATCTTTTTGAAGATAAATTGAAATGGATAATTGAAATGATATGCATGGATATTTTGAAATATAAATTCACTAAGGGATTTATAAAGGAAAGGAGAATTTGTTTAAAAATAAATGTTGATTTATTTTTGAAGTATTGAAATTATATATCTAGTGAAGATATTTTTGGAAAATAAATTATTTGGAAACTGGTGATGTGTGCATATCCAGTGATAGTTCAATAACCGACTATCAATATTTCCCTTTGAATGGGTAATGGATGTGATTTGTTTGAATGTGAATGCTACACTTATTTTTAAATAAGCGCTCACTATTCGGGTTAACCGGGAAAGGACCATGGGGTCGTATAACCCATTCCGAATATGTGATACGTCGTTGTGAATTGCATTGAAGATCGGCGTTGAAGACCCGGTATTTGCGAGAGCGATAGGATGACCTATCGATTGTCTCTGCACTGAGTTGCAGCGGTATAGAGACTCCCTAAGTGATGGGAAATCCGATCAGGATTGTGAATATCCGGATTGCAAGGACTTCTTTGTAAGTGACTTCGGTTCTGTTCGAGCCCGGAACAGACTTGTATGGATTGTGTGTCCGACATTACAAGTTGAGATATAAAGCCGATTTCTTTCAAATATATTTCTGTTGGTGGCGAAGAATTTATTCTTTTAGCTTAACACCCTTCTCTGAGACGTACGAGCTCAGAGGTTATATAGTTGAAGTTATCAGCGATATATTCCCAATTTGGTAATGTGATATGCTAAGTGATGCTGTAAATGATCATTGTGTTGATTATTTGTGATAGGATCGTTTATTTGATCGTCTATCTTGGTGATCATTGTGTTGATCATTTGTTGACCCAAAGCATGGCTTTTGTATAAAGTATGTTTTTGTGGCGTGACTTCGTCGAACCTCACACCCCGGAAATGGTCAAAACAGGAAAGATGCAGCAAGGTTATGAGGGGTAGCACCCTTTAGGGTATGTACATTTCCTTCTGGATAGAGGTGGTATCATGGTATGGAGCCCAGATATTTAACCTATGTGGTTACTACGAATTTATTACTTTGTGGTTGTTGGCTTTCGGGATCCCGTGAGAAAGGTCGTTTACGATCGGGGAATGGCGTGCTCGTGTCAGTAGTTACCCAGTTAGGGTTAACCCGGCCTTGTGTTGGCAGAGTTCCGGTTTGGTTCTCGGGGATGTCTTTCCAGAGGCATTCTCATGTGGCAATGGGAAGTTCCTTGGCCTGACCATTTGTTGGAAATCCAAAGAAACAATACGAAACTTGTACGGTTTTAGTTGTATAACCTGCTATGGAATGTGGCGGTAACCTGCTATTGAACATAGTTAGCTATAGTAGGCATACGATAATGGTCGTATGTTGGCTAAGATTTATATTCTACTTTCGAAATGAATTTTTTTTCCACTACACTATGCACTAGTAATAATATCAAATGTTATTTTAAATGCGTATCAAGCATCTTTGACTATCATAAGGAGAAATCTCCTCCGATTCTGCGTTTGCATTGTGTGTGTGTGCGGGAGGCCTTATGGTAGTCTCATTTTTAAAAGCATTGCGAATTGAAATAAAAATATTCCTCTATTTTGATTTTAAAGTTAAATAAACTGTTTTGAGTTCTCACACCAGTCACATGACTGACTTGGAGTTTATTGTTTTCCTTCCTAAACTCTGGGTGCCCACCAATTTCTACACGGGCAGTCAAGAGTTAAGGTTTATCAGGATATTCTGGATATTCTGGAATTGCTGGAGGCAAGATGAATGGCATGGCATATTACTTATATAGTATTTCTTTTTCCGCTGCACTGTTTGTTGTTGTATATTGTTGTACACTCTGATGATATGATGTAATGTAATGTATAAAATGTAATAACTGATAGTTCTTTGTTTAAAGATTATTCATTTATTATTATATGTTGTTCCGCTGCGAATTGTAAGATTCTGATGTTGTTCTGTTGTTTTCTGTTCCGTCCTATTCTCTGTTCTGTTCTATTTTCTCTTTTCTATTCTATTTTCTAATTTTCTGTTTTCTTTTCCCTCCATCTTCTACCTTATCTATTATCTTCTTTTCTTCTCTTCTTCTCTACTTTTTCTTTTCTTAAAAACCATAACATTTCGGGTTTTTGGCCTTCGATTTCTCAGCAGTCGATAAAGTGAGTATCGATGTTGAATTTTCGAAAGTCGAAAATTTCCGTTTGTTACATTTGGTATCAGAGCATACGGTTAAGCGACAACCATGGTTCTGTTGGGTATAATTCATTAGAGATAGAGTCAGTAGTGCTCTAGATTGAGTTTGAGTGTAATAATAGCTATGAGAGCGTATTTGTTAGTGAATATAAAATTGTTTTATATTGTGATGATTGGTTTATTAAGTGGCATATGAACCTTCGTCAGCACGGTATGTACAACTTTGCCGAAGGGGTTTCTAAACACTTGAATAGAACAATTCGGCACAGTATTGTTTTAAATTGGGTAGATGAAATAATTTTACTTGAGTATATTTTATATATAAAGGAATAGTTTTTCAGAATTATTAAAGTGTATATAAGTTGATTGTTTAGTTGTTTGAATAATCTAAATAAAGGAATTGTATAAGTAAAATGAATTATAAGAATTGAATTATAATTAAAGTGATTTACAATTGTGAAATAAACTTATATATATAAGAAGTGAAACTATATGAATATATTTATAAATATGAGTTGAAAGTAAAAGTGAATTTAAAGTTAAATGGAAATATAACTTAAGTGATATGGAATGAAGTTGATATTAGTATCAAACTAAATTAATAAAGTTAAGTGATAAATATAAACTTGAGTTATATAAATGAATGGATTGAATGTTAATCAATTGAATGAAAATAATTGATAAGAAATGATGAATATAAGTGTTAATTCATTAAAATCTAATGATATTAGAAGTTGAATAATTGAATGAAAATCAATTTGATTAAACCAATTGAAAGCAAAAGAATTTGGTTGTAATTAATATACATTGATTGTTATATGATTATTAGTTGATTGTATATAATTCATTAAGTGTTAATGAAATGGAAGGCTAAAGTAATTGGAATTCAATTAGAAGTTAAGTGAATCTTAAATGAATTGAATTTGATTTGGAAGTGAACCAACTTGAATATGAATTAGTGAATATAAACTAAGTGAAAATGAATGTTAGTAAAGAACATCCACTGTATATGAATCAAATATGATTAAATTGAAAACCCAATTCATTAAATATTAATAAGAATATAAATGAATATATATTGATTATGAATTTGTTGAATGCTAGTTGGTTGATGTTTGAATATGTTGCATTTGCTATGTGACATATATAGTTGTTATGGAGATATATGTTGTATATTGAGGTTATTTTCATATATGCATGTTCTCATGTTGTTTGTTGAGTGATTAGTAGGTGCGGATCGCGTTTGCTTCGCATTTGGAGCTCGCTTTTGCGCTATATTAGCCGTATATGCTAGCTAATAAAATATAAGGTACATATCTCGGATTAAATATCGTACTTTCACTTTTTTCCCTTCGGGATGCCTCATTACTTGATGAGATGTATATTTGTGATATATATACTGCCATTTTTTTTTCGGATCGAGCCGCGCAAAGGAGACTATGGCGAATTTTTCCGAAAATTTAAGGCGTTAGAAAAAAATTGGAAAATTTTGAAAACTTTAACTTTGATTTTAGAGTTGAAAGTTAAACAATAGTAGTTGTTTTTGAAAAGATAACTAAGTATGATTTGAAAACTTAGTAAAGATATGTAAGTAATTTAATTATGAATTTTTGGGAAAATTAATAGATTCTGTAACTTTTCTTACTTGTAATTTCGGGACGAAATTCTTTTAAGTGGGGAAGATTGTAACGACCCAGAATTTTTATTAATTAAAATTTGAATATTTAATTAATTTTAAATATTAATAAGTGAATTTATAAGTCAAATAAATTTTTATTTGAATTATTGGATTTAATTGGATAATTAAATCGATAATTTAATATGTTAAATTATGAAAATAATTGAAAATTGAGTTAAATATGATTTAAAATGATTTGTAAAATTTTATTTTATCATATGGAAGTTAGAACAATATTTTAGAACTTTTAAAATCGAATTTAGAGTTAATTTGTGAAAATTGAATATTTTAATATTAAAATCGACTAGTGAAAATAGTCAATTTTTGAACAGTCTCAGAATTGAACGAAACCAGTTCCATTGGATCCGTAATTTTATTACCGGATTTCAAATTTCGTGTCAATCGGAGTTATCGTTTGAGCGTGGCAGCTCGAAACGCATCGATTTATTTTTAATTTAAATTTGACGAGTGAAAATAGCCATTTTTCAAAAAGTCTCGGATTTCGACGAAACTAGTTTCATCGGATCCGTAATGTGATATTATTGTAAGGTTTCAAATTTCAAGTCAATTGGATTTACCGCTTGTCCGGTACAAATTAAAACGCCTAGAAAATCGCTTAAATCGGTTTAATTCAAATTGAGCGTTTATAGCCATAACTCGCACATACTTCCGAATTAGCTTCCGAAACCTGTTCCATTGTGTCCGGAACGCGGGATAAACCCTAGGTACGTCAGTTTCGGCGCGTAAATCGGAGTTCGGAATTTCCGGGATGAATAGTGTTTCGGTTTTCTCTATAAATAGCCCTTCATAAATTAAAAAAATAAAAAAAACAAAAAAAAAACCCTAATTCAGTGCTAGCCGCCACTTTAGCATGTATGGCCAGAATTTTCTCAACTTCATCCCTCCAAATCTCCAAATCCGTCGACAATTAGCAAGAATGTTCAACTACAAAGTTATAGAGCACATCAAGATCTACAAGATCAACGGCTATGATTTGAAACGGAGCTGTAGATCGATGGAAAATTGCATTCAAAGACCCTAGAGTCGGCCTCGTGATGCGTGCTACAGGGGTGGCCGAGCTCCACCAGGGTTGGGCCGAGCATAGGGGGGTTCGAGAGCTTCGTCATGGCGGGGTTGTGATCGAGTATAGGCGAGTGATTGAGGCGTAAATTTAAACCCTAGCTAGCTATAATGGGTTCGGCCTCAATATGCATTTCCTGGAGATGAACGAGAGGGTGGGGGAGATGAACGTGAGGCGTTGGATTTTAATCATGCGGCTGTGAGGAATAGGTTATAAATTTATTAATTAAGTTGCAAATTTGTGTATATAAATCGTGTACGATCTTCAAATATTCATAACTTTTTCATACGAGGTCGAAAAAATGCGAAACCAGTTGCGTTGGAATCGTATGGACGAGCACTACGCGATGGAGTTGGTTTGGAGTCGTTTGGAGTTAGTGAGAATTTTGGGTAAAATTAAACGTCCGTTTAATTTTATTCGAAATAAATCGCTAAAACGGAAATTAAAATCAAGGTGAGAACTTCTCACTCAATCGAATCAGTTTCGATTTTATTTTAAATAGTTAGATTTAAAATATTTGAATGCATGTTTGAATGTTGATTGATATCTATTGATTGTTAAAATAGACATTATACGCCGTTAGTAAGCGGATGTTATTTATTAAAAACATATACCGCGAATATTTCATAAACAGTGAAATTGGTATTATATATAATATCAATATATATATATTGGCATATGTATATATTGCAGTTGTTGATTTCCCGTATTTTTTAGCGGATGAGACCCTATTGCGCCGTTATTAAGCGGATAATATTTAATAAGAACATGTACCGCGATAATTTCGTACTGGAGCGAAATTGGTATTGTGCTAATGTTTTTGGATGCAGGAAACAGGTTGGAGGGATCCAACTGGATTCCTCAACAGTTTTTATTTGATTTCAGATATTTTGATATTTGATGGATTATCATATCGATATATGATATCGTTGTTTGTCGTGATTGACTATTTGGTGTGTGGCATCATTGGATCAAATTTTGGAGTTTTAAAATGATTTTTTTTGTGATTTTTGAAAATATACTATATTTTTAGAATTTGATCCATTATAAATAAATGAACGATATGATTTTTAAAGTTATAAAAAATTATGATTTTTAAGAAATATAGTTAAAAGCTGGTTTTTGAAAATAAAGAATTAAGGACTTTATAAAATAGTTAAATTGGGATTTCTGAAATAATTGTGAAAAGTTTAAATATAGGATTTATGAAATTTAATTATTTTATAAATCAAAATGGTGAAATTATAAAGGAGTTTAAAGACGTTTTTAAAATATTAATATGAATTGATTTATATAAGAGATTTATAAATGGATATTTATAAATTGAGATATTGAAATTATAAAACGAGTTTTTATAAGTGTTTGAATGAAGTGAAAATGAATTTCATAAATGAATGAAATTTATAGAATTTTAAACAGTGAAGTTGTAAATGGAATTTTATAAACAGTAGGTTTATAAAATTTATAAAGTTATTGAAAGAATGAATTTTGGATAAATAATTGAATCTTATAAGATATAAGATTTATAATTATGAAGTTTAGAAGAACGATTTTGTAAAATAATCGTTTTATAAGTAATTAACTTATAATATGAACGTTTAGTTTATAATTTAGTTATAAACTGGAATAGGTTAATAAAAGAATTTATAAAAAAAAGAAGTTTTTATAAATAAATAGAAATGGAATTTATAAACGTTGTTTTATAAATTCACAAATGACTTATTTTGATAAGTAAAATTGTTATAACTTATTTATGGAGTTATATTCACGTTTTAGACAGTGAATAATCCTTTAAAATAAAATGAATAAAAAGGATGAAATTTGTTAATGAAGTATATTCACGTTTTTGAATAGTGAATAATATGTTAAAGAAAATGTTTAGAATGCGATATTTTAAACAGAATTAAAACGATCTAACGATGTTTTAAATTGTGCTGAGATTCGAAACCATAGATTTCAACATTGATTGTTGAAATAGACGTTTTCGAGAAATAAAAGGAAATAGTGGACTATAACACTGTTGTTATAGTAAATGATTCCCGAAAGGAAATGTTTTGTGTAGTATTGGGATTTATATATCTATTTTAATTTCGAATCCCTATACTAGTGATTTTGGGTTGTCGTAACGATGTTTTACGCAACATTCGTTTTGGCCCAAATAAATATGTTTAAGAGAATGATTTCCTTAAAGAATGAAATATATACTTAATTCGATTTAAGTATATTGAATATTTTCTAAGTGTTGAAAATAAATAAAATTTGTGAATTACTTATTTAATGAGTATGGAAATGTTTTCCAATATGAAGTGAATAATTAAAATTTATCTTTTTGAAGATAAATTGAAATGGATAATTGAAATGATATGCATGGATATTTTGAAATATAAATTCACTAAGGGATTTATAAAGGAAAGGAGAATTTGTTTAAAAATAAATGTTGATTTATTTTTGAAGTATTGAAATTATATATCTAGTGAAGATATTTTTGGAAAATAAATAATTTGGAAAATTATTTGGAAACTGGTGATGTGTGCATATCCAGTGATAGTTCAATAACCGACTATCAATATTTCCCTTTGAATGGGTAATGGATGTGATTTGTTTGAATGTGAATGCTACACTTATTTTTAAATAAGCGCTCACTATTCGGGTTAACCGGGAAAGGACCATGGGGTCGTATAACCCATTCCGAATATGTGATACGTCGTTGTGAATTGCATTGAAGATCGGCGTTGAAGACCCGGTATTTGCGAGAGCGATAGGATGACCTATCGATTGTCTCTGCACTGAGTTGCAGCGGTATAGAGACTCCCTAAGTGATGGGAAATCCGATCAGGATTGTGAATATCCGGATTGCAAGGACTTCTTTGTAAGTGCCTTCGGTTCTGTTCGAGCCCGGAACAGACTTGTATGGATTGTGTGTCTGACATTACAAGTTGAGATATAAAGCCGATTTCTTTCAAATATATTTCTGTTGGTGGCGAAGAATTTATTCTTTTAGCTTAACACCCTTCTCTGAGACGTACGAGCTCAGAGGTTATATAGTTGAAGTTATCAGCGATATATTCCCAATTTGGTAATGTGATATGCTGAGTGATGCTGTAAATGATCATTGTGTTGATTATTTGTGATAGGATCGTTTATTTGATCGTCTATCTTGGTGATCATTGTGTTGATCATTTGTTGACCCAAAGCATGGCTTTTGTATAAAGTATGTTTTTGTGGACGTGACTTCGTCGAACCTCACACCCCGGAAATGGTCAAAACAGGAAAGATGCAGCAAGGTTATGAGGGGTAGCACCCTTTAGGGTATGTACATTTCCTTCTGGATAGAGGTGGTATCATGGTATGGAGCCCAGATATTTAACCTATGTGGTTACTACGAATTTATTACTTTGTGGTTGTTGGCTTTCGGGATCCCGTGAGAAAGGTCGTTTACGATCGGGGAATGGCGTGCTCGTGTCAGTAGTTACCCAGTTAGGGTTAACCCGGCCTTGTGTTGGCAGAGTTCCGGTTTGGTTCTCGGGGATGTCTTTCCAGAGGCATTCTCATGTGGCAATGGGAAGTTCCTTGGCCTGACCATTTGTTGGAAATCCAAAGAAACAATACGAAACTTGTACGGTTTTAGTTGTATAACCTGCTATGGAATGTGGCGGTAACCTGCTATTGAACATAGTTAGCTATAGTAGGCATACGATAATGGTCGTATGTTGGCTAAGATTTATATTCTACTTTCGAAATGAATTTTTTTTCCACTACACTATGCACTAGTAATAATATCAAATGTTATTTTAAATGCGTATCAAGCATCTTTGACTATCATAAGGAGAAATCTCCTCCGATTCTGCGTTTGCATTGTGTGTGTGTGCGGGAGGCCTTATGGTAGTCTCATTTTTAAAAGCATTGCGAATTGAAATAAAAATATTCCTCTATTTTGATTTTAAAGTTAAATAAACTGTTTTGAGTTCTCACACCAGTCACATGACTGACTTGGAGTTTATTGTTTTCCTTCCTAAACTCTGGGTGCCCACCAGTTTCTACACTGGCAGTCAAGAGTTAAGGTTTATCAGGATATTCTGGATATTCTGGAATTGCTGGAGGCAAGATGAATGGCATGGCGTATTACTTATATAGTATTTCTTTTTCCGCTGCACTGTTTGTTGTTGTATATTGTTGTACACTCTGATGATATGATGTAATGTAATGTATAAAATGTAATAACTGATAGTTCTTTGTTTAAAGATTATTCATTTATTATTATATGTTGTTCCGCTGCGAATTGTAAGATTCTGATGTTGTTCTGTTGTTTTCTGTTCCGTCCTATTCTCTGTTCTGTTCTATTTTCTCTTTTCTATTCTATTTTCTAATTTTCTGTTTTCTTTTCCCTCCATCTTCTACCTTATCTATTATCTTCTTTTCTTCTCTTCTTCTCTACTTTTTCTTTTCTTAAAAACCATAACATTTCGGGTTTTTGGCCTTCGATTTCTCGGCAGTCGATAATTGAGTATCGATGTTGAATTTTCGAAAGTTGAAAATTTCCGTTTGTTACACCAATAGAAAAATAGCAAAATTCTAGTCACTCCAAACATATCGATGTTTACACTAAAAAAGGTCGCAAATGCCATTTTGGACTCAATGGAAGTGGTCTCAAGTACCAATTCAAATGTTTACAAAAAGTAACATTTCATACTTTAATCTGATTAACAATGCTATATTTAAATAAAACATTTAAATATACAATCGTAAAATATGCGGGTTGTTACAGTTTGTTTGCAAATTGTGTGAATTTTTTAGCACTGTTGAATCTAGGGTTGAAATTAAGTGTTGATACTCGATTACAAAAAAAATGTTATTGAATTAGTTTTTTTTGGTTTCAGCACACCACGCAGTGATACTGCATGGAAAAAATAACATCCACGAAGAGGCTCGACGTGAGAAAATTGCCATCCATGCACTAATCCTGCGTGGAAGCATTTTTTTCATGCAAGAGCACTTTGTGGATGGTATTTTTTTCCATGCAGTGTTGCTGCGTGATGGCCATTTTTTCCATGTAGACTCCCTGCGTGGAAAAAATGCTATCCACGCTGGTTATAAATGATTGTTGCTCAAAATAGCAACAGCTTTTGTTTTGCTTCATTTTTTGTTTTTGTATGATTATTGTCATGCTAACTGGATTTTTATATGATTATTCTCAGATGGGTCGAACTCGAATGACGACTTCTGAAAGAAAGCTGAGAATGGAGAAAGCAGCCGAAGGTATTAGTGCGGACGTGAACGAGGAGCGTGAGACAGATGAAGCTAACTTTCTTGATTGTTATAGGGCATTATGAGGAGCAAAATAAAGAAGGAGATAGGGAAGATGAGGAATGTTGAGATGGTTCAGTCTCATCGGGAGAAGAGGGAGATGACATAGAGGATGATTCGAAGACGGATGCTGATGATAAGACAGATGAGGAGCCCGAGGGAGAAGGTGAAGCCGAAGAAGACATAAATGAGAAAAGTGGACCAAGAATCGATGATGTGATTAGAGAGTTTGATACTCATGTTGCTTCTATGATATGGATTGGCTAGGTATGCAGCTATTATTATTCTAAATAATAGATTTGGAATTACTGTGTTTATGAAATATAAATTTTATTTGTGTAAGAACGATCACCGCTCACATGTGTCAACCATGCACAAAAGGTACCGGAGTGGAGGATTCTAGATAATGCTGCTCGATTCAAAACCGTTATTGACCCGTCAAGCTTGTTTTCCATTATTAGCACTTGTTATAAGAGTGTTAACAAGAATTTGATATCAGCTTTGGTAAAACAATGGTATCCAGAGACTAATACCTTCCATTTACCATTCGGTGAGATGATTATTACTCTTGATGATGTAGCTTCTTTATTACATATTCCAGTCGAAGGTAAACCTGTACAGATTATGTCATATGAAATGGAACAAGCAATTAGTATTGTTTCAAAGTATCTTGGCCTTACTAAAGCAGAAGCTAGGATGGAAATGAATGAGTGGGTTGGATATAGACTGAATTGTCTATGTTAGTTGATAAATTTAAGGACGTAAGTGATGATTGGACTGATCGGGCGATTAGGCGCGCCGCTCGTGCTTATCTTTTATTCCTTCTTGGCAAACATTGTTTGTCAACAAAAGCAAGTCTCATGTGCACATATCGCTGCTGGATCTGTTAAAAAATTTGGACATTGTCAACACTTACTCTTGGGGTTCAACAACACTTGCATTTCTGTACAGGTAGCTAGGATTAGCGACCCGCATGGGTGTGAGACAGATTGCAAGATTTCTTTTCTTATTGGAGTCGTGGATATTTGATCATTTCCCATGCTTTCATCCTTCCATAAATCTGTACTATGGGAATTTACCCCGTGCTACTCGATGGAATCCATCTTCAGACAGTGGTGCATTAGTCATCGATCTACGTATATTTCTTGATACTATTCATATTGAACTGGTAATTATCTTCATTTATTATGTAATATCAATAATTACGATGAGCTGAATGCCTTGAGTAATCAGTCCATTTACTAGCACTAATTTTGATCTATTACGTCTTTGTATAGGTTATTTTTGATCCGTACATCTTTGCATGGCACTATAATCCATTTCATGTTATATCTTAGTACAATGGTTGCATTCTCTGCCTTAATGTTAATGAGCCGTACCATCCTGATAGAGTACTTACGCAGTTTGGCACTGTGACGACCCGAGATTTTGGCAATATTATTTTAATAAGTATTTAATCTAATTAAATAAAGTACAAACTTATCATTTAAAAAAAATAAGACTTTAGGCTAATTACCATTTATATATATACACATTTTGAAGGAAACTTTGATTTGAAAATTTGAAACAAAATCTTTCAAAAAATTTAAAAATAAAAATCTATCTTATTCACATTTAAGTAATGCTCTACCTTATTAACATTTGATATAATACACACACACACACACACACATGGATGTAACTTAACTAATAACGCTTCAATTAAAACTAATCTTATCAATATTAAATATAAGTATAAAAAATACGAGTATAAATAAAGTGTTTGATAGTAAGCTTGATTTATGTTAAAAATAAGTGTATAAGTGGGTTTATGTGTATACAAGGCAAAAAGAAAATATCTATGTACAAAAAAAATAGGACAAGTACGTATGTTTGCTGTGAATTATGCAAGGCAGGAAAGAAAGAGAAAAAAAATATCTACATACAAGAAATAGGATAAGTATGTAAATTTAAAAGGAAACATTGCATTAAATGATATCATCTCGAGAACAAAAACAAGGTCATTTCGAAATGTTAAAATCATTTAAATATTCCAGAAAAAGAAATCTTATCTGACCAAAGTAGAAAAATCTCTGACCATGAAAATAATTTTGTACCAGTTAAGCCTACACTGTACAAAACCTGTTTTCTATATATGTGCATATCCCCTTGTTCCAGTTCGTTCAAAACATAGTAAACCAGAAAATAAGAAGTATCACCATTTTACGAACTTAAACACCATTTCAACTAAACAAAGGAAGCAAGAAGATTTACCAGAAAATCAAGCTAGCAGTTTAGCTTTCCAACACAGTATTGGTTCTCTGTTCCAAAACTTCTTTTTTTCAGGTGAGTAAATAAATTATTTTAAGACTTAAGTATGATTAAATCTGTGTGTATGATTCATGAATAATATTGTGCTTTGCTTATGTATTTTCTTTTAAGTTTTAACTCTGTATATATCCATACGATTATACTGTGTATTTTTGTTATGACCCGTTCTTCTTTGTTTCAAGTTACAGAGTGAAAATAAATTAGAAAATTTAAATACATCTTCATCCAACCATTATTAGGCTTGAAGTTTAAAACAAAACTAGTTTGTTTATACATGAGTCAAGATCTAAAAATGGTTTCAAGTAGGATAGTGATATATAGCATCTGGAAATTTGATTTTACAGAGAAAAATTCAAATATATGTAAAACTTGAATGTCACGAATTATCAATTCAATTATATAACTTGAATCAACATTCAAAGATAGGATTTTTAAAATTAAAATGGGAATTTTTAGTTAAGTATACTACGAGCAGTTCGTAGTTGAACCGAAAATACGTTTTAATCAATTTCTGGCGACCGGAGTTATACTGGATGTTGAAACTTTGCACGAAGCTAGATTGGCTAACTTCGAAGTGGGGAAAAATGGTGGAGTGGTGCACGATTGTCGTGGCGCCGGCAATAGACCAATTGGGTCTTAAACCCTAGTTTTTTGAGACTTGAAAAAAAATGGTCGTTATGGATCCTCCGATGCATCGAGCTGCAAGTGAATTTGGGCAGTGGTTGCGTGGAGGTGAGAGGTGTTGTAGATAGAGTTTCGAGGCTTCCGATGGTCGACACTGCTGGGATGAGGAGATTGATGGTCGGAGTAATTTTGTATGAAAGCTCGAAACTGTCGTTTTTTTGTTCTCGTGTTTCATCAGGTTTTGCTGATGCGATCGAAAGAATGGACGATAGGCGACTTGTTGACGATCACCTCAGGTGACAAAAGTTCGTCAGTGGTGGGTGCGAGTGCACAGGTGGGTCGCGTGCACGATTTGATATTGTGAGCTTTGGATTCTCGAGAGTATGCTCGGGGAAAGGTAGTGTTTTACTCGAGCATTGCTCGCGTGAGTTCTATAGCATAACAGTTTATTGAAGTTTAATCTTAAACTAAAAAAAGAAGAAAAAAAAGAAATATATGAGGGAGGAAGAAGGACTCGGGAAAGATAGTGGGAAACTCGAGTTTTAACTCGAGTAAAAAATGGGTTTTCTCGGGTTGGTTTTCAAGGTGCTTAGCATAATAAAATTTGAAGTTAATTATCTTAAACAAATTTTAAGCATTATTGACTTAATTAATGTTTGACAATTTAAGTAAAGAATTTATTTTAAGTTTTAATTATTGAAGTAAATACTAAAGAATGTTTTTTTAAAATTGAATTAAGATTTTAATTAAGTAGTTAATTTAAGATAAATGTTTAAATTTAATTGACACTAAAGCTTTTTAAGTTAGTAATAATTTGATTTCAAGATTTTTAGGGAAATATTTAAAATGTTAAGTAGGAAGATAAGTAAGATAAATGATTTATTATTAATTAATTATTTTAAGAAGGGAATTAAGAATGATTAATTCATTTTTATTTGTAATTAACTGAGTGATGTGAGATTTTTCAATTTGTAATTAAAGATTGATTAACTAATAATTATGTGTTTAATTAATTTGTAATCGAGAATTGTAATTAGCTAATTAAAGTTAAATTAGTAGTTAATTAATTAAGTAATTAATTCAGGGTTAATGATTAATTAATTAGTGATTAATGATTAATTAATTAAGTAATGGGTAGTTAAGGAGTAATGAATTAAGTAATTAAGGTTTAATAAATTGATTAAGAAGTGATTAATTAATTAAATGGTTTGAAATGGAATAATTAATTAATTAATGATTTATCAATAAGGATTAAAGATGCTTACTTATGGATGATTGTATAAGTAGAATATCTGGATTTGTGATATCTATTTGGTGATATTCCGTGATACTCTGTGATATGCTTTGGATATATCTATAATGTTTGAGTAAGATTTATCTATGATAAATGCTATGTGAATTCAAAGTGTTGAATTAAATTGTTTAAACTATTAAACAACTTGGCCTTTAAAATGGTGTTTGGATTTCGATGAGACCGGGATCGGGTGTTAGTTATGATTATCCGAAAACCACATCGATCCAAATTAAACGATAGGTCGTGGCATCTCAAATGAAGATCGAGATGGAGTTTCAGAGTGCAAGAGTTATCGTCATTAACTCTGAGTGTAATGAGATAATGCCTTCGGTTTCGTTCGAATCCGGAACGAACTTGTATGGATTGAATGCTTTCAGAACATCGTCAGGTGGACGATGAGCATTCTAAGAGATGTGTTCTATAAAGGTAACCGCAGGCTCAAGCCTCATCAACCGAGAATGGCTAAAACAGGGGAGGTGCAGCAAGGTTTGGTGGGTAGCACCCAAGGAGGACGAGATATACCCCTGTCAAGATGTCCCTTTATTTCGGCTGTGTGGGTAGTTGTTGGCCACAACTGCAGGGTTATCTTGTTCGAAACTGTTCAGCAAGGAATGGTTCCAGCCTTGTGTTGTAGGGGGTCAGGAGTGATCCTCGGTACGGTGATCTAGGCCCCATACTGTGACGGGCGGTACCCCAGTAGCCCTGCCATTGTATGTAATCCAATCTCTAATATGCACCGTACGTTTTGATTGTGCCCAGCTATGTAGAAATGTGAGATGTAAGCATTTCAGCTTTTCTATATTTTATTTGAAAACCCTTTCATTTTTTGCATTTTTCCAGCACATATAGTTTGCCAAATGTGGGCAGAAGAGAAAAAATACACACGCGCGTGCACACACACACATAATATATATTGTATTGGATCACTTGTATTTGTATTCATGCTGTTTGAAGAAAGTGATAACATGACCAGGATCGTAAATTGGTAGTAGAGTATTTATTTTATATAAATTTTAGACATGTATGCTATTTTTTCCATTTTGTAGAATAAAATATTAGTTTTAAGATGAGTCAAGCACCAGATTATAAGCAATATTACTTAAAGTGATTGTATTTGTTTTAATAACATAGTGCATCAACAACACATATTGACGATACGTTTATTTCTCTTTACTCCACTTCATCACCTTCATTGCTTTTAGATTATAGCGGTATTGTTAATTATCTAATTTTTTGTATATATCTTCCATCCAAATTTTAGATTGATTTGGATCATCTTTTCTTAACTAGTCAACTCCATGAGATATCATGTTAGGCTTAGAGAATTCTCCCACCCCCACTCCACAGCCCCTAAATAACTTCCTCTTCTTCCACTTTTCTTCGTCTATTTATTCCCTCAATCCTCACCTCTAATTCCACACAATCAAATTCAAAAATTAAACAGTTTCTACACGCCAATCTGGTAATTATTTATGTTATATTTTTACATTGTCATATATGTTTTATTCGTAACTATAACATATATTTTTTTGATAATTTTCCGCTATATTATGCAATTTTCAATTTTCGAAATGTCGTACAGATCTACTTTCACTTCCTCTCAACTATCGCTTTATGGACTGTAACGACCCAGAATTTCTGTCATTTGAAATTCGTATATTTAATTGATTTTAAATATTAACAAGTAAAATTTTGTAAGTCGAATAGATTTTATTTCGAATATCTAGATTTAATTGGATAATTAAATCGATAATTTAATATTTGAAATTACAGAAATAATTGAAAATTGGGTTTAATGTGATTAAAATTTATTTGTAAAGTTGTACTAAATCATATTGGAGTTAGAATGATGTTATAGAACTTTTAAAATTAAATTAAAAGTAAATTTGTGGAAATTGAATATTTTAATATTTAATTGACGAGTAAAAATAGTCATTTTTCAAATAGTCTTGGATTTCGACGAAACTAGTTTCATTGGATCCGTAATGTTAAATTATTGTAAGATTTCAAATTTCATGTCAATCGGATTTACGGTTTGTCCGGGGCAAGCCAAAACGCATAGAAATTTGTTTAACCGATTTAATTTAAATTTGATCGTTCATCTCCGTAACTCGCACATATGATCGAATTAGCTTTCGAAACCCATTCCATTATGTCCGGAACGCGGGTTAAACCCTAGAAACGTCAGCCAGAACGCTTCATTTGGAGTTCGGAAAATCTCGGGTGAATAGTGTTTCGTAGAATTTTCTATAAAAGGATCCATTATCTTCTATTTTGCAAAACCCTAGTTAACTCTAACCCTAGCCGGCCCTAACTGATTAATGGCTGAAATCATTTGATTCTTCTCTTCTTAATCTCTTCTAATTCATGCATCAATTCAAGAAACTCTCAACTACAAAAATGAAGAGGATGATGAGATCTATCGATCTATACGGTGATGATCGTAAACGAAGCTACGAATCATTGGCAATTTTCATTTGAATGCGTACGTTTGTGCACGTATTCCGAGGCGTGGGAAGCACCAAGCTCGGTCGGTCTGGGGGTGTTGGTGCGGCGGAGTATGCGCTTCGAAGTGGTGAGGCCCGATCGGCTTCAAGTTGCTCGAGTTGGTCACGAAAATTCAAAACCTAATGGCGACAATGTGTTGTTTCATGCGACATTTACCTGATGGAAGAAGAAAAAGCGGTCGGCCTGGATTCGATTTTCATAAATGGACGGCCCAGATTCATTGAGGTTTAATAAAAAAATAAAATGTTAAGTTATATTTTTTTACATTCGTATAATGTTTAAAAATGTATAACTTGTTCATACGAGGTCGAAAATGACGAAACGACTTGCGTTGGAATCGTATTGTCGACCACTACGCAATGGAGCTGCATTTAGATTTATTGGAGCTAGTGTGAATTTTGGGTAAAATTAAACGCTCGTTTAATTTTATTCGGAATAAAACGCTGAAAACGCTATTGGAAGCAAGGTGAGAACTTCTCACTCAATCGAATCTGTTTCGATTTAAAATTTTAAATAGTTAGATTTAAAATTGCTTGATTGTGTAATTAAATGATAAATTGCTATCTATTGTATTGAAATAGACCCTATACGCTGCATATTAAGCGGAGGTTATTTTATTAAACACATATACCGCGATATTCCACCTTGAAGTAGAATTGGTATTATATATGCAGTTGATTTTCCGCATTATATAGCGGATGAGACTCTATTGCGCCGCATAATAGTGGATGATATTTTATATAAACTCATGTACCGCCATATCCCGTCTTGAAACGGGATTGGTATTGTGCTAACATCTGTGGATGCAGGGAAACAGGTTGGAGGGATCCAACAGGATTCCTCAAATAATTGAATTTGTTTCAATGTTGTGTGTTGATTTTTTATAATCTCTGTGTGATTATCTTTGTGATTGAAATCGTTGAAGGCTAAAATTTAGCCGAATATAATTTTGGTATCGTTAGATACCGGAAATAAATAAAAATTTGATTTTTTTTTAAATTCAAGTTGAAAGTTTATATTAAAATTTATTTTTGAGAATTGGATAAATTAAAAAGAAGGAATTCTAAAATCATAAAGTTTTATTTTTAATCTTATTGAATAAAATTTCAAAATATGGGAAAAGCTTTAATAAATGGATTTCGGGTAATATTATTCAAAGGATGAAGAATTTATTCAAAATACGGATTTTAAAGAGTTTGAAAAATAAAAGAATTGGTTTTCTTTAAAAGGAATTTATTTTTTTAAGAGAAATAAAATTTGAAAATCCGTTTGGAAATTTCGTTGGTGTTTTGAAAAGAATTTGGAATCGATTTGAAAATTGATTTGGGGTTTAGTAGAAATTGATTTCAATTTGAGATTTGAGTGAAATTCACTTGATGTTTAATTTCTTGAAAAATCAATATGGAATTTGATTTGGTTGCTTTTGAAATCAATTGAAAAATTGAATTGCTGTTGAAAGTGAATATTTGAAATCGATTTGAAAATCGTATATCAGTGGATATTTGGAAACTTAAATTCACCTTGGAATTTATAAAGGAAAGGGAAATTTTTTTAAAAATAAACCTTGATTTATTTTTGAAGCGTGGAAATAAATTTACGGATTTGGAACGTAAATTTAAAGTAAATCGGTAAGGATTTATTTAATTAGTTTAAATGAACCATTTTGAAATGAAAGTGTATTCTCCCTGGAAAGCCGAATAAAATTTCTGAATAGCTTTGAAATATATATATATATATATATATATAATTCTAGAATTTGTTTTGAAAAGGATACTTTGGAGAAATTAACTTCTTAAATTGTTTTAAATCTTTTAAGTAAAGGTTTATTAAGTTTATTATAGAAATGTTTATTTCTAAGATTTAATCAATAATTGTTTCAGAAAATAGTTATTTTGATAGTTTTACTCTATCTACTAAATTTTATTTTGAAAATTAGTTTGGACTTAAGTTATATGTAATATTGGTATAATATTGTTATAACTAATATTTTAAGTAAAGTGTTTAATGAAAAATAGTTTTTATTTTAAAGTGTTTTGCAGATATAATTTTGGATAAGTGATATAAATTATTTTAAAGTATTTGAACTCGGCAGATTTCCAGTGAAAATGAATAAATATTTGGAAGTGTTTCCGTGTAAGGAAAATGATTTGAAATTTGTTTTCAAAAGTTGTAAAGGTGAAAAGTAATTTGAAATTTGTTTTCAAATGGTTGAAGTGCGGAAAAAAAAAATATCTTGTAAAGATATTTTTGGAAAATAAATAATTTAGGAAATTATTTGGAATCTGGTAATGTTGTGCATATCTATTGATAGTTAAATAACCGACTATCAATATTTACCTTTAAAATGGGTATTTGTTATGATTTGCTTGAATTTGAATGCTACACTTATTTTAAAAATAAGCGCTCGTTATTCGGTTTAGCCGGGAGAGGACCTTTGGGTCATAAATCCCATTCCGAATAGTGATATGTCGTAATGGATAGCATTAGAAGATCGGTGTTGAAGACCGGATATTTTCGGAAAAGCAAAGATTACCGTCGAATGTCTTTGCATTGGCTGATCTCCGATATAGAGATGTTATCACCCTTTGTGATGGAAGTCCGGATGTGATTAGTGAATATCCGGATTGCAATGGCTTCTTTGGAAGTGCCTTCGGTTTCGTTCGATCCCAGAACGGACTTGTATGGATGTGTGTCTGACGTTACAATTTGAGATGTAAAGCTAGTTTCTATCAAATACATTTCTGTTGGTGGTGAAGAATTTATTCTCTTAGCTTAACACCCTTCTCTGAGACGTACGAGCTCAGAGGTTATGTAGTTGATGGTTACTAGTGATATATTCACAATTTGGTAATGTGGCATACGAAGTGCTGCTGATCATTTGTTGATCAAAGCATAGCTTTTGTGAAAAGTGTAGCTTTGTGGACGAGACTTCGTCGGACCTCACAACCCGGTAATGGTCAAAACAGGAAAGATGCGGCAAGGTTATAGGGAGTAGCGCCCCTTAGGGTATGTGCATTTTCTTCTGGATAGAAGTGGTATCATGGTATGAAGCCCAGATACTTAACTTATGTGAACATCGCAAATATATATATATATATGACTTTGTGATTGTTGTTGGTTGAGGATCCTCGGATAAAGGTTGTTTACAACCGGAGGATGGCATACTCGTGTCAGCAGTTACCTACTTTTGCAGAGGTAACCCGGCCTTGTGTTGGTAGAGATCCGGTTAGGTTCTCAGGGCGTCCTTCCAGAGGCGTACTCATGTGGCAATGGGAAGTTTCTTGGACTGACCATTTGTTGGAAATCCATTCATCCAATACGAGCTCTGTACGGTTTTAGTTGTATAACCTGCCATCGAATGTGGCGGTAACCTACCATTGAACATGGTAGCTATAGTAGGCATAGTTCGGAATGTCTATGCTGGCTAAGATTTATATTATATTTTCAAAATATTTTCCTGCACTTTACACTTATAGTAATAATATCAAAGAAATTTGCGTATCAAGCATGTTTGACTATCATAAGGAGAATCTCCCCCAATTCTGCGTTTGCATTGTGTGTGTGGCGGAAGGCCTTATGGTAGTTTCATTTTCTAAAACCATAGTGAAATTCTTTTTATTTTCTTTGTAATAATAACTGTTTTAAGTTCTCACATCAGTCTCATGACTGACCTGGAGTTTATTGTTCTCTTCCTAAACTCTAGGTGCCCACCAATTTCCACACGGGCAGCCTAGAGTCGGGTTATCAGGATATTCTGAAATTCAGGAGGTGCTGTGGAGCTCAAGTGCCGAGCTGGATGGCGAGACGTATCACTTGTATATGATATTATCTTTTCCGCTGTGTATAAAGTTGTGAGGACAGGTTTATATAACTGTCCATTATTGTGTGGTGTTGTATATTGACTCTGATGATGTAATGTATAAAATGTACAGTTCTTTTGATTTAAAGATTATTCATTTATCTATTATATGTTGTTCCGCTGCAACTGTAAGATTCTGATATTGTTTTTGATTCTTCTTTCTTGCTTCTTCTATCTCTTTCTTCTTCTTAAACCCTAAGGGTTCGGTTTTCCGGCATTCGATTGTTCGACAGTTGATACAGTGGACGTATTAATGTCGATATTCGAGAGTCGAAGAATCAGGTCCTTATATGGACGGCTAAAAGGCTATCATTTTCATAGACTTATGCATGAAATTTTTATCAAAAAAAGAAAATTTTTGCTCGTTTTATATGTCGGTGACAAGTGCTTTTAACGGCAGGCTGAATCTTAACTGGTCCAAGAATAAATAAAGAATAAACAACACAAACTTAAGCATACATAGACGGATTAGGATAAATTTGTATAGCTGGAAGGAGTGATTTGGGATTCGTAGAACGGTAACATTGACGGTCCATAAGAGTGGTGGAATATGATTGCACAAAGATGCAAAAGATTCTGAAAAGAATTCGTACTCAGATTCAGACAAATGGATGAATTTTTTGGAGGTTGCATAGAAAGAGGAAGTTATAGATATATGATAGCTCTTAACCCACTATTTAGTCTTTTACTATTGCCGGTATGGAATATTACTCTGATTGAATAGCAGGTGACATCGACCTCCTCCAGTTACTTAGTCGACAACTGGATACATTAGACATGCTGAGTAGGGCAGTTCAAGTAGGAATGATGCTAAAAGGATGATCGTGAATATGGATCGTTTTAATAATGTCATGTAGCGTTGTTATGGTTAACAAGCTCCTATTAAACCTCTTAAACGGCAGGAGCTTATGCTAATCATTAACAATGATGCTATAAGCATGGGTATAGTGAAAAAATTGAGTGACGAAGAAATAATAGGATTTGGAATAAATGAGTCGGATTTGTGGCGTACTCATCGTCGGTAGTTTTAATTTTTTTTGTGTATTTGAATTTAAAAGCATATTAGTTTAATTTAATGAAACTGCATAACTTATTTCTTGTTATTTGCAATTATTAAATGCATATTACACAATAAAAACAAATAACTAATTAACTATAAATCAATTATATTAAAAATTATATTCCAAATACTCCGTTCAAATACCCTGCTCGCATTGCTAAGCACATTCCTCTTTCAACCAACTTCCCCATCCAAATAACTTACTCAAACGTTATGCTCAAATACTCCGCTCACTTCTTAAAAAAATGGACTCATATACATGTACGCTTTTTGTGCTTACAAAATCAAATGTATATTGTTTTATATGCTTTTTGAATATATATAAATATATGGCTCATTGAATTTGGACCACCATTGCCGGTAGATTCATACGCTTAGCGGAAGTTTAATATTACGGATCTTCGTAAAACGATTGGAAGTAATGTTGTACAGACTAAATTTATGTACACTGCTAGTTGTGTGTGTGGTATTATTAGTTTCATGTGAATGTTATCTCCCAACATAAAATGTAAATGTGGAACCCTAAGGATAATAAGGGAGGAAAAACTCACCCAATGCCCAACCATTTGGATGGTCTGGATTAAATGAATCTCGTGGGCTATAATGTAAAAGTATATTTAGCTAAATTATTCCTGGTCATCATACTAGAAATTAAATCGTCTGTATTTATTGGGTAAAATCTCTAATTTAAAACTAAAGTACAATGTTTAAATTAAGAAAATTACTATGGCTTTTGGATCCTTGCTGTTAAGGTTCAAAAAAATTAACTACATTAAAGTTTGTGTTCCTAACATAGCTAGCTTTTGTATATATGTCAATATTATCAGCATGGTCGCTGTTGAAAATTTTTCTGTTTAGCTACATTATAAGTGTTGGATGTACTCATTTATTTCCAAAAAGTGAGGACAAATGATTGATTAATTAAAAAAGACGAAGAATAATATATTTTTTCTCCCAGTAACCTAAATAAATTCAACAGTAAGTTTGATTTTAAGTCTTGTCTAAAGCTTCCCATTGTTCTAGCAGTAATTTTAAGGTCATATTAGATAATTATTTATAGTGGATTCTCATTGCCCAATATGAAAAGTATTGGTGGTATGACTATAATTGTGAGTTCTACTGTATAGATTTGAACTCGATACCTCCTTTTGGCTTCTTGTTGGAAGCGAATATGAACAAAACTAAAATAGTGCTAATTTAATATTCGTTAAAAAAAATTGCAAGTACCGACCAAATTTAAAGTTGAACGTTGTGGATGAACTAATCTTTTGCGATGCTTAAATAAGTCGTTACAAATTACAATTGGAAACAGAAAGAAATATGGTAAATGGAGTTATTAATACGCTAAACGCAACATATTTCAAGGAACCTTAGCGTCACTCTTGGTTGTCGCAAATATTAACGGTATTAGCGTATCTAGAAATATAACTATTTGCAACATGTGTTACGCTTTTAATAATGTATTGTTTTGCAACGAAACCATTTGTCATAGTTGTATTTATCTTGCGACGCTTAAACTGTGTCATATAAAATGTTGAAGAAAATGGAGAACTCATGATGCAAACCATTTGCAACATTTCTCAGCCTTTTACGTCATATTTTAAGTCGCAAAAGTATACTTTTTGCAACGTATATTTCTACCGAAAAGTATTTTTGCATTTTAATCATTTGCTATGCTCTTGTGAAAAAAATTAACGTTGGTAGAAATCTTTTACGATGCATACCCAAGCCTTCACGACGTTATTTTGCATCGCTAAAGGTCAAATTTGTAGTGATACATCTTACAGAGAAAAATAATAATGGGGAAGTAACATCAACTTGTATTTTTCTCAACTAGTGACATTACGTTTTCCATTATTTGATCATTGCAAACAATTAATATACAAAATGATTCCTAATGAAGTTCATTGGCTCTCCACTAATCAACCAATGCATTTTTTAGAGATGATATCAATCTTCTTACATGGTATTTAACAATTGAAAATAATTGCTACTTTATAGAGGTAAAACTGTAAGTTTGGACGTAAAGTGCTTATGTTCTTGAGTAATACATGTTTGTGTTTGGTAATGTAAGGATAATGATAAGAAAATAACACATGAAATGATGGATGAAAATGATTTGCATATATTGGTAAATGACATTTAATTACCAAATGCCTTCTCCTAGTTGAAATTTTTGGTTCTACCTATTGGAAAATGTTTTAAATAATAAGCGAATTATTAAAAAATTGACTAAGTGTGAATGAGTGGCTTCTATATGTGAATGTCCCACATTGTAGGATTACATGAAAGAATCAAGTATTTATACTTGATTCTTAGAAGCTCCCTTTGGGCACTCAATGATGCACTTTTGTGAAGAAGGAGATCATGCTTGGCCATCACAAACTCACGCGCGCATCGACCGACCGGCACGACCCGGGCCGGACTCGGGCTTGTGGTAGTGTAGCACTTATATTTTTGGTACAAAATTTCTAAACTGTTTTAGACCAAGCTAGAATAGTCAGACCAGTATTAGAGAACGTCATGTGACGTTCGTTCTTTTTGACCCGTTATTTTCTCAGATCCTATTTTTACAAACCACGTCTCCTACAACCAGCAACGTTCTTTTGCTATTCCACCTTCTTAACTGATAAGGAGACGAAACATAAAGAACTACAACTCATTCAGATTCATTTTTTAAAATCCACAAACATTATTTGAGTGCAAACCGAATCGTTTCTACGTGCAAGTGATTCGATACTTCTAAAAATAAGAGGCAGTTTTATCCTAGAGGCAGCGGCGATTGATCCCAACTGCTTTACACTGTACAACAGATCGTTGAAACGTCTTCAAGAGAATGACATAGTCTATGACTCAGCCGAAGATCATCGTTTTCAAAAAATTGAAGACGTTGCCAGCAACGATGACTTCCGCTGTAGATTTAGATGTCGCTGCTCCCGTTTCACTCTTCCAAGTCCCGATGGTCTCTGTTGCACTTTTCAGTTTTGAGGGCCTTCACTTCAAACGCTGGAAATGAAAGATGGAATTCTTCCTGATCATGAGAAAGGCGGTGGCGGTGCTGACAACCAACAAACCATAGCTACCAAATAGACCAAACGAAGTAGACAGATTTGATGGGAGCCTAGATAGAAAAATCAAAGGAATTGCAGAACTGGAAAGAGCAAGATTACCTATGTAGAAACTTCACACTCAACAACCTTAGTGATGACCTTTACGACTAATACAATTTGAAAAAGACAACCAATAAAATCTGAGAAGCGCTGTAAAAGAAGTATGATACAGAAGAGGCTAGAGAAAAGAAATATGCAGTCATCCGCTACCTCAAATACCAGATGGCAGATGACAGATCAGCAGAGATGCAGTCTCATGAGTTTTAAAAAATTGCTCATGAGATCACCTCCGAAGGTATGAGCTTGGAATTTTAGATTGTATTTATTATTGATAAACTGCCCCTAGGTGGAAAGACTTTAAGAATGTGCTTGGGCACACGACTAAGGAATTATCCTTAGAGAGCTTCATCAGTCACCTCCATATTGAGGAGGAGGCTCGTAAGCAGGACCAGAAAGAGGAAGTGCTCGTTGTCACCAACAATAACACTAAAAGTACCAAGCCTGCAGTTTTAAAACAAAATCCAAAAACCTTTAAGAATTAGAACCGCAACATATAGAATTGTAACCTACAAGGGAACTAATAGGGACAGCGGAAACCGACCTAAAAGAATGAATCTGGACAATTTTTTTCTATGTTACAATTGTGGAAAACCAGGTCATATGGCACGTAAGTGTAGGAACAGACCAGGCCATGTACCGTAAGCTAACCTGAATGAGGAGCATCTTATGGCTATGATTTCTGAGATTCGCCTTATTGGTGGATCAGAGGGTTGGAGGGTAGATACTGGTGCATCCCACCATGTCTGCTATGATTGTGCCATGTTCAGTAAATACACGGCTGTTGATGATCAGAAAGTGCTACTAGGAGATTCTCATCCACTATAGTTGCTGGCATTGGAAATATGGAAATCAAGTTTACCTCTGGAAAGACAGTTCTTCTAAAGATGTGATGCATACCCCAGAGATGAGAAAGAATCTGGTTTTTGGTTTTCTCCTTAATAAGGCTGGTTTTACTCAAGTTGAAGGGGCTGATTTGTATACTCTGACTTATAAGGGCATGTTTGTGGGGAAGGGTTATTCTTGTGAGGGTATGTTTAGACTTAATATTGAATCTAATGAAGTAACCAGTTCTTTTTATATGTTGTGTGATTTCAATATATGGCATTTTAGATAATGTCATGTAAATAAACGTATTATTCATAACATGAGCACCTTAGATTTAATTCCTAGAATGTCACAAACTGATTTTGATAAATGTGAATTCTGTAGTGAAGCAAAAATCACTAAGATACCCCATAAATCAGTTGATAGAATTTCTGAACCCTTATATTTAATTCATTCTTACATATGTGAGCTTGATGGCACTTTGATTAGACATGGACACTGTTACTTTATCACTTTCATTGATGATGGATCTGATTTTACTTATGTATATCTTATGAAAAACAAAAGTGATGCATTTGAGATGTTTAAATTATTTAATACTGAAATTGAGAATCAATCTAATAAAAAAATTAAGAGACTTTGTAGTAATGGAGAAATATAATATGAATCTTGTTCATTTCTTGATTTCTATAAATTGCATGGTATATTTCATGAGAAAAGTGCACCTTATTCACCGAAATGAATGGTAAAGATGAAAGAAATAATAGGTCATTTACCGAATTAGTTGTAGCTATTTTATTAAACTCGGGTGCAGCAAAACATTGGTGGGGGGATATTTTATTGACTGTATGCTACGTATTGAGTAGATTAATCCCTAAATCAAAAGGTAAGATTTTACCTTTTGAAATTCTAAGAAATTATAAACCGAATGTATCTTACTTTAGAACTTGGGGACGTTTGGCATATGTTTGTATACTTGACCCTAAGAGAATAAAATGAGCAAATAGAGCATATGAATGTGCATTTATTGGCTATGCTAGTAATAGCAAAGCATGTAGATTTTATGATCAGAATACACATAATATAATAAAATCTAATGATGCTGATTTTTATGAAACAAAATTTCCATTTAAATTGAGGAACAGCGAGGGCACAGCAAATAATACCATGCCTATTAAAACAGAACTTAATGGATCTTCTAAAAATGAGCCCAGAAGAAAGCAAAAGAGCAAGAGTCGATAAAGATTTTGGCTTAGATTTTTGTACTTTTACCATAGACGAGAATCCCACAAACCTCCAAGAACCTTATCCTCATTAGGTGCCGATTTTTGGTAAAAGGATATAAATGATGAGATGGATTCCTTGGAATCCAATATGACTTGAACTTAGTAGATTTACCGCCTGGTTGTAAGTCTATAGGCTGTAGATGGATACTTAAAAAGAACTTAAAACCTGATGACACGGTTGAAAAATATAAAGCATGTTTAGTAGTTAAAGGTTTTAGGCAAAGAGAAAATGTAGACATCTTTGATAGTTTTTCACCTGTAACTAGAATTACATCCATTCGAGTACTAATTCACTAACATCTATTCACAATTTAATAATACACCAAATGGATGTTAAAACTACTTTTTTTAAATGGTGAATTAGACGAGGAAATTTATATGGACCAACCTGAAGACTTTGTAATTCATGATCAAGAACAAAAAGTTTGCAAATTAGATAAATCATTATATTGTTTAAAACAAGCACCTAAACAATAGCATGAAAAATTTGGTAACAAAATAATTTCAAATGGTTTCAAAGTTAATGAAAGTGACAAATGCATTTATTTTAAATCTGAGAAGACATTTGCACTATAATATGTCTATATGTAGATGATCTACTTATTTTTGGGTTAAACATTCATGCCATAAACATGGTTAATTTTTTTAAGTGCCAATTTTGATATGAAAGATCTAGAAAAGAAAGTGTAATCCTTGGTATTAAGATTACTAGATCCGAAAAGGGACTTTTTTTGGATCAATCTCATTATATTGAGAAGATCTTAAAGAAATACAATTATTTTGACTGTAAACCTGCATGTACACCATATGATCCTTGTGTAAAACTATTTAAGAACACTAGTGAAGGTGTAAGATAGACTGATTATGTGAGCATCGTTGGCAGCCTTCGGTATATAACTAAATGTACTAGACTCGACATTGCCTATGTCGTGAGATTATTATGTCGGTTTACTAATAATCCTAGTATAAAGAATTGGCAGGCTATTGAGAGGGTCATGAGACACCTAAAACGGACTATGAACTTTGGATTACATTATGAAAAGTTTCCAGGTGTCCTTAAAGGTTACACCAATGCAGACTGGAATATTTTATCTGATGATTCAAAAGCAACCAGTGGCTATATCTTAAGCATTGCTGGATGAGCTGTTTCTTGGAAATCCAAGAAACGGACTATTTTGGCTCAGTCCACTATGGAGTCTGAAATAATAGCACTAGCCACAGCTAGTGCAGAAGCAGAGTATATAAGAAATCTGCTAGCTGAGACACCTTTATGGGAAAAACCGATACCAGCTTTGTTGATCCATTGCGATAGTACCTCGGCTATTGCAAAAGTACAAAACTGTTATTATAACGTAAGAGACGATAGATACATCGTAAGCACGGCACTGTTAGAGAGCAACTTCAAGTGCTGTTAGAGTGGATCGCATATGCAGTAATGAAAATTTGGCAGATCCTTTGACGAAAGGACTAGCCATAGAAAAGTCCTTACAACTTCTAGAAAAATAGGACTATTACCCTTAGATTGTTGAGTCATGCATAATGGTAACCAGACATAATGACTGAAGATCCCAAGAACTAGGTTCAATGGGTAGGAACAAGTTGTGAATTGATATGAATTGAACATGCTATTTTCATATATAGAAGCATGTATTCCTGAAGTGATTAGAGGATGAGCTAATAGAAGCTCTTAATGAGATCTATACTCTATTTGTAGTGGAGTACCTACCTTCAGGAGTACTCTTGATAGACTCACATGTGTGAATGTGGAAATTTGGTCGTTTCCTATGGAGTTTTGGACAAAATTCGTAGAGCATTCACTAAACTGGGATAGACGTGCATGGCCAAAAATGCACGGGCTTATTAAATTGCACTCTAAAACGATTGTGTGTGGTCTAATATCAGGAATAGAGTTCAAAACTACGTGTCACTCTAGTAAAAGCTGAATCTTATCCACTATGCAAAGTTTCAAGTCGAATGACACTTTTGTTTATGCACAATCTTATGTTTTTCAATAATTGCTCGAAATTATTTTTTTAAATTCAAGTGGGGGATTGGTTGAAAATGTTCTAAATAATAAGTGAATTATTAACAAATTGACTAAGTGTGAATGAGTGGAACCTATATGTGAATAGTCATGCTTTGTAGGATTATATGAAAGAATCAAGTATTTATACTTGATTCTTAAAAGCTAAGTTGGGCCCTTTGGGCACCCAGTGATGCTCTTTTACAAGGAGGGAGACCATGCTTGGCTACCATGCATGCACGTGAGCCGACCGACCTACTTGACTCGACCCGAGCCGGGCTCGGACTTGTGGTGATGCAGCACTTATATTTTTGGTACAAAATTTCTTAACTGTTTTAGGCCGGACTAGAATGGTCAGACCAGACCAGACCCGTATTAGAGAACGTTATGTAACGTTCGTTCTTTTTGACCCATTATTTTTCAGATCCGTTTTTTACAGACCACGTCTCCCCCAATCAGCAACGTACTTTTATTATTCCGCCTTCTTAACTGATAAGGAGACGAAACAGAAAGAACTATATCTCCTTCAGATTCGTTTTTTAAAATCCACAAACATTTTTTGAGTACAAACATAATCGTTTCGTACGTGCAAGCGATCCAATACTTTTAAAACTAAGAGGATGTTTTATCCTATAGGCGGTGGCGATCGATCCGAACTACTTTGCACTATGTAGCAGATCGTCGAAATGTCTTCAAGAGAGTGACGTAGCTCACGACTCAGCCGAAGATCATTGTTTCCAACACTACCTAATACAACAGGCAAGAAGTTCAAGTAAACAAGATGGAGTGTGATGTTATGCTGGTTTCTTGCCAAGAGCTACTGGATTATTGAGTTACTCCCAATTTCTATTGGGAGTTCTCTTGTAAGTTAAAGCTTTGAACATGAATTTATAAACAACTTCTTACACCTTATCATTAATAAGATTTATTTCAAAAAGTTACTAACGAATGATTTCAAACGGCTCATTACAAGGATGAATTTGCTCGCAAGTGGATGCATGCATTTCTCTTGGTTGATTAATTATTTAAATGTTTCTTCTCACTTTGAACTCATCGAGATTATCTTCAATTTCGACATGTAGAGCATGAAAACAAAAGAGCTATAACCAAGAACTTTTGAAAATGAAAGAAGAATCTTCGATTAAGCAACAATGAATAGGACGTGCTACCGAAGAACAAATCCAAGCACGATAACCTCAGGCCAAAAGAGAAAACGAGACTTGAATTAAACGCGGGACCATTCAAGTATAAGCACTAGCAGAGGTAAAAGAAAGAGCATTGATGTATCAATTAACACCAATAAATACATATAGAACGAGCTAATACTAAGAGAGAGAAATAGATTTCAAAACAAAACACAACATTTGAACATACCGGAGGTATGGTACTTATAGATGTAAATTAGAGAAGCTTATTATTTAAAACATCAAATATTTGCTTTCTAGTTTGCAATCTTATAGCCAATTCAAATATTTATGAATGATGTCATTATTTCAAAATAATTATTAGTACTAATATACTCTCATATATCACGATTTTAGAAAAATATGTTTTTATAAAGCACAGATCACACGTTATGTGGATGAACTGCCTCATAAGAGGATGTAGATAGTTCCTTTTTACCCATAGAGTTTATCATTTAAGAAAATTCCCAACTCGCTTATTTTTGTAGGCTGTCTGCAGTCTCAATCGCATACAAAATCATATAAACATCTCATTATTTAATTTCACCCCCCTTCTCACTTTCGAACATGAAATATTGTACTCTATGTTTTTTCCTGGTGTAATTTATATGAAAGCTTTAGCTAATTGTACTAATGTGTTCTAATATTGAAACTTTTGAAGTATGGCCAGTAATTCTCAATAAGTAAACCACTTTAGTCTTTTAAATCTTTTAGCGCTTATTTATATAAATCTGATAACTTTCTCTCGTGTTGTTTAGATTTATGTATTTATTTTGTTTGATGTACTATTCGAAATTATGCTATCAACGGGCTTGGAATTGATGAGGAGCTAGTGTCGTTGCTAGGATGCTTCTCATTCTACGGCTTATTATATATGTTAGTGACATTGTCATTAATAATATGATATAAAAGCATCATGAATTTGCAATGTAAAAGCATACTGAGGTATATTTTATTGGATACCAGTAACTTATGATGGAGGCGTGATGACAATGAATTGCATAGAGAAAATTAAAAATGCAAGCATCGGACGTGGAGATGTTATAGTTGGAAGCTCTCTCGATATATTTGATTTATTTATTGTTTAGAGCATAGTTTTTAAATCTTTTATCCAAGAATTAACGTATTTATCTTTTTCCTTTAAAAGCTAAATTCAAAAAAAATGATCAAATGCACATGGTGCGATAAAGTATTATCATGCAACTAAACAGTTTTTTATAAAAAGATAAATATATTTAACATTTAGTTTAGAAGCTAAATTCACCTACCTTTTACTGAAGACTTAATTAGTTAACCTTTTGTTAAAAAAAATTATTTAATTCTAATAATAGATTTAAATCAACATATTATGATTTTGATGGATCTTAAATGATTGTAATGTCTTAAGAATAAAAAAAAGATTATCTGTAAATTAAGAGATACTCTTACTAATTAGACCATTACCAACATTAATAGACCTATTCGGTCCCTCTATCTCTCTTCCTTTTACATTGAACGAACAAGCTCTGCATTCAGAAGAGGAAAAAACAACCACGAAACTAGTTTTTAAAAAAATCACCAATAAATAAAATACCAAAGACTTTACCGTTTTATTATATAAATTTAATAAAATGGCAAAACATTTGCTGTTTTATCCGATTTTTAATAAAACAACAAAGACTTTACCGTTTTATTGCATAAATAATTAGAACGGCAAAGTCTTTACCATTTTAACTCATTTTTACAATAAAACGGCAATATTTTTGATGTTTTAGAAACCAGTCCTTTGTCGGTTCACGAGTCATGAAATCACCTAGAACTAGTCACAGATAACTGAACAAGTCATACCTGATTGCACCGTGATTTGTTCAGTTTACATTTTCAACTGAATAAGTCATTGCTTGTAGGATGTTGAATATTTCGAAGTACACAACGATACCAATGAATAAATCCCACAAACATATCATCTATGTTCGTAAAATACAAAAGTCGAGAATAAAATCAAAAAAAGAACCTGTTAACACAAATAGAGTGAGAGATAGCTACTTCGCTATCTCTATGTTTAAAGGTACTAATCACGTTTAACATATAGATTAGATTGATTATGTGAATCTTTTTTTCATAATTTCATTCAAAAACAACCTATTCTATTTTGTGGAACAAAGCTGACAATTTATCAAAATAAAGACTGATCAAACAAAAACCGAACATATTATTTGTTTTGCTTGAAGTATAAACATACAAGAATAAACGTACATTAGCTTATAGTAGTACACTTATTGTCAAACCTACATTTTTATGACCTAACTTTATTTTGTAAAATTTCTTATGAATAACCCTTATTACTAGAAGCAACATTTTCTTTTATTGATTTCTAAAGCAAAACCAACCATTTCATTATTGAGGGAAGTCAAGGAAATGATTACAACAAAGAAAATCGGAATTGCTTGTGAAAAGGGATGCAACACATTAATCGAATACCTCAAATACACAAGTGCCTCTAGGACTTATGAGAAGGGTACCAAGCTCTTATAGCATGATAGCTCATTCGGTGAAGATGAAACAATCCAACGAACTAAAGGTAGCAAGTAACCTCAATAATGATGTTCGCAACCTCTATATTATTGCATCTGTCAGATATAATATTTAATTGGTTCAAATAAACGTCCAGTTTCATATTATATATCATGCACCTGTTTTTAATGTATGATTGACACAAACTGAGAATCTAATGTGAGTTATATACCAATTTGAAACGTTTGCTCTTTCCATCTTTACTGTTTGAAATATGATTGGTATTGCGTGCGCACTTTCATTGGCTTGTTAGGCAAACATACTATGCATATGAAAGCAAAAATTAGTAAACAGACGATCCCTTGAAACTCTCTATTGTGGAATCCACAGATAATGGCATACGATGAGCGTGTAATGATGTTTTGTTAAGAAATAACACATTGAAACAAATGCAAAACCAACAAAGCAACAGTGGAAAATAGAATGGAAGAAGAGTGAGAACAAAATAAAAATTTAGCTGTGTGTTTTCACTCAACATCGCAAAATAAACACTAATTTTTAAGCTTCAAAACTTAACATAAAAACAGACATTCGATGATACTATCATAGTAAAACAATTGAGACGGATCTTTTCTTTCACGAATACGATATGAACATGCTTAAACAATACGACAAGTATTTCAATACATGATAGCACTACTCAAATCATGTTCTTCAGAACATATAATATCTCAGTTTCAATCTCACAGCTGAAGCATAAAGAAGAAAATTCTAATATACTCATGTATTATTGGATGTTAGATGAGAAATCATTGAATTTACAGATTAATCTGTCATCACTTTCTCCTCCAACTGAAATAAAGTATGGGACTTCATACCTGCACAACACACAACACAAAAGAAATTCATAAGTAGAAGACCGATATAAAAGCAGACGGCTCTTCAGAAGAAGAAAAAATTCGTATGTTTGTAATAGTAAAGCTCTAGAAATCAATCTGAAAATTATTTCATCACCATAGACATCATGCAATTGGAAGACTATAGCAGTACAGGGATTAACTAATTATCAAAGTTATGGCCTTGTCATGATGAAACGAAACTATAACACAAAAGCATGACTTAACGGTAATTTAAGAAATTTGTTGTAACATACTGACATTTGAGGTATCTATAACACACAAGTATAGTATCTGAAAAAATAGACAGAATTATATTATGTAAAAGGATTACTAAATTTATTTTGGTACCAACATAATTACTACATTTATCTTTATCTCAAATAATAAATAAATTTATCTTTATATCAGAAAGATTTGTGTTTATCATTTTCACAAAAGGGAAAAACCTTTATTTATTGGATTTATTTTCAAATTAGCCTCGTTTAGAAACTAATTATCACAAATAGCCTCGTTTAGAAACTATTATCAATTATAGCTCTGTTTTGGCCAGCTCAGCCGTGGGCTGGCTAAAATGTACTGGCGACTTTTCAAAAGTCGCCAGTTAATTTTTTTTTTGATGAAAAATTACGGGCGACTTTTGGGAAGTCGCCAACTGACGACTTCCCAAAAGTCGCCTGTTACGATATGAAAAAAGCAGGCGACTTTTGGGAAGTCGCCAGTTGGCGACTTCCCAAAAGTCGCCCATTCGGGGCTCTACAACAAAACCAGAGCCCCTCTTTCTTCCTCCTTCATTCTAAACCGACCCATTCCCAAATCACAAACCCCCCCTCCGATTTTTTTTTCCCAACTCAGAAATTTTTTGCATTTCGTTGAACAAATTAGAAGATAGCTAGCTCTTCAATGCCGGATGCGCCTGCAGGTATGGAAAAATCACTAATATTTCAATTTAGGGTTTTGAAGAAATTTGTAAATTAATAATTTTTAGGAATTGTAAGCAATAGTTGATGGTTGAGGTATGTGTGTATGGTTGAAATCATTGGTAAAATGTGGAAAAACAATGCGTAAATTCGCAGTGTTGATGTTGCAAAATAAAGATGAAAAAATTGTTAACTTGTATATGTGTAGATTACGGGGAGATGGTACCTGAACCAGTTGATGGATCTGTCCTTTATTTGCAACAACGGCATCGAACGAATAATCCGGAATTTGTCGCGGTAAATTTTTTAGTATTCGAAATATACAAATATCGAAAGCTAATGTATGTTACTTGTTGATAATAATTTTGTGATATGTTGACAGAGCAATACTGCAGACAAAACCATAGATCATTCGTCCAAAATGAAAAGAGTAACATCCGGTCATCCAGGCGTTATACAGTTGATAGACCAAGTTGGATTTGGACTTGTTTTTAGGATGGGGCACATCCAGTTAGATCATCTTATCACCACTTTGGTGGATAGATGGAGGCCAGAGACATCGACATTTCACCTACGAGCCGGAGAGATGACTATCACGTTAGGTGATGTTGCGTGCTTGCTTGGCATACCCATAAACGGTGCTCCGTTGACCAACCCCGATCCCGTTGATTACATTAGTTTATGCCAAGAGCTCCTAGTTTTAACTCCTCCAGCAGAGGAGTGGTGGGGAAACGAAATGATACGGACACTGTAGTTTAGGAAACAATTTGCGGACGACATACCTGCAGATGCGACGGAGATTCAGATTCAGCAACGGGGCAGGGCCATTATATTGCATATTATATGCTCGAGGTTTAAATACGATCATTCGAAGACACGGATATGGCTTAGATGGCTTCCTTTTTTAGAAAACTTTGAAGTTTGTCGCCAGTATTCGTGGGGCAGTGCAGTTCTAGCCTATACGTACTGCGAGTTGACGAGGCTTGCTTTGCAAGAGAGCACAAGCATAGGTGGTTGTGTGAGCCTAGTACAGGTATGTCCATATTTTACTTTCGCCGTCCGCTATTTCATATTCTTTTATCCAACTAAAACCATGTGTCCAATTTTATTTGCAGCTTTGGTGTTGGACTTATCTACCCGTGGGTAGAATAATTATGAGGAGGACGGCGATTGATTTATCATTGCCATACGGTACTAGGTATAATTAATTATGTAGTATACTAAGTATACGTGTTTGGATTTGAGAAGTCACAATTGAATATTTGTACAGGTGGGTAGGACCTAAAAGCACCGTTTCATCGCCGAGACGTCATGTTGCCTTCTACCGTAACGAGTTCGATGTGCTAGACTATCAGGCTATGAGTTGGTCCCCGTACGACGATGTGCTTGGACATCTTCCAAACTTATGCACCACTTCCATTCAACTGTGGACTGCTCGGGTTCCTTTGATTTGCTTTAATGATGTCGCATATCATCTACCTGACCGAGTGATGAGGCAGTTTGGTATGGCGCAGCATTTACCGGAACAACCACCCCATTACAGGATTGATATTGAAGCTGTGGAGTATGCTATGGCTATTGAGACATGGACCAACCGCTACATACACACGCAACACGAACGCGAGTTCACATTGTCCGAACAGGAATATCTGTCTTGGTACTGGAACATCACGCGTCGATATGTTCTTCGTGTCATCGATCCACCTACAGCGCCTCCTGTGGTTGCAAATCCTTACACTCCTAGAGCACCTCTTGAAAGGAACGTGGTACGTACTACATTTAGTCTTTATTTCAATATTTGAAACGTAAAGATTTTCTTGAATTTTATGTCGTGACAGGCGGACGACATTTACCGTGCGATCGAAATTGTAGACGAGCTTGCACAAGAGGTTCCTGAAAGGTCACAGGGGAAATGCTTTAGTGTGAAATGCATTTTAGAGTCTCTTTTGGGAAGAAACAAGTTAACAAGACCAAAACCTCCCCCACCGCCTCCTCCTCCACCAGCACAGGGGCTCATCGAATATGCCATAGAAGCCCACGGCGTTCCTCCCCACACTACTCGTACGTATCAGCGACGTAGACATCGAAAAGGCGCATGTTCATCTCAAGAAACACAGGTTGAAGTTGCTCCCGGCCCTTCACAGCCTATAGATCCTAGATTCGCCGGATGAAATTCCACCGTCTAGGAGAAAACCAAAACGAACTCCTCGATAACTTCGTAGATTGAAGAATTGAGAATGGTATAAGTGATTGATATGTTTTGTCCGCATTTATTTTGTTTAATGAACTGCTGAAATATTAGAATTTTTTTTGTTGTTGAATTGTTGGATGCGAATTGTTGAATGTTGTAATTTGAGTTGTGGATGATTGAGTTTGGTAGAAATGTTGAATTAGAAATTGTTTGAATTCATTTGAAATTTTGAAGACTGAAAATGGTTGTGCATGGTTTCTGTTTTGAAACCCTGCACAATACTGGGGCGACTTTTCAAAAGTCGTCCATAGGCGCCTTTTCAAAAGTCGCCCCAGTATTGTACAGGGTTTCAAAACAGAAATCAATACCTTCCACCTACCTCATTCCTTACTTTACCAAATTGCAAATATAGAACCTAAAATCTAATTCACTTCTCTCTTCCACAAAATCTACATTTCCCGGCGGCAAAAGAATATCTTTTTGAGATTTGAAGACACCAAAAGAAGGTACGATTCATAAGCACTATTAAATTTGTTTAATGTTTTGCGATTTAGCCTAACTCCAACATTGATATTTTCAAGAATGGACAATTGGGACATTGACGACGAGACGATGATGAAAATGTATGAAGAATTTGAACTGCAACAAGGCTCTACGCCGGTAAATGAAGAAAATGTTGAGGTTGATTTCGTCCCTGAGACGCAGGTTGAAAACTTGCCCCCCTCTAGGGTTGGCGGTACATCGACATTGGCCATGGATAGCGGTGAATCAAAACATCAATCACTTCATGGAAAATTAATGGATGTGCTTGCTCGTCGTAAGACTAACAATGCTATTACAAGCCGGATAGCGCCTCGGGTGCTTTGTTATTGCGGAGCTGAATGTCAAGTGGTTGTGTGTCGGAATGAAAGGAATGCGGGCCGTCGCTTTTACCGTTATGAATCGTACGACAATAATAAGATACGGCCAAACTATGTTGAATGTTGTAACTTTTTTAAATGGAAAGATCCGGAAATGTGTCCGAGGGGAGTTGAATATGCCCTGTAGATGCAAGCGGAAAACGCCCGTTTGGAGAAGTTGAACCTACAGTATCGAAACGCACTACTGAATAAGGGTGTACCGTTCGATAAGTTGAGTCCTCGTACGTTGTGGGAGGAGAAGTGAACACAGATTTAGGTGTTTATTTATATGTAATTTAATTAAGTACTTTGTATCGGTAGCTTTCATGTACTTTGTATCGGTGGCTTTCATGTATATGCAATTGTTTTATGTATCGTTGAACAAGTATTGTAAAGATGTGTTAATACTAGCTGACATTTGCATATGTTTACGTATCCCATAACATTCATCATCACAAAGAACTTAGCAAATGAAATATAAACTTAAATTGTTCTTACATAAACAACATACGGCATACAAACATCAAACCAATAATAACACGCATACGTAAACTAAATAACTAAATTACAACGACTCCTTTTGTGACCGTGCATACCACATTTACTGCATCTATTAGGCCTAGGAGGCTGCATCTCGTCCATAGCGCCTTTAATTCTAGTTGACTTAGGCCTACCCGGAGCTCGCCTTGCGGGAGGTGGAAGTACCATTTGACCTTCATGTGGAGACCAATACCTTTTATCACGTACGGGATGAAATTCCGCAGAGTATGCAGCTAGGTAATTCTGAACAGAGTACCAATGTGATGCAAAATCATGATGAGCTCTGTTTGCCCCATTGGCAACCGACGAACAAGCAGCCATCACATGGGCGCAGGGGAGATGCTGAAGCAATGGGATGTTGCATGTACATGAACACGTGTTACCATCGATTATAACTTTGAATTCATCGCCGAAGTAATGAATCACTTGCCATTCAATTTGACTAAAACGAACAATCCGACAACGTCTAGCTTCGCTTGCTCTCTCCGCTATTTTTGCTTCCCATTTTGGAGTGACACGAAGTGTGGAATTCTTAGCTAACTCTCTTCTATGGCAAAAGTAATCAACGGATCGACAGAAGGTACGTGCAACAAGTGCTCTAATAGGCAAAGATCTTGCACCCCTAAGTACACCATTAAAACTTTCTGACGCATTAGTCGTCATAACATGAAAACGACCACCATCATCTTTACATAATGCCCAATTTTCCTCCTTTCCACCCAAACTTCTCTCTATCCAGTTGTGTGCTCTTATACTACTCTTAATTTTCTCACGAATCTTTGAATACTCAATCTCCTCAGAGGCACATGCAGCAGCGTATAATAAACAGATCAATCGTTTATCTCTAAAACCTGCTGCTTGAAAATTTGTTTTCAAATGTCTGGCACGGTATCTGTGTTTATGTGCGACTAGCCATTTGCTCTGCAACGCTGTTGGTATTCCTTTCATTCTATAAGAAATGAAAGTAATACGGCGATTGTTCACGCTGTGAATGAACATTTGCATGCATGCGAAAAACCAACCCCAACTATCACTGGATTCGGACTCAACGATGGCAAATGCCAAGGGAAATAGCTGATCATTTGCATCAACGGCTGTTGCAACAAGTAAGGTTCCTTTGTATTTTCCATATAAATGTGTACCATCTATGCAAAGCAAAGGTCGACAATGGACAAATCCCTCAATACATGGCCCAAATGACCAAAATGCACGATCAGAAACTCCATACTCATCAGTAGTCACATGTCCTACACTTCCGGGATTTGTTTTGCATATTTCACCAAAGTATTGCCGTAGGTTGGAATATGACTCCGCCCAATCGCCGTAAATTCTTTCAACAGCCTTGCTCAATGCTCTCCATGCTTTCAGATAGCTAATTTTAATAAATAATTGCTCCTCCATTAGAACTTGCACCGTTCCGGCTGTAATGTTCAAATCAGATTTCACGAAAGGCATGATCTTCGATACCATAAAGGATGATGTGGCTTGCCTATGATTTGAGTTCACTGTAGGGTTAACACATGTATGATCACTAGGATATTTTTTTATAACCCACCATCCAGCCTGTGTCTTTTTTGAGTCAATAGCATGTATTCTCCAAGGACAACTTTCATCGACGTTACAGATGGCGGTATATTTTGCTTTGTTCGACCTTATTGGCTTAAAGGACACCGCATGTAGGATTGACCATTCTGATAGCTGTTGCAGAAATTTAGCTTTACTCTCAAACACCATGCCAACTTCGAAACCAGTCTGTACGCTGCAGGATAGAAATAATTCGCTGTTGAATTTACATTTGCTACAATCGACCTAGCCATAATTTGTGCACTACACAGATCATCATCCAACGGTATCTCCATTTCTGCTTCATCATTGTCCACAAACTCTGCTTCTGCACCGCCAAAATCATACTCTAGTGGATCATTGTTTACTTGCATGTTTTCCACCCACGTTGTATCAACATCTGGTACTGACACAACAGACATGCTACCAACTGCAGGAACATCTACAGCATCTACAGCTTGTACATCTTCTTCATCTTCTACATCCATATCATCATTGCACATAGTTTGACCTCCTGGTTCATTTGGTGGTTAAACGTATGACTGTGTGGTAGTGTTATTTGCTGCCCAACTGCAGTAAATTAATACACCATTTTTAGTTTATTTTCTCATACCTACGATTTTGCAACATGTTGCAATATTTGACTTACTTTTGGCTTAAATGGCCAAATTCGGGCCGAACTGGCGGCATTCGTTCATTTGTACGACTACTCGATGCTCTACCACTTCTTTGAGTGAAATTCTGATTTGGAATTAAACTGCACGGGAATACAAATTGGGTTTAAGAATTATATAAATTCAATAAAACATAACTCTATGTAATCACGGCTAAACGATACCTCTGACTCATTCGTGGAAAGCTGTCCTGCGTTAGATGTGGATAGGTAAATTGGACATTTGGCTGCAAACTCATGAACGGATGAAAACCATATTACATTTGTTGTTGCCCGTATTGCGATATGTGCTGAGTCGGATTGCTAAAACTAGGTGACGGAATTCCTTGACCAGTACTCATGTTCCCCACCATTCTAGAATATTCTTCAACGCCAAAATTTGTTGCGGGTGCCGGTCTTGGTTCTTCTGCAACCGATCTCCTTTTTTTCCCAACAAACAACTCAATAGATTTGATCGATGCAGCAAACATTAATTCAACATCATCGTCGTCAACAATTTTGATTGCTTTGGAACCAGAATCTGTTGGCCAATAGCAAACAATTTCAATCTCGTACTCTTCCTGTTTTATCTTTGTTGCTTTATAAACCGACTCTTTCAACTGCTCAAAAGTAGATCCTTTTCGAACTTTAGCCGGTTTATAAGATCCACCGAAATATTTCCCACACATTAATTCGTCAATAACCAATTCACCATCAAAGTAGCATATAGTTGGAATATAACTACGAGCCATTCTGCATCAACCGCAAAAAAAATTTACTTTGCAAACTAAATTCAAAACTTAGGGTTTATACTGCATACCTTGATTGGATTCGATCGAACAACGTTTTGCTAGGCTTGAGGTAGCTCTTCGAAGTCTACTTCTTTTAAGAGTATTTAACGAAAAATTTCTGAGTCGGAAGGGGAGTTTGTGATTTGGGAATGGGTAGGTTTAGAATGAAGGGGAAGAAAGAGGGGCTCTGGTTTTGTTGCAGAGCCCCGAATGGGCGAATGAACTGGCGACTTCTCAAAAGTCGTCTGTTTTTTTCACGTAACAGGCGACTTTTGGAAAGAGGCCAGTTGGCGGCTTCCCAAAAGTCGCCCGTAATTTTTCATAAAAAAAAAATTAACTGACGACTTTTGAAAAGTCGCTAGTACATTTTGGCCAGCCCGCGGCTGAGCTGGCCAAAACAAGGCTATAATTGATAATAGTTTCTAAACGAGGCTATTTGTGATAATTAGTTTCTAAACGAGGCTAATTTGAAAATAAATCCACTCTCTTTCACAGAGTTATATGCTACTTGTGCCATGATTCTTGTTTCAAACTAGAATTAAAATACATAAACATTTTCTCATCAAGATAAACATAAAATCATCGGTAATCCCTACCATATTTACATAAGCATACCATATCTACACACTCAATTATCTTTCTATCACCAACAAATGGTTCTTACTAATATATTACACTATTATCCTATAGTTGTTTCAAATTTTCTTTTTAAGCAACCGCATTCTTCTTAGTTTATCTTTTCCATAAAAATATAACTATTAGTGAAAAGATAAAAGTGTTTGTAATTCAAAAAATATAGAAATGTTCCATCTTTTAAAGAGATAAACATGTCATTTCAAAATACAAATAGTTTGAAGCAGATGAAAAATACATCTTTGTAATATTGTACGAATTTCATTATATATACAACATACTGTTAAAAATTTTATCACATTAACGTACCAAATGCAAAAAATTGTCTAATAACTAAATGCAAAAATATATTTTTTCAGAGAAAAGGATTTTGTTTTTGTTTTTTGTTTTTTTTTTGTTTAAAAACCAAATTTTTTTTATCTTTTGTTAAAAGCGTTTTAATCCTTTTGTTTAAAGCTGAAAGAAGATAACGTTGATCGTGGATGCACATACTATAGAAAGGTTGAGTTTGGAGAAAAGATAAACATATCTACATGTAAATTCTCATATTTTTTATTTCAAAATACATGTAAAATTATAACTCTATCTTTCCAAATATAAAAAAAAACTAAAAATTAAAAGAGAATCATTCTATCATAGAGTAGTTTTGAGTTCCTAGCCCCTTTAATATAAAACCTCCTGCTCTATACTAAATTTCATAACCATGTCTCCCAATGCATATTGGCTTTGTCCATACTGTTATAATTTTTTGTGTGGTTAAAATTCCTCAACTAAAAGTTTTACACCAATGATAATAGTAATATAAAGGAGAAATCATTACTATAATTTTGGTTCCAAAAAAGTTTGTAATGGCTAATTACGCCAAAGGTGACATGCACAAGATGCCAAAAGTAGCTTGATTAAATCACGGTTGCTACAAACTAATGACCACAATATTTAATTGAGTAAAATAAGTTTAACCTACTATAGGTATCAGAAAACAAATTTGAAACATCCATACCTATATAATATGATATTGCGGTATTTTAATCAGCTAAAATCAAATAAATCAGATCCGCAGACCAAGGGAAATTGCCAAGACTCTTCCTTGGTTACCTGTAACGAGACAAGACATGCTTCTAAAGAAGATTCGTTCTTTTATTACCTTACCTGCATTAAAAGGAGATAAAAAAGAAACGAGAAGAATAGTAAATACTGATAGTCACGCCAATATAAATCAGTAAAAATTTGTTATATTTATAAAATGGTTCTTTCACAAATTATCCACATGGACTGTAGGACGTGTATTTCTATCCAGTGAGGAAACTGGAAACTACTTTTAAGATGAGTTAAATAATATAAGATTGCAACTTTTTTATTTATTGAAGCATATTCAACAAATTCTTTGATAACAACATTTACCAATGAAAAATAACATTAACAAAATAGTCCATGTAGTGCTGCATCTCCATTAATACAACGATACTAACATTGATCATATACAAATATATTTAAGAGATAAACAATAAAATACATTGTGTTCAAAAGAGTTAGAAATAATCTCATGTAGAAATTCGTTGACAGTTTTGTGATCATAGAAGTGAAACATAATAAACTGTTCATTCATCCATATACATAATGGATACGATACATTCATGCAATAAATCTCAGATGATTTCAAATTTCATCTAAACAGCCATACGAAACCAAAACAATATCAACTCAAGGTGGTTATTTTTTCATTTCGATAATATTATTTTGACAGTCACCCATGTACGTATCAAGTTGGTTATCCTCATTGCTTAAATTTGATTTAGTAATTTCAACGTATTATTTTCCATCTGTAACTAATACAACAATAGTTATAAAGTATGCTAATTTAAAATATATATATATATATATATAAACAATAGGAAAATAAAAGTAAAAAATAAGTGTATTCAATAATTTAGAAAGAACTGCATAATGGATACTCAATTTCAGTCTTATACAACAAATTTTAGTGATATCAGATTCATCCATTGAGAATTGATGGGTGCTTAGATCACATTATATGTCCACAAAAATATTGTATGTATGTTTCTAATCCAAGATGGCCAAAATGTTTTTCATAATTAAGCTGAATACTTTCCCATTAAAATTATTATTTCTGCCAGTAACTTTTTTTACCAAATACCCAAACATTCAATCATGCCTCAATGGAGATAATGCACAGATTCAACACCACCATATCAGATATGTATAAAAGGCATCCAATTAAATAGCTTGACTAGCTACTGCTGATAGACATATACGAGGAATGTTTGGATTTATCACTATCACTATAATTTATAAAGATATGACTATGCGAAAATACATAGAAGACCAAAAATAATGTGTACATCATTTATTGCCCGCATATGGGTCATGTTATGCTTGTGGTCCAACTGTAATTTGTATATTTGTATATGCGTGTGTTGCGAAATTTTGAAAGAGTTCCAAATTTATTGAAGATTAACCCATATACATAATCAAAACTCTTCAATGACTAATGACACGAACTTCAGTTACATTTTTTCAGACTGTAGATATTTCAAACATTAAGGCTCTTCTACCCTAATAATCAGGTATATTTATAGTCCTCGAGGCTTTGATCAGGATGCAAAAATGTCTGATTAATTGGATATTGATCCTAACCTTTTAATTCTTTGAAACCTTTGTATATATTTTCCATTGACATTGTGAACTAAGGTAGGCTGGTCCAACAAATGCTCAAAATTGTAGTTGGAAAATCACAGATTAGCAGAAAAAGAATTGATAGTTTACCCATGAACTAAAATTATAGTGGGAAGAACAAATTATAAGAATCAGATCTAACGTTCATCTCAATCCAGGTTGAGGTATGATTTGAAAATGGAAAGGTAAGAAAAGAAACTGAGAACTAAAGAAATCATCAAAATCAACATTGTATGAACTACAAATGGACTCTTTGAATCTGAAAAACTTACATTGGAAGCAAGGGAAGATACTTCTACTGACAATGATTTGAATCAAATCAACTATCAGCTTCAGATGATGAGCCAAAGTGGACGAGCCAAAAATAACAAGCCAAACGACGAGCACAAGTGACGATGAAGGCAAGCAGCGATGATAGAAAACAATATGCAAGGATTGACGAAATTTGAATTGGATATGGAATTAGATTTTGTAATTAGGTTTTTCTTTCTTCCCAAATTGGGGATGAAATTGAGAACTAAAGAATAGTTCCTAACTCGAGCCAGAAGAATGACGGAGAAGGGTAATTAGGTAAACATGAATTATTTGGTTTGTCCTTCAAACTAATGAAAATTTTGGCTGAAGTGCTTAATTAGAACAAATTACGTGTTCATGTCCTGAAAACATAATTATTAGGATCCCTATCCTGGAAACTAATTTAATGTAAAGATTGTCACTAAAACCTAATTTCCACCTCCTGATTCTAGGATGGAAAAGGTAAATACATTTTCAAGGTTAACAAGTATCATAATCATAGTGTAAAATGCACTGAAGCATTATTAATTGTTCAATCGTGTGTGGTAACATCAACATATTTTAAGGGCAATGCTTGACAAGAAAATTTATTCCCACGGATCCAGCACAAGCACCAATGACAGCAAAATACATGGAAAAGAAACAATCGTTTATGATAAGGGAAAGAAATGATGAAGAAAAGGTAGAGGAAGCAGCTAAAGGGTTTAAACAGATTCTCAATGTAAGTTTAATAGGAGCAAAATATAGAATCAAACTTGTTGCGACATATAATAAATTCATGGCTAACATTATGCCTTTTTTTCTATTCTAGGCAAACACATGAGAGAAAAGATTATGAGATGGTAATATTTAAACTCCACTGTTCAGTTATTTGACAGAATGATGCAACTATGTAAACTTAGTCAGTACTCAAAACACAAGACAGAAACAAGTACTCTTTTGAAAAAGATAACATGCATAAAGTTGCAAAATCTGTTTCATATTATGTACAAATATATGTAAATCTATCTAAATCTGTTTCATATTATGTACAAATATATGTAAATCTATCTAAATCTGTTTCATATTATGTACAAATATATGTAAATCTATTGATGCCTGACAAGGCTTAAGCTCTATGAAATAATTTTTAGGCTAAATCTATTAACACGCCACAATTTAGCTTTACCACCTGCCATTTATTAAGAAAAACTAACACCCCATACTTTTCTTTTCCCACCCCAATTTATTCCCATTGTACCCATTTTTCCCCATTTTCTCCTTCTTCTAATGTTTACATTTTTTCTTCCTTTATTCGTTAATTAAAAAACTTCAACAAGATTAAGAAATTTGGTAGAGAAAAAAAATTCTCTTGCTGTAATCAAAATGGAGGAAGTCAATTCCTAAAACTACAGGTAAATTTCGATCAGGTTACCACTAGAGTAAACTTTTTGCAAATATGTGATTGCAAAACTAGGTTTATATCGATTCCTAGTAGACATGAGACTTTGTTTTTAGCATTCCATAGAGTGCATGACGCTAGGATTTTATCAATTCCGAGAGCATAATACGCTAGGTTTACTAATATGCCACGCAGTAAGGAAAAAAATGATATCAACTCAACAAAAAACACTGATAAGTGATAAGAATAGGGGATAAGTTGTTTACCTGATAACAAAAACGTTAAAAATTATCATATTCATAATCGTCGTTATATTTCTTCTCCTTAGGTAAATAATTGTGTTTCTCCTTTACTAATCTTAAAAACAAATGAAAAGATGATTAAAAATCTAATTATATAATAGAGGCAAATTTGTAATAGAAAATTTACCATTTTAAGTGGGGTGTGGAAGGAGGTTGATGAAGGGTTAATAGACATAGCCTAATTTTTAGTGCCATTGAATCAAAAAGATAATAACAATAGCTAAACATGCATAATCAAACAACTTTCCAACTTCTATATTGTTGACATTATGCAACTATAAGACCATATTCAATAACTATGTTTTTATCCACAAAATAAGACTGTCCAGATTTTGTACCACGTTCCATATTTCTTAAATCAGAATGTCTCTATTTCTAATTTTGGTATAAGAAAAAACCTTTGTAGCAATAAGTATGCAAATTAGGCCCCTGTTTTCATCTAAACCAGATATTTTCAAAAATTTCAAAAATTTCGAAATTCTAAAATATATTTCAGCTAGAAAGCGCAAACTAGCTTGCGCTTTTCAAAAATTGCAAAAATATTTCAAAACCAGAAAGCGCAAACTAGCTTACGCTTTCAATAATTTCAAAATTTTAAAAAAAAAATGAGAAAAGTGCAAGTTACCTTGCATTTTCTGTAAGAAAAGTGCAAGCCACTTTCCATTTTCTATTTTTCAAAAATATAGACCAAATTTACATATTCAATTCTATAGGGACTTTTTTCATAACAAAATAAAAAAAGGGGACCTGTCGTTCTTTTTCTGTTTCTTAAAATTAACTTTGCTTTCTTACTACTTTTGAAGGGGATTCAATTTTTTTCCATTTGGAAGAGGCCATTGGGTTATAACTAATTAAAAGTATTCCTGGTCAATACAAATATTAACCAACCACGTAAATTAAAAAATAGTGAAGAATTTGCCTACAATTGCCAGGAGTTTTTGTATGGGATTTTAGCGTATCTAATGTCATGCTCCCTAGATTGTGAAAATTTCTTACAGTTTTTATGAAATGGATTTATTTCATTTACATGGTTTTGATGATATGATGTACCACAATCTGTGCTTGTTGTTACTAAAATATTGTGTAGAAGAGATTGAAATGAAACCAACAACAATATTTTGTTCTTAATCGAGTTTAAAAACAGTTCGGGATAAGTTGCAGGATATAAATAATTTGTATGAATGTAAATTTAAGATTATAAGTGCAATATAAAAGTGTATTTATTCTTGAATAAAGATAAGCAAAACAATTTGCATTTTCGAATCAAATCGTCAGCAGCCAAACAACTAAATTCAGTCTAGGCATATGAACTTATGGAGGAAGTATTATTTGTTACTGAATTTATGCTATTAGTGCTAACTGAGACTGATCAATATATGTTTTTTAGAATGCTCAACAGTTTAAGAAAAATATGAACTATACAGAGATCAAGAAGTTCATTGAAATTCAAACATATAAACAAAAAATGATTTTTAAGACACGTCTAGGATACAGAACAAAGGTAGGTCTATTGAATATTTTTTGAAACTAACCGCTATAAATATAGTGAATGATACCTGCACTGACAGGATCATGTAAGTTGTGGATACTTGCAGATTATAAGTCGTAAATAACAACTTTTCTGCAATTTGAATGTGATATAGCTCGATGTAAATCTAGCTTCAACTCATTGCTAAAACGTATCCAAATCATATAACATGCAGATGGACGAAGACTCATACCCATATAATGTCGTACTATTACGTATCAGTAATTTTGCTGGAGCCCCTTGGACAAGGATGAATTCAAGATATACATAATCTTTACGGTGGTATAATGCAGTATTAAAAGTTGGTGGGGTTGGTGACATAGCAAATTACCTTGTAGTCGATAGCATCTCTACATTTCACTCAAAAAATAAATTATTCCTCCAAATACTCGAAGAATTAGGATGAGTTTCTTTGCTTGTTACACATGGCTAGACAAGTGCACTTGGGTGTAAGCCTCTCATGATAAAGAGGTAACGAGGTGGACGTGCTAATATAAGTACCCCTTGGTAATAGGTTTTTGAAAATAAACAACCCAAAAAAAGGTAAATTTAAAGCAAACACATGAAACTTTTTAAGTGTTTTGCGTGTGGGTCTCAATCGAAATATCATATAATCCATTTGAACACAAACAGACTTGAACAAAAAATTAGGAAATTACATAAAATGAGATCAAATAATCCCCTAAGTCTAACTCACAAAACTTGAGATCTATTTGAATATTACAACTGATGTGTCCACTAGGAATGAGATCTACGCACAGCGTTTCAAAATTTAAAAGCCAAGGAAAAATAATACAATATATCATTGAGACCGATTTCAAGATTTAGAGATTCAAGGTGACTAAATCAGAATAGATCGAAAATGGATCTCTCAATTACTAAGTAGAGAGAATAAATTTGAAACAAAAGTGAATAATCAACTATACTTACTTATCTTGTAGATCCAACAATTTTTAGTAAGTCGTTAAAATACATAATCATCAAATCTTTATTGCATATGTTTATTTATCCGGATTAGTAGATTTACAATAAAAACACGATTAATCCCAACAATTGAATTGATGATACACTCCCATTGTTTTTTTTAAACCATCTTTAACTCTCGATTTTTCTTCTTTCTTATTTGCAGCAAAAAGATCACTAGTCATGTCATGAAATCAATCAGGTTTGCGGACTTCTCTGAAGGCAGCCAAGAAGCAATTGTTATATACTGTGTAACATTTTTAATGTGTATGTAAATGTTCGTTGGACAACGATTAATAAACAGATATATTTTTAGGCCTAATGAAAAGCTTAATGATTGTGGAGTTTTTAGAAAATGTTAGAAGTAAAAAAGATATATTTTTAGTGTGTACGTAAATGTTAAGCCTATCATTACTTCCAACTTTTTCTAAAATTTGTACTTCACAGTAATCCAACTTCCAGTTTTGACGTAGAAAATATATCCATTTATTAATTTTTCTGACGAACATTTACATAAAAATTAAAAATATAACACAAACATGATGTATATAATATTTGTTTCTTGGCTGCATTCGCAGAAATCTTCAAAGTAATCGATTCCATGACATGCCTAGCGATCATTTTGATGCAAAGAAAATAAAAACAATTGAGAGCTGAAGATGGTTCAAAATATACACTGGGAGTACATTATTAATTCAATTCTTAGAATTAGTTGTGCTTTTTATTATAAATCTAATAACCCGGATAAATAAACAAATGTAATAAGACTTGATAATTATGAATTAACTACTGCGAATCCAAGCTATTCACACAGAATTCACCACATAATTTATTTAGCACTACACTTTAAGATTTTTTGAGGTTCTTAAGATGAAAGCGTTTATTTATATGCATTGTATTCTTTAGATTATATTTTCTAAAACAACATTGACAAAGATTTGCTAATAATCTATTTAAGTAATCTAAAAGCACGCGGTGTACAACTACTTTTTAAAAGCATAATGGGCTACATATGACAAACAATTACATCGAACCATAAATTATTCTTAATTTTGTAAGAACGCTTTACTATGCATCACTATTAATTTTCAAATATAAGCAGTATATATTCAATATAGGTTTATCATATGCTTAACACACGTGTGTTTATGCACACAATTTGGTTGATAATGGTATTTCAAACCCAGCTTTCAGAACTAATGCTCAAATTGAAATATTGTTAATATTCCAAATTAAAGAAAACTTACTTTTAGCATTATCCAATACTAAGTGAGTTAGAAAACATATTAAAGTAGTTTTGACACATAGTATTTCTTGATACATATATATAACATAGAGGAAACTAGGATAAATGACAAACTTTGAATATAAAAGTTCGGTTGAATGACATCAAGTTTTTATTTTTGAACTAAATGGCAAAGACTAGTTATAATTAGTATTATATTCAATTTTTACACTATATAGAATGTTAGTTATAATTAGTTACAAACTTATATCTCATTAACGTACCAAATGCAAATATTTTTATAATAAGTAAATGCACAAATATATTTTTTGGAAAAAAGGTGTAATCTGTTTAATTTTTGTTTAAAAATTAAATAAATGTATCTTTTTTTAAAAAGCTTATTTAATCCTTTTGCCAAAAACTAAAAGAAGACAAAGTGATCATAGATGCACATATTATAGAAAGGTTAAGTTCGAAGAAAAGATAAAATTATCTACATGTAAATTTTCATTTTTTTTATTTCAAAATACGTGTAAAATTATAACTCTATCTTTCCAAACATAAAATGAACCAAGGTTTGAGGTTCCGGCCGGAACCACGAGATTCCGACCAACTCGTATCGGTTCCGGCCGTCACCGGGACGGGATTAGGGCAAAATCCCGTCCCGTTCAAACTATCGAAGAAGAAAAAAAACGCAATTGAAATTAGAAGAAGGGAGAAGAGCAACAGCAAAACACATGTAAAATCCACAATCGAAAAAGCTCATCTCGTGTTTGAACAGATAATAAAATTACTCGACTTACCATGTCGACATCGATTTTTGTTTCGCAAATAGCATCGACTTTGGCGGCGACGAGATTTTGGCTGTGACGACTTCGAATTTGGCTGCGACATATTACTCGATGTTGATACTGAGAGAAAGAGGAGGAGACGATGTTTAATTTGGCTTCGGTAAATGACGGTTGGAATGCAATTGAGTAATTTAGGGCTGGAATGTTATTTAGGGCTGGAATGTAGTTGAGGTCCATGATTAATTAGGGCTGGACTGACTATTTGGACATTTATTTGTAAACATACATACTGGTAATTACTAAAATATTAAACGATATTGGGCCTAATTAATTAGGGCTGGACTGATTAATTAGGCCCATCATTTTCAACGTATGTTCACTAAAATATTTAGGGCTGGAATGTTACCTATCAAACAAACACAATTACATTTACAAGGATTATTATTATATATACATTCAAAGCTATGATAAAACTGAAACTAAGACCGAAACCGAAACAAAAACCGAAACTTTCGAAATTTCCGAAATCGTCCGAAACTATGAAAATTTCAAATGACCGAAACCGAGACCGAAACCGAGTTCTCGAACCTTGAAATGAACTAGAAATTAAAAGAAGAAACATTTTATTATATAGTAGTTTGAGTTTCTAGTCCCTTTAATTAATAAACCTCTGCTCTACACTGAACTTCAAAACCATGCCTCCCAATGCGTATTAGCTTTGTCCATACTGTTATAATTTTTTTGTGCGGTTGAAATTCCTCAATTGGAAGTTTTACACCAATGATAAAGTAATATAAACCAAGGATTGAGAACTCGGTTTCGGTCTCGGTTTCGGTCAATTGAAATTTTATTGATTTCGGTCAGTTTCGGAAGTTTCGGTTTATGTTTCGGTTTCGGTCATGATATCAAATTAATGTATTTTTAGTGAAAAAGTAACGATAAGGTTGCAAATCTATATACAAATATAGTCTATAAAAAGATAATGATACAACATACAACACAAGTCCAAGGCATGTTTTCTATAATAATAGAAGTCTAAAAATGTAAGTCAAAGGCCCAAGTCCAACAATACAAGTCAACCATACAGCTTCAGCTCACGTAATTGAAATACATAAGAAATTGAAATTGGAAAGGAAGTTGGCCCATCCAACATTTCAGTTTTAATTGACCTACAGCCCATGTAATAATTATTCAGCTCATTCAATTAATCTCCAGCCCATTTCAGTTTCAGTTTTACTTAACCCTAGCACTGCTTCTACTCATTCATACAAAACAAAATAATAATAATAACTACGTCGGATCAAACCTAATAAAAAAAAGCGAAAAGAAATAATTTGCTGGAAACTCCTCTGCTCGATTTCGTTGAAGCTTCTCTGCTCGATTTTAGTCGAAGATCCTAAGTGATGCTCGAATTTGCTCAACTAACGCTCGAATTTGGAATCGATTTATTGAACGTGGATGTGGTAAGTTTTGTTTTAGGTCGATGCTTTTATAGACAAATTTTTGATTCCATTGCTTAAAAATTGTCTGATACCTAGTTTTTTTTTCTCCCATTTTTGATGAATTCTGCTTTTTTTTTCCTATGCTTATCTCCTCTTCTTCTTACCGCAGCACCTTCGATTTTTTTTTTAAAACGGAACGAGACATTGACCTAATCTCGTCTCGCTTACGGCCGGAACCGATCCGAGATGGTCGGAATCTCGTGGTTCCGGCCGGAACCTCACACCATGATATAAACAAGTAACCATTACAATAACCTATTATAGGTATCAGAAAAGACATTTTTAACATTCACGCCAATATAATATGATATTGCCGTATTTTAACCATCTAAAATCAAATAAGTCAGATCTGCAGACCAAGGGAAATTGCCAAGACAAAAACCTTGGTTACCTGGGATGAGACAAGACATGTTTTAAAAAAGATTGGTTCTCTTATTACCCTACCTGCATTAAAAGGAGAAAAAGAAATGAGAAGGAAAGTAAATATTGATAGTCATACCAATATAAATTAGTAAATATTTTTTATATTTATAAAATAGTTCTTTCACAAATTTTCCACATGGACTGTAAGACATATACTTCTATCCAGTGAGGAAACTGTAAACTATTTTTAGGATGGGTTAAATAATATAACATTGCAACTTTTATTTATTTATTTAAGCGTATTCAACTAATTCTTTCACAACAATATTCATCAATGAAAAATAACAATAACAAAATAATCCATGTAATACTACATCTCTATTAATACAACAATAGTAATAGAGTATCGTAATTAAAAATTTGTTCATATATAAATATATTTAAGAGATAAATAATAAAATCATTGCGTTCAAAAGAGTTAGGAAGAATCTCATGTAGAAATTCGTTGTCGTTTTGTGATCATAAAAGTTAAACATAATGAACTATTCGTCTATCCACATACTATTGGATACAAGACAGGCATGCAATAAATCTCTGATGATTTCAAATTTCATCTAAAAAACCATATGAAACCAAAACAATATGAACTCAACGTGGTTATTTTTCATTTCGATAATATTATTTTGACAGTTACCCATCTAAGCATCAAGTTGGATTTCATCGTTGCTTAAATTTGATTTAGTAATTTCAAATTTCAACGTTTTAGTTTCCATCTCTACTAATACAACATATATAAAGTATCCTAATTTAGTATAAAAAAATTATATATAAGCAATTATTTAGGAGAATAAAAGTACAAATCAGTGCATTCAATAATTTAGAAAGAACTGCATAATGGATACTCAATATAAGTCTTATACAACAATTTTTAGTGATAACAGATTCATCAGTTGAGAATTAATGGGTGCTTAGATCACATTATACATCCACAAAATTATTGACGTATGTTCCAAATCCGAAATGGCCAAAATGATTTTCATAATCAAGTTTAATACTTTCCCATTAAAATTATTATTTCTGCCGGTAACCTTTTTTTAACCAAATACCCAAACATTTGGACATGCCTCAATGGAGATAATGCATAAATTCAACACCACCATATCAGATATGTATAAAAGGCATCCAATTAAATAGCTGGACTAGCTGCTACTGATAAACATATACGAGGTATGTTTGGATTTATCACTATCACTATAAGTCATAAAGATATAACCATGCGAAAATACATGGAAGACCAAAAATAATGTGTACATCATCTATTGCCGGTATATGGGTCATGTTATGCTTGTGGTCCAACTGTAGTTTGTATGTATGTATACGTGTGTGTTGCAAAATTTTGAAAGAGTTCCAAATTTATTGAAGATTAATCCATATACATAATCAAAACTCTTCAATGACTAATGACAAGAACTTCAGTTACATTTTTCAGATTGTAGATATTTCAGACATTAATGCTCTTCTACCCTAATAATCAGGTATATTTCCAGTCCTGGAGGCTTTGATCAGGATAATGGTCCTAACCTTCTAATTCTTGAAAACCTTTATATATATATATATATATATATATATATATATATATATATATACATATATACATACATACATACATACATACATACATATATTTCATTTTGTTCCTGACATTGTGAAGCAAGGTAGCCAGGTCCAACAAATGCTCAAAATCAACTTACGAAATTGTAGTTGGAAAATCACAGATGAACAGAAAATGAATTGATAGTTTACCTATGAACTAAAATTATAGTAGGAAGAACAAATTATAAGAATCAGATCAATAACATTCATCTCAATCCAGGTTTAGACATGATTTGAAAATGGAAATGTAAGAAATAAATTGAGAACTAAAGAAAACATCAAAATCAACATTGAATGAACTGCAAATGGACTCTTTGAATCTGAAAAACTTACATTGGAGGTAAGGGAATATACACTGACAATGCTTTGAATCAGATCAACTATCAGCTTCAGATGATAAGCCAAAGTGGACGAGCCAAAAACAAGAAGCCAGACGACAAGCACAAGTGACGATGAAGGCAAGCAACGATGATGACAAACAACATGGAAGGGTTGACGAAATTTGAATTGAATATGGAATTACATTTTGTATTTAGGTTTTTCTTTCTTCCCAAATTGGGGATGAAATTGAGAACTAAAAAATAGCTCCTAACTCGAGCCAGAAGAATGACGGAGAAGGGTAATTAGGTAAACATGAATTATTTGGTTTGTCCTTCAAATTAATGAAAATTTTGGCTGAAGTGCTTAATTAGAACAAATTACGTGTTCATGTCCTGAAAACATAATTATTAGCATCCCTATCCTGGAAACTAATTTTAATGTAAGGATTGTCACTAAAACCTAATTTCCACCTCCTGATTCTAGGATGGAAAAGGTAAATAAATTTTGGCTGAAGTACTTAAGTAGAACAAATTACGTGTTCATGTCCTGAAAACATAATTATTAGGATCCCTATCTTGGAAACTAATTTTAACGTGCGGATCGCCATCGAAACCTAATTTCTGCTTCCTGATTCTAGGATGGAAAAGGTAAATGTATTTTTCAATGTTAACAAGTATCATAATTATAGTGTAAAAATATAAGTCACTGTAGCATTATTAATTGTTCAATCGGATGATGTAACATCAACAGATTATAAAGATCAACACAAGCAATAATGACAGCAAAATACATGGAAAAGAAACAATCGTTTATGATAAGGGAAAGAAATGATGAAGAAAAGGTAGAGGAAGTAACTAAATGGGTTTAAACAGATTCTGAATGTAAGTTTAATAGGGGCAATATACAGAATCAAATTTGTTGCGACATATAATAAATTCATGGCTAACATTATGCCTTCTTTTCTGTTCTACGCAAACACATGAGAGAAAAGATTATGGGATGGTAATATTTAAACCCCATTGTTCAGTTATTTGACAGAATGATGCTGGTGGGTATACAAAACACATGACAGAAACAAGGATTCTTTTGAAAAGGTAACGTACATAAAGTTGCAAAATCTGTTCCATATTATGTACAAATATATGCTAACCTATCGACGCCCGACAGGACTTAAGCTCTGTGAAATAATTTTTAGTGCCATTGAATCAAAAAGATAATGACAATAGCTAAACATGCATAAAATGTTGTATTTTTGTCCCAATAATCAAACAACTTTCCAGCTCCTATATTGTTGACATGACACCATTGTATTCAACCATATGACCATATTCAATAGCTATGTTCTTATCCACAAAATATGACTATCCAGATTTAAAGTGTACCAAGTTACATATTTCTTAAAATTAACTTTGCTTTCTTACTATTTTTGTAGGTGATGCAATTTTTTCCATTTGGAAAAGGCCATTGGGCTATGTTATCCCGCCTTTTTTGCAAGGCCGTGATACCAAAAGATCAACCGAAAAACCAAAGATAATTCATCTCAAAGCAACCCAGCTGCTCGAAGAAAGTGCACGACCTAAGACCTAACGACCTAACGTTCTCCTATAAATACCCCGGCTATTCCACATTGAAAGGGGGACTTTTTTCCCGAGACTTTCCTGGACTTAGAAGCTCGGAGACTCTGCTGCTCTCACGACTTCAACAACACTTCAAAGAGCCGAGAGAAACGATCAAATACATTTAACATGAATCCAGAAAGCAATTCATCATCAAAGTTCTAACTGTTTGTTGTATTGGTGTTGAATATGAAGGATGATTGTAAAACTTGTAATGAAATCGGTGATAGAAAAGAATAAGTGAACGTAGGCTTGACTTTGAGCCGAACCACTATAAAAACCGTTGTCGCTTTATTATTTCCTGCTATTTTCTTCTTATTTTCAGTTCCCGTACTAACGGGTGGTGCTTTCACTTGATTACTGCTTACACCGGGGTGTTAGCGTACACTTTTCAACGTTAACATTTTTGGTGCTTTCACTGAGAAACTGAACTCGGGAGCGTTTTATCATTGCTTCGCAAAGATTTGTCGAAAGACTCCCTTTAAGAACCAGGAGTCTATCCGAGATTATGGCTCCTGTAAGGAAAACAAGTAGAAGACAGAGACCAAAAAGAAGTCAGCACGAAGGGAGTCAATGGGCTTCCTCAGGAGAGAACCAGGCTTCAGTCTTTATCACCAGGGATGAGATGGAGGCAATGATGAAGAGACAGGAGGAGATGATTCAGAATTTGTTTCAGCAAATTAGACAACTTGGAGCGCAAAATCAAGGAACAGCTGGAGTTCAAAGTGGAGCAGGACCATCTCTAACGCAGCACCGGGATTATGGGGCACTCATCTAGAGCACGCAGACCCATTACCGAGAAGAACATCGGGTGTATTTGAGCAACATGGCATTGGCAGAGGCATAAACACTCGGCCGGAGGGCAGATTCCTAAAAGCTCTAATGGACTCGAGGGCCGGGTTGAAGGCAATGAACGAGGACTAGATCTTGAAGACAATGACAGATTGACAGAAATGGTCAGACGAGCCATAAGGGGTGGTCTAGTGAGTAAAGATCTTGAAGATATAAACAAGAGTCAATTTTCTTCTACGATTAGGACAGCTAGGAACCCACCAGAGTTCAAGTTACCATCGATGGAGATGTACGATGGAAGGACGGACCCCGCGGTCCATCGACAAGGTATATGAGGCATATGGAAGTGAGGGGGCATCACAGGAAGTCATGGCTCGGTGCTTTCCATTGTATCTGACAGATATTGCAGCACTATGGTTTAGGCAGCTGGAAAGCAACTCCATAGGAGCGTGGGCTGATTTAGCCGAGAAGTTCATGAGACAATGTAGGGTTCACATCGCAAGACCCAAGAATGTGATGAGTTTGGCAACTTTAAAGCAGAGAGCTGGGGAGTCTTTAAGGAGTTTTTTAACACGATTCAATGCGGCAGCGGCATCGGTGGATCAACCAGATCCATCCATGGTTATGATGGCAGCTATGTCTGGAATAGCTGATGGTACAGAGTTCAAAAATTCATTAACTAAGGATCCACCTATGGATCTAGGAGTATTCTATCATGAGGCCGAAAAGTTTTTACGATTGGAAGATGCTAGTGCAGAAAGGGATGAAGGAATCGATGTTTATGCAATCAATGGCGGAAATCCTCCTGAAAAAGGTGTAGAATCTAGCAAAGGTAAACGAAAGGCCGAGGATAAAGCGATAGATCAGTACAACCACGAAGAGAACCAAGATTCACCTCATACACGGAGTTGAATGAGACTTTGGAGCGGATCTACCAAGACACCAAGGGACAGGTTCCTCATCGAAAGTCGATAAGGAGAGATCCAACTAACAACGAGAGAAAGTCAGGACAAGTATTGCTCATTCCACGAGTTGAATGGTCATAGCACAAATGACTGTAGACACTTGAAAGACGAAGTTGAGGGGCACATCCGGGATGGTTTGTTATCACAGTATGTGAAAAGGAGGATCGCAACGGTGGAACAAGAACGACCACCACCTGCACCAACTGAAGACGGCTCAGGATCCAGGCGTCGGCTTATTATCAGTTGATTGAGATTATGACGAATGGGTAAAAAACTCTACATCGACACAACTAGGTTGTTCACACATGTATGGGACCGCGAACGATCCCAAGGCATGCTCTGATACAACTATAAATTGTAACGATGTAGGCGTTTGTACTCGGACGTAACTACTCTGCTTTTGTGTTTTACTTCTGATGTTTGGATTTGACTTTGTCAGACATTTTTGTCTTAAAACTCTTCAGTTGGATGAATATTGAATAAAAAGGCTAAGTCACTTAAACATGTATGGGGTCGCGAACGGTCCTTAGGCATACTCTGAATTGGCTAAGTTTCTTACACATGTACGGGGTCACGAACGGTCCTTACGCATACTCTGAGATGGCTAAGCTACTTACACATGTACGGGGTCGCGAACGGACCTAAAGCATGCTCTGGAATGGCAGTAAATCACCTTGGCACACAAACGATACAGGAACTCACCCGAACGTGAACCTGACATCGATAATACTAAGCCTTCCCGGGCACACTTACTCGCCTCGAACAGGCACCAGACCTCGAACGGTCACAACTCGTCTCGAATGGCACCCAACCTCGGACGGTCACAACTCGTCTCGAACGGCACCCGACCTCGAACGGTCACATCTCGCCTCGAACGACTTGATCTCGAACGGTCGTCATTTGAGGTCAGGCCCTTGATCGCGAACGGTCAAACTTTGCCTCAAATGGCTCGACCTCGAACGGTCGTCATCCGAGGTAAGGCATTTGATCGCGAACGATCACGTTTTCACCTCAAATGACTCGATCCCGAACGGTCGTCATTTGATGTCATATAAAACTGTTAATTTCTCTGCAGGACATCAACGGGATATGAACATCCAGCGTATGGCATTACAAAACACACCTTCCTATCGCAAGGCATGTTTTGGAGGCAAATGTTATCCTGCCTTTTTTGCAAGGCCGTGATACCAAAAGATCAACCGAAAAACCAAAGATAGTTCATCTCAAAGCAACCCAGCTGCTTGAAGAAAGTGCACGACCTAAGACCTAAGACCTAACGACCTAAGACCAAAGACCTAACGACCTAAGACCCAAAGACCTAACAACCTAAGACCTAACGACCTAACGACCTAACGTTCTCCTATAAATACCCCAGCTATTCCACATTGAAAGGGAGACTTTTTTCCCGAGACTTTCCTGGATTTAGAAGCTCGGAGACTCTGCTGCTCCCACGACTTCAACAACACTTCAAAGAGCCGAGAGAAGCGATCAAATACATTTAACATGAATCCAGAAAGTAATTCATCATCAAAGTTCTAACTGTTTGTTGTATTGGTGTTGAATACGAAGGATGATTGTAAAACTTGTAATGAAATCGGTGATGGTAAAGAATAAGTGGACGTAAGCTTGACTTTGAGCCGAGCCGCTATAAAAACCGTTGTCGCTTTATTATTTCCTGCTATTTTCTTCTTATTTTCAGTTCCCGTACTAATGGGTGGTGCTTTCACTTGATTACTACTTACACCGGGGTGTTAGCGTACACTTTTCAACGTTAACAGGTTATAACTAGTTAGAAGTTTTCCTGGTCAATACAAATGTTAACCAACCATGCTGATCCAAAAACAGTGAAGAATTTGCCTACCATTGGTAGGAGCTTTTATGTGAGGTTTTAGTGTATCTAAAGTCATGCTCCCTAGATTGTGAAAATTTCTTACAGTTTTATGAAATGGATTAATTTTATTTACATGGTTTTGATGGTATGATGTACCACAGTCTGTGCTTGTTATTAAAATCATTGTGTAGAAAAGAATGATATGAAACCAGCAACAATATTTTGTTACTAATCGAGTTTAAAAACAGTTCAGGATAAGTTGCAGGACATATATAATTTGTATGAATATAAAGTTAAAATTGTAAGTGTGATATAAAAGATAAATAACAGATAGTAAGATAAATCAAAGTAGAATATTGCATTTTCCAGTCAAACTATCCGCAGCCAAACTACTAAATTCTGGCTAGGCATATGAACCAATGGAGGAACTAATGGAGGAAGTGGTTATTTGTTACTGAATTTATGCTATTAGTACTAACTGAGACTAAACAATTAGTAAGTGCATTGACTGTTTTGACTCTAGAAAATTCATATGAACACTTAAAAGTTTGGTGAAAGGGCAAGCATAAATCAACTGAAGTAACATAACTTATTGCAGATATATTCTTAAGAATGCTCAACGGGGTTTTAGAAAAATACGAACTTTACGAAGAACAAGAAGTTCATTGAAATTCAAACACATGACATTGACTGTTACACTCTCTAGAAAACTCATATGAAAACTTGAAAGTTCGGTGGAAGACCAAGCATAAATCAACTGAAGTAACGTAACTTATTACATAAATATTCTTTAGAATGCTCAACAGTTAAAGAAAAATACGACTATACAGAGATCAAGAAGTTCATTGAAATTTAAACATATAAACAAGAAATGATTTTAAAGACAGTCTGAGATACAGAACAAAGGAAGGTATATTGAATATTTTTTGAAACTAACCACCATAAAAGCAGTGAATGATATCTGCACTGACAGGATCATGTAACTTGCGGATTCACGCAGATTATAAGTTGTCAATAACAACTTTTCCGCAATTTGACTGTGATATAACTAGATATAAATCTAGCTCCAACTCATTGCTAAAACGTACCCAAATTATAAAACATGTAGATGGACATAGATTCATACCCATATAATGTCGCACTGTCACATATCAATATTAATTTTGCTGGAACCCCTTGGACAAGGATGAATTCATGATATATATCATCTTTACGGTGGTATAATATAGTATTAAAAGTTGGTGGGGTTGGTGACATTACTACTGCTGTGTTTTCTGTGTAGATCTTAATCGGAATATCCTATAATCCATTGGAACACAAGTAGACTTGAACAGAAAATTGGATAATTACATAAAATGAGATCAAATAATCCCCTGAGCCTGACTCACAAGACTTGAGATCTATTTGAATATTACTATGGCTGTATCCACTATTAATGAGATCTACGCACAGTGTTTCAAAATTTATAAGCTAAGGAAAAATAATACAATATATCCTTGAGACGGATTTCAAGATTTGGATATTCAAGGTGACTAAATCAGAATAGATCGAAAATGGTTCTCTCAATTACTAAGTAGAAAGAATAAATTTGAAACAAAAGCGAACAATTCAACTAAACTTACTTATCTTGTAGATCCAGCAATTTTTATTGAGCCATTAAAATACATAATTATCAAATCTTTATTACATTTATCTATTTACTTGGATTATTAGATTTACAATGAAAAACTCAACTAATCCCAAGATTTGAATTGCTAATACACTCCTAATGCATTTTTTCAACCGGGTTTTTCTTCTTTGTTATTTACAGCAAAACGATCCTAGTCATGTCATGGAATCGATCAGATTTGCAGACTTCTCTAAAGTCGGGTAAGGAACAAATGTTATATACACCGGATGTGTGTAATACTTTTATTGTATATGTAAATGTTCATTGCACAAAGATTAGTAAATAAATATATTTTGTAGTCAGATGAAAAGTTAGAAGATTGTGGAGTTCAACTTTTAGATAAAAAGTTTAAAGTAATGTAAGTCTTAACATCGTACATTGTATTGCATTCATTGAGTCTTACACTCGGCTATATTGTTATTGTTACTATCCATAGCGAGCAGATCCAAGCATCGGGGTAGAGGTTTGGTCTTCCATGCTTGGAGGGCAGGTTATAAAATTGATTTTAATAAATTTTATAAACTGCCCTCCAAGCATGGAAGGCCAAACCTCTACCCCGATGTTGGGATATGCTCTCTATAGTAACAATAACATAACCCGGTGTAATCTCAGTGAATACATTATACTGTGTCATGTTAAGAGTTACGTTACTTCTAACTTTTTCTAAGTACTCCGCAATATTCCAGCCTTCCATTTGACGTAGAAAATATATATGTTTACTAATTTTTGTCCGACGAATATTTACACATTAAAAATATAGCACAAACATGATGTATATAACATTTTGCTTCTTGACTGCATTCAGAGAAACCCGTAAAGTTATTGATTTCATCCGAAGATGATTTGACTTGCGGCATTGTTTTATCAAGGTTTGAGAATTCGGTTTCGGTTTCGGTTTCGGTTTCGGTTTCGGTCATTTAAAATTTTGTTGATTTCGAAAATTTCGGTTATGTTTCGGTTTCGGTCCAAATTTTGGTTTTCAGTTGTTTGTTGATAAACTTGTAATAACGATCTTTGTAAATAAAATTTAATTTAACACCATACAAGCTTAACATTATATAAGCCAAATTAACACTAAATTATACTTAAGAATAATAAACAAATAACATGAAGTACAGCCCAAAATAAGTTCTTGCTGCCTTGACATAAATATTAGGTATACTAATATTTATAAAGCCCAAAGCAAAGTACCTAACTTTAAGCCACTAGAAAATCTCAGCAGTTCATTTCTTGCCGCACAATCAAAAAACTAGGGCACAGACAAAACAATAAAAAAAAAATGAAAAAAGCTGAAGACGGAAAAAAAAACTTCAACGTTGTCGATTTCGACTTTTGGAAAACAAAAATGGTAGAAGGCAATACTTCCTACCGTCGATTTCGACTTTCGACTTTCGACTTCACTGCTGTCGATTTCGAGGCTGCATTACTGCCGACGACTAAGGTATTGTTGATGTTGCTTTCGATTCCTAACTTGTTCGGTGACTACGCGCTTTTTTTTTACTTTAAGCGAAACCGGTTTTTGAAGCCAATTTCAGCTCGCTCTAGGTCGGCACCGGTACGGTACTCCCGAAATCTCGGGTGCCGACCGATACCTGATACCATGGTTTTTATTGATGTCAAAAACCTCATTTTGACTGGTTATATGCATACATAAATATTAATTATAATACCTATCACATAATTTTATATTTCATCAAATTAAAGTTATAAAAAAAGCCGAGAAATCGAAATTTGATCTCTACTGAGATCCCAGCCGACATATGGAAAACGAGCTTTTCACCTAAATTTTGTGTTTCGTTTCGCTAGAACATCTCCCCAATATCTCGGCCGAGATCTAGGCCAAGATATCAACCAAGATGGTCGAGATTTGAAATAGTGCCACTAATTTGTTTTGGCTGTTACGACCCATTTTCACATTTCTCTTTGTCTAATACACTAGAATAAAGGTTTTAGTATGTACATAATTACTTATTGATATGACTTTTTTAATATTTTAAGCAGTTTTAATATGTTTTTTTTAAAAAATTTATGACAGTTATATATGTTGTAACAAAAGTTCATTAAATTTCTCTTTAGATGATGTGGGTAGTCCTCATATTACAAACACTATGTTCACGGAAGTTTTGGCTCACTTTAACAGATTTTGGGTAGTTTATCTTTCAGTTTGTGTACTATCTTTTGAAATTTTGAATTGGCAACTTAACTCCACTTTTTTTCCACAAATGTACAAATTCATCACAGATGGAAGTAGCACTTAAAGTTGTTAACTTATTACTGACTGTGAATTTCTCAATAAGACAAACCACCAAATATATATACATATATATACACAAACATATACACATACGTATATATATATATATTATTGATTAACTTAACATAATAAGCAAAATAACAATTTTGGAATTAACGGATCTAATCATTTGCTGATTAATACATTTCTGGATAAGAATGTAAACACATTATATATATACATATATGCATGCGTGTGTATCCTAACCCATTTTTGGTAGAAAAGAACTTCCTAACTAGATTTCCAGAAAATCAATGACTAAGGTTCGAGGTCTCGGTTTCGGTCTTTTGTGATTTTAGGAATTTCGACCTAATTGGTAAATTTCAAACATTTCGATTCCCGATTCAATTTCTGATCTCGTTATTTATTTTTCATATTACACATATTTGTTTAATTTATTGAAACAAAACATATAGCTGGTATTTAATTGAAAAATAAGATATAAGCAAACAATACCGACTAATCATGAATGTTTATAACACAAAAAAATGTTTATCTATTACCGCATCTTCAACTTTTTTTAGTCATACCATTTATATATTTTGTGAAGCTGTATGTTTCTTAAGTAAAAATTTCAAATTTTTAATATTCATGTATTTGAAACTCAAATTAATTCTTTTTTTTTGAGTTTTTTCTCTAAAATTTGAAGTCCAACTATTTTTTCCTTGTTAAACTGGGGTTTCGGTTTAATTTCGTCTCGGTCCTTATTGAAACCTAAACGGAACGGTCGGAATTTCGGTGTTTCGTCGAAACCTCAAACTTTACTGCTAGGTGGTCGTCGTTTGATCCTTAAATAAATTTGAAATCATATATCAAAAAAATTCGATAATGGTCTCATGACCAAAAACAGTAAGAGAATCTAACCTTTTTTTCCCAAAAGATCGAGCTTTCTTTAACCTTCTAAAACTCAAAACAGGTTACTATTTATTTATGCAGTAAATCCTTAATTTTTAGGAAATTTTGCTGCTTTGGCCTTCTTTTTGGAAAAAATAATAGTAATAGGTCACTTTGAAAAATAATTACAGTAATAGGCGATTTTCCAAAGATCGCCAAAGCCAATAACAGAAATATTGTTATTCCATTTGACGATTTTTCAAAAATCGCCAACGCATTTTTTCCAAAAAGCCGAAACAGGCATATATTTGTAATTATGTTTCAAGTAGGCATATATTTGTTATTTTTTTTAAATGTGGGCTATATTGGTAAAATTTTCTAATTTTTATGAGCAACCAAAGAGTAAACTAGTGCAATCATACAACAGTGAAGGAACCGACCGTTTGAATGTGTAAGTCCAAAGAAAAAATATTTGTTGTAATTTTTAACTATCTCAATTAAGCGTGTGATGTCAATATGTTGAACAAAAAGTTATTTGCTTTATTAGATTAAGAAATATTTATTTTTTCCCTTTATTTTTATTTTTCGACGTTAACAAATATAATTCAAGAAAAAATCACTTTAACAATGGTAGATAAACGTTATTAAAATACTACAACGTTTTTGCTACCATTGTCATATCCGTAGTTGTGAAATTTAATTTGTTTTACAACATTTTTTTAATGTTTGTATACCATTGTAGATATTATATTCGTAACATCTCTCAAACATTATAAATATTCTTATTTATATAATTATACTTTACATGTTTATTTCTAAATATTGTATAATATAGCATCTACAAGTCATTATAAACATTCATGATGATTATTTGATTAGACGTATTTTAGTTCTCTAATAATTTATATATATATATATATATATATATATATATATATATATTATAAACATTGTTCTACAACATCAGTGAAATAACGTAAAGTTAACATGTACATCATTTAGAAAGAGCATGCAAGCAAAGACGATAGATTTAATTAAATGAATGCATCAATTAGTACGCAAGCAAAGTCAACATAGCAATAATTGCAACAAAGGCAGTAACAAGCAGTTATCGCCTTGTATGTAATGGTCACTGCCATGCATGTAAAGAGTAGAACTGCTTTGCATATGATATTCAATGATTGAGTAGGATTATTCATTTTTATATAAGAAAATTGTTAAATATTCTTGTGTATAATAATTAGCTGTAGATATATGTATTGTTTATAACAAATTTGAGACATACATATGACCAAAAAAACTTACCACAACTAATAAAGGTGCACCAATTAAATTTGCAATAGTGTAACATGAAGTTCTTGTATCAAAGAATGGAAACCAACTACTCATAGATTGAACAATTTTTTAGTGGAAATATGGTAACAGAAAAAGTAAATGCGTCAAATATAGTTTTGGTCTAAATCATGGTAGGATACATTCTTGGGTCATTGTCCAGTTAAACTGGAATAATAGCTTAAAATGTTTCCAAAAGCCATCTAAGAGGAAAATACTACATTTCCTGCATTGCATCCACACCAACCGATAATTAAAGAATCAAAAAACACACAGTTCATCTTAAATTGTAGAATTTAAGAAAAGGGAAATGTTCTTTCATTAAATCATAACTTCTAGATAAGATCTGGCGATGCATAAAATTATCTAACTAAACAATTATAAATTGTCATTGTTAATCATGGCCAGCGCTAGCATCAAGCAAAAACCTCATAATTTAAACTTGTCTCGAAAAACTCACACAATTTAAATTTAAATTAAGCAGCATATTCAGTCATACATTAGCAAGAAAAATAGTTAAATCAAAAGAGTATCAATTATTTTAGCAAAAAATCTATTAATTAATGAATTACCTTGACTGATGATTCAAAGTAGCAAATATGAATTCCCATTCTATAATTTGAAACAATCCAATTTAGTAATCAAGAGAAAATCAGAAATTCTATCACTAACATTTGAGTCTAAATTTGACCGTTACGAAAAAAGTATATATAATATCCCATGTTAATAAAAAAAAATTCAACACACAAAATATTTAAGCTAAGTAAACATAGACACTCTTAGGAATGGAACTCAGATTGCAAAACAACAAATAACATGCATGAAAGGAGTAGATTGTAGGCATATTAGTTTAGTTAAAGACCTGAACCTCTTAAAATATTGCTGCACAACCAATGAATTCATGGCTAAAGCTCACAATTTGTAAGCAAAACAGACATATATTTAATGTAGCAACTAAAATTTAACATTGGATACATTCACACTTTCACGTCCACAAAGATAAGGTCAATGTAGGGTTCTTTTTTTATTGAAAATAATAGGTTTTTTAGTTTCTCCATAAACTGTTTGTTGGATCATAGGTTTTGATTGCTGACAAAAATTCACGAATCTACGACTACGACATCATCCTGACTCAACGACTCAAAGTATGGTTCATATAGTTATATATTTTAACAAGAGTCATCAAATATGTATATAGAGTCTAGTAAGTGCTTTGTTAAAATCTTTCCTCAAGAATCATCATTCACATTCAAATAAACTTGCATGCATATTTTAATCAAAATCAAGTTTTCAAAAAATGCATGGAGCGGGGCTCGAACCCGAGTCACTAGTTTGAAAGGCATGTACTCTAACCAAATGAGCTACTGCTGTTTTTGTTTAACAATAGAATTCAGTCGACTGAATTTCCTGCACAGTCGACTGAATCTGTGCAGTTTAACATACATGCACAATTTCAGTCGACTGAATTTCCTGCACAGTCGACTGAATTTGAACCTGCGAATTTTGCATGAAATGACATCTTCTTCTTCCCAAGAGTTGCGACTATTCCTCAATAGAAATGGAAGCTTCTCTTATCTACAACCCTTGGCAATACATGCATCCTTTTTACAACTATAAATACATGATTCAAACATCATTCAATAAATCGAATTCTCTTACTCTAATCTATCTATTTCTTGATCATATTTTCTAAACATTATCAAAGCAATCACTACTCTCTTTGCTTGAATCACTATTTATATTTAATATATTTGATTCATAGCAAATTCATAAATCCTTAATCTTCACAAACATATTGCATATTCTCGAGGATAAGATTATAGGAATATTGTACTACATTAGACTCATTAGTGTTGACAAGAACACAACAAGTCGAATATTGTATTTTAGTAATTGAGTTGAAGTCCTCTTCGGTAGTTGAGACAAGAAATTCCGTTCGGTTGTTCGGGTAAGTTGTAAACCTATTCCTCCGGGTGAAGTGAGGGTGTTAGTTAGTGAAATTCCTAAGAGGAGCTTAGGGACTGGACGTAGGACGAGAGGTCCGAACCAGTATAAAAGTCTTGGTGTCTCCTTGCCTTTACCTACTTTATCTACCTAGACTATTTCATTATTCCATATTACACGATCCTACCGCATAGACCACTCCTTCAATTGGTATCAGAGCCTGGTATTCTAAAGATCGTAACAACATCCTAGAATAAATGGCTACAAAGAGATCTAGTCAAGGCAATAAGAAGAGGAAGAGCAATAAAGAAAAATCAAAGGAGCAAACAAACAAATGCTTCATGGCAAAAGATAATGAGGTTAGTGATCTAACTTTTGATGATATGATAGAAATAAATTCAGAACTTCTAAACACTTTAAAAAATCTCAAAAGAAAATATAAGGAAGCTCTAGAAAATCAGAAGAAAGCAGAATTCGAAAAAGATATGCTTAAAGACGAGAAGAAAATATTAGAAGAAGAACTTGAGAAAATTCAAGATTCACTCTTTGACAATTCTCAACTCGCTCTATTAAGTCAAGAAATAGAAGCTCAAAAAGAAAAGAATAATGCTCTAGCTTCTGAGAATCATGAGTTAAAAACAAAAATTGAAATTGTTGAGTTAGATAACACTAGTCTCAAAACTAAGCTTGATGACATTACTAAAAATATTTCCAATTTTAATAAAGGGAGAGAAAATTTATCCAGGATTATTGAAAATTCTCAACCTGCTTCAAATAAGAAGGGATTAGGTTATGTTAAGAATTCAAAAGCTCTCAATGATAAAAGTGGTTTAGGATATAATAAAACTGATCGCAGAAATAGCACTAGATATGCTTTCATGTATAGTAAAAATGATAGTGCTAGTACTAAATTTCGAGTAAAGCCTAAATTGTTATAGAATAAAGAAAATAATAGAAGCCATTGGAGAGAGAGACAAAAGAAATATTATTCAATTCTAAGAATAGATGTCTATTTACATTACATTGCCTACTTTATATAAGGGCTTCAGAGGTAAGGACTGAACTTATCCCACGATGTGGGACTAAACAAAACAATGTACAAGCATATTCACTTCATAATATACATATATTATAACACTCCCCCTTGAATATGCGTCTTCAAAATCTTGAATGCTCGGATAATTTGGAAATTTCCGTTTCGAAACGTGTATGATGATTGCTCCCCCTCATTATTATCTTGCTTGCATTTATCGATTCAATCGATATAGATTTGCCTCATTAAAAACCTCTATTAGAAAAACCCAGTGGAAAAAAACCTTGAACGAGGAAAAGAGTGCAACTTGTGAAATCATAAATATCATACTAAAAATGATATTTCTTATAAGAGTTTGATACTTCAGGATCAAAATAATGCCTCATTAAAACCTTACTAAGAAAAACCCAATGAGAAAAATCTTAGTACAATGACATATTTTATTTTCTTATTTCTTTAAATAAAGCTTGATACTTCTGGATCAAACTAATGCCTCATTAAAACCTTACTAATAAAAACCCAGTGGGAAAAATCTTAGTTAAGGAAAAAGAGTGCATTATAAAATACTTATGAATTCTCCCCCTGATTTTAATTTTTCCTCTGAATTCATATTCGTCTTTCGAAAACTTAAATTGGTTATAGATACTTCTGGATCCATAAATATGTATCTCATTCATAATACAATTTATTAATAGTTTTCTTTGATACAATCAAATTTTCTAAGATTGTTTCTTCCAAATATGGTTTGCATTTTATGCATTTGTATGCTACTTTTATGAAAAACACTTCATGTGCTTTCATTTTTATGCTTCAAATTAGTTTTGCGCATTGCAACTATACATCTTTCATGAATATTAAAAATTTCATTACAACATTACTAGAAAGCAGGAAGTAATCTACTCATCTTGATGTATCAAGATTTTCATTACAACAATACTTAGAAGAAATTTGTAATCTATACTTCATGCTACAAAAGTTATATATATTGTTCAGAAATTTGTATACTTTAATAAATATTTGCATATCGCAACTATCACTTCAATGGATATTAAGAGTTTCATTACAACGATACTTAAAAATAGGAAGTAATCTACTCATCATAAATTATATCAAGATTTTCATTACAACAATACTTAAAAGTAGGTTGAAATTTACTCTTCTTGCTCTTTGCATTCTTTATAACAATGAAAGTTATTTATATTCTTCAGGAATTTGTATACTTTCATTATTTAATATGATTTTAAATCACATTTATACCTTCAGGGTATATTAAGCATTTCAAGTACTTTCGGTACTTTGCGGACTACATGTCCATATTTCTCTACTATTAAGGAATTCATGATGGCCAGTCATGTTTTCCCCTAATTCAAGATTCTTAATCTATTTATAAATATAAGCGCTTTATTATTTGCAAATTTATCATCGATGATTATTTCTTGTCAGTTCTAGACATGAATTATTGAGATCTCTTTAATTATGTTTTAGGTACCTAAACCACTTCTAGGGTTATTTGTGAATCATGTCATGGATCTCTTTCAGAGCATGCTTAAGTGTTTCTTCAAGAACACCCACCTCCTTTATTTGGCATCTTCATTACTTACTCCAAAAATATTTTGAACTGACTTTTGAACCATATTTCAGATATGGTTTACAAATTTTGATCCTTCAGGGATTCAAATCTATATTGGAGAAAGTCTACTAGGGATAATATTGATAATATTTTGCATCGTTGTATATTTTAATAAATATTTAACCCTGATGATCAAAATGAACTTGTATCATTTTATCCTCCCCCTCAATGTTGACAAACATTGCCACATTAAATAATAGTCATCTTTGGACTCTCATTTTGATCCATTATGATATTGCTACTAGCAAATACATCATACATATTAATAATAGGAGGATAATTCTTTTATTAATTGATAAGATGCATTCAATTGATATTGATTATTAGAGTTTGTTCTCATTCATTGATCTAAGCAATTGGAGGAATTTACTTATTGTGTAGATCATTTGAATACATACATGACTTCAGGTCATTCAACATTTATGTTGATTGAATTTTAAATCACTAAATAATATCTATGCGTAATCTATAAGATGAGCTTATAACAAACTTCAGGTTGTTAGCTAAATATTTACATATATGGATGTATATGTGCGTCCACGTATCACATATATATTATAAAATTTTCATATTCTTTCTCATTTGGATTAGTGATTTTTAGAACAAACTATTACAAGGATCCAAACTATTAATTTCTATTTATAATTCAATGTCAATGCAAACCTGTCAAAACCACATGATAATGTTCAAAACATTTGGTTTGAAACCATATCGAACTTCTGGTTCGAACAAAATATACACAACTTCAAGTTGTTAAGTTTTATTCATCAATTATATCTCAAATATCAGTTTTTGAACACTAATTATGATTACTTATCAAGGAATAATTTTTAATTGCATATAGACATTTCTACACATCTCTATTGAGAGTTCCGTAAAAAAATTAGAGCAAAAATAATAATAGTATCTTCTGGATACTTGGAATGTTACAGATACGGATTTCCTCAGGACCGTATGTATAGCTCTCATACTTTTAGGATCTAATCTAAACTAAATTAGGATCCTTTATAATCAAATTTCTATGCATTTATTTGGTTTAATAAAATTACCAAACATATAAGCAAATCTCTTCTAGATATATGTTATCATTTCCTAATTTATTAGTCTCTTTTAGGGATATTTTATTATCACTACTTCTGGAGTGAATTTATCTCTTCAAGAGATAAATATATGTATTATTGGAATGTCATATCAATATACAATATTTCTTTTATATAAATTACATAATTACTCCTTTTACAGTGACATAAAATATCTTTGCTGGAGATTTTTGTTGTAACTATCTTTGAAATGGCATATCAAACTTTAAATATAATAACAAAATTAGATTCACCAAATGAAAGTAAGATGTAAGAGATAAAACCACTACTTCTGGAGTGTAATATTGGCATACAATGTCCTTTTTTTTTGAAAAATTATTGTTGTTGCTTCAAAAAAAAAATATGGTTATTCCTTCAGGGAATATAGTGTTTCCTTTTAAGGAATTGCAATGTAACAAAGATAAAATTCCTATAACATCTCTTCTGGGATGTTATATTTTGCAATATAAATATATAAATCTTTAAATCATCTTTTCAAGAGATTAATATACACACATACGCATCCAATGATGTTTGAAATATCATGTAACATAATATCTTCAGGATATTTGGTTAATATAGTGTAAATGTTAAGATATAAGGTAAGGTATAACTCATTTGGAGATATTTGTAATCTCTTGAATGCAGCATCATTTTATCATATGATTATTTATTAATTTTCTTTAACTTCTTCAGGAAGTACAACCTTATCATTTTACATAATTTCAATAGAGCTTCAGGCTTCTAATTCATGAACTTCAAGTTCATTGATTTGTTATGAACTTCAGGTTCTTAAATTTTGTGTAAACTTCTCCCCTTTTTTTTGTACCATATTGTTACAAAATAAAAGTCTATTAGAATTCGAGCTTGTAAAGTTTATCAAAAATCTTTTCATAATTCAAGACTTCAGGTCTTGGTCTTTGAGTTATACAACTTCTGGTTGGAAAAGAAAATCTTTGCACAACTTCAGGTTGTTGTTCAAACTTATTTCTTTCATTATATCGAGCACTGTTTGCCAAAATGAATACACCATATAATAAACCATATGTCTATTCTTATTCCAAACATAAAAATACAACATCATTTAATTTACCGTAGCCAGTGCATTTATGATGATATGGTAATTTAATTTATTACCATGACGACAACATTTAATGCATTTATGATTAAAAAAAAAATGAATGCAATTTACTATTATTGTGGCATAAAATATAGAATATTATTACAACGAATTGATTTCTTTACAAACAAATAAATCAATCTAACTAACTTTAGTTAGCAAAATTTAATCTCAAAGCTAAGTTTAATATACTCAATAATAAAATTAAATGAATACCATAAGAGAAACTTTATTTCTTAATAGTCAAAATTTCTAAAATAACTAAAATAACTCTTATATATATGTATATACAAACATACATACATATATATCCTTTTGTTTTATAATTCAAGTTTCTGTTCTTTTATTGAAACTTCTGGTTCTTTAATATAAGAAAACTTGAAATTTAATAATTTATTGAAACTCAAGCTTTTAGCATTATAGGAACTGCATGTTCTCAACTTTTATTTCAAATGCTAGAAATTAAGTTTACCGTATATGTTTTCATTAATGTTTCCATTCATTTCAGGTGTACTAAATCAATATTAATATTGGATCTAAACTAATATGATCTTCTAAATATGCATTATTCTTGTATATGTTTCTCTAAGAAATAATAAAACATTTCTTCTGGAAATATAAACAATATATATCAAAATAATTTCCAAAATCAAAATCCAAATCAAAGAGTTTTCAAAATGAAAACTTCATTTATCAAACATGTATATATTACTTAGATCTATATCACAAACCAAAACGTAATCAAGATCAATAAATTTATTTGAATCAACAACAGAAATTGTCAAATTCAAAAAAAATCACAAGATTTAATTTTTAACCAATGTAAAGATCTCAACGATATATTATTTGAGTGTGATTTTACGATCTACAATATAATGAGATCAGAAAAATAAGAACAAAAAAAATCGGATCTATTGTAGGATGAGATCTGAAATATAATGATAAAAATACATGTACAGTGGAATAAGATCTATAAATTTAGATCTATAACAAAATAAGATCTTGAAAGGATAAGATCTATTAAAACTTAAATTCAAATCTGAAAAATTAGGAAATAGACATAGAATTGTGAAACAAGAATATTTAAATCTAGATCTAAATTAATCGCAAAATAAATCTAGAAAAGCAGATCTAGAAAATTTCAAACCTGATTTCAATGGTTGAATAAGAGGAAGAGATAGATCTGATTTCAGTAACTGAATAAGAGAAAGAGATGTACATACATAAAAAAAATTGGATCTAATCTTCTGGATTAGAATATCCAATACATTCGAGAAAAAGAAAAAGATCAGATCGTGCTGATAACGTGTTATAGAATAAAGAAAATAATAGAAGCCATTGGAGAGAGAGACAAAAGAAATATTATTCAATTCTAAGAATAGATGTCTATTTACATTACATTGCCTACTTTATATAAGGGCTTCAGAGGTAAGGACTGAGCTTATCCCACGATGTGGGACTAAACAAAACAATGTACAAGCATATTCACTTCATAATATACATATATTATAACATAAATCCAATTTTTATAGAAATTCAAATACTACTATGACCTATAATGTTGATAATTCCTTTAGAAGTACAAAATCATTAACAGGAAATATGAATAAAAATTATCTAAGTATATGGGTTCCTGTTAATTGGAAAAATAGAGAAAAATACATTAACGATTATTTTGATATGGTAGTTAATAATGAAAATTATATTTATAAAGGTTCAACCTCACCCAAATGGGTATGGTTTCCTAAAAATTAGGAAATTATAAGAACATTGGGTATCGCATGCTTTAAATGTTAATTTTTTTCTTCTAATACCTTACATTATAAGTAGTAGTTATTTTGTTTTATATTGCTCTATGTTAACAATTATGTAAAATATATTTTATATCACCATATAAACTCTCCTTTTTGTCGATGGCAAAGGGGGAGAAAGATATTGCTCTCTAACACAATTTGCAGGAATAAACAATATATAGCATAGATTCAGGGGGAGAAATCGATAGCACAATTACGGAAAGATACTCAGTGAGAGAGATATGATCAACAAAGCTTGTCAAAGATTCGTTCATAGAAAATGGAGTTGTCATCATCAAAAAGGGGGAGAATGTTGGATCATAGGTTTTGATTGCTGACAAAAATTCACGAATCTACGACTACGACATCATCCTGACTCAACGACTCAAAGTATGGTTCATATAGTTATATATTTTAACAAGAGTCATCAAATATGTATATAGAGTCTAGTAAGTGCTTTGTTAAAATCTTTCCTCAAGAATCATCATTCACATTCAAATAAACTTGCATGCATATTTTAATCAAAATCAAGTTTTCAAAAAATGCATGGAGCGGGGCTCGAACCCGGGTCACTAGTTTGGAAGGCATGTACTCTAACCAAATGAGCTACTGCTGTTTTTGTTTAATAATAGAATTCAGTCGACTGAATTTCCTGCACAGTCGACTGAATCTGTGCAGTTTAACATACATGCACAATTTCAGTCGACTGAATTTCCTGCACAGTCGACTGAAATTGTTCCTGAGAATTTTTCTTCATATTTTCAGTCGACTGAATTTCCTGCACAGTCGACTGAATTTGAACCTGCGAATTTTGCATGAAATGACATCTTCTTCTTCCCAAGAGTTGCGACTATTCCTCAATAAAAATGGAAGCTTCTCTTATCTACAACCCTTGGCAATACATGCATCCTTTTTACAACTATAAATACATGATTCAAACATCATTCAATAAATCGAATTCTCTTACTCTAATCTATCTATTTTTTGATCATATTTTCTAAACATTATCAAAGCAATCACTACTCTCTTTGCTTGAATCACTATTTATATTTAATATATTTGATTCATAGCAAATTCATAAATCCTTAATCTTCACAAACATATTGCATATTCTCGAGGATAAGATTATAGGAATATTGTACTACATTAGACTCATTAGTGTTGACAAGAACACAACAAGTCGAATATTGTATTTTAGTAATTGAGTTGAAGTCCTCTTCGGTAGTTGAGGCAAGAAATCCCGTTCGGTTGTTCGGGTAAGTTGTAAACTTATTCCTCCGGGTGAAGTGAGGGTGTTAGTTAGTGAAATTCCTAAGAGGAGCTTAGGGACTAGACGTAGGACGAGAGGTCCGAACCAGTATAAAAGTCTTGGTGTCTCCTTGCATTTACCTACTTTATCTACCTAGACTATTTCATTATTCCATATTACACGATCCTACCGCATAGACCACTCCTTCACTGTTATCTTACTTTGATTATTTTACACTTTGGTTAAGGAACAGATGTAGTTAAGGAACAGAAATAATAGGATTTTTACTGTCATCTTTTCTTACTGTTAAAATCCCAACATCAACGAAAGCTTTCTTCCCTTGTTCTGTAGACTCAGCTTCAGTTATCTTGCTGGCCTCCACACTGAGGGGAAATATAGTCTACAAACAAAGGTAAAAATAATTACCAATCCACCACTGTCGAACATAAATTCCGAAAATTAATACCTTGAACTTAAGATTCTTGTATGATGATGGTACCATTATAGGCTTTGAATTCACAGTTCAAGGATTGGATAGACTGGTTATGCATCCAAAATACATGCTTTCAAATTCAATTAATAGTACGTTAGAATATGACAAATTCAAAATTGTTCCAACGTTAAATTTAAAAATAAAAAAATCAAAAAAACAAAAAGGAAAAAAAAAACGAAATACAAAAGATGGTAAATACCTTTCATAATCCATTTGCAGCCAAATCGGACGGATCTATATGCGGCGGTCGCGATAGAGGCGCTAGTATACGATGGTGGTAGTATCCGGTGGCAGTAGTTGTTTATATGGTGGCAGATCATTGCGTGATGAGGAAAGTCGGGTAGGAGATTTATGGTTTTGAAACTGACTATGGGGAGAAAAGTTGAATGAAATAAAGCGAGGCTTCAGATGATTGAGAGAATGCCGAGATTATCAAGGAGAAGAGTTGGAATTTGAGGGGAATAGGGATTTTTAAGGAAGAATTTTGAGAGAAACACGCGGTGATTTAAGATGCATCCATCAAAATTTGGCGTGATGAGAATAGTCGGTAGGAGATTTAGAGTTACATAAGCGTTCGAAAGCAAGTTTCGAACTTATGACATACTGCACCAAAGCCGAATCAATTAACCACTTGGACAAAGGCACTTGTCTGTTTTAAACAAGTTATGTTGGCTGAAAAATGATTTAATAGGATTAGAAATGTATCTAAAAATTTCTAATATTTTTCCTGATTTATTTCAATTTTTTAATCAATGAAAATGAGATGTATTTGATTTAATGATAGGTAGTTAACAATTTAATTAATTTAAAAAAAAGTAAAATTAATTAATTAAATTTCTAAAGTTTCCGCAAAGAATCTGTAAATGGGAATCTTAAGAAGTGTAAAATTGATAAGTGCAAGTAAGATAAAAACACCAGGAAATTTTCTTCAAGGACACATTTTGGGGCTTTTTTTTTATGAAGGACGGCCCATAAATATTTTTCTTTAAAGGACAACTTAGCGTTTTTAGTTTAGCGGCCCAATTCTCGCGCGCTTATTCTTCTTCTTCATTCGATCAAAATTTTGAGTCGCGATCAACTATCTTTCTCCTAATTGTAATATCAATCAACGTTATTCCTTTATTTCAATTTCGTCCACTTCAACGATTATTTTTTTCTTCTTCCGTGCTTTTGTTGATCTCGTTCTTTTCATATCTGTACGGTGATCTTGTTTTTCTCAGGTATGCTTATATCAATCTGTTTTTTTGATTTTTTTCTATTCGAGATAAATAAAATTGTTCGTGATTTATAATTGTGTTTATTATTATGAATGATGTGCAGTGTTGTTCTTCTCTTTGTTTTTTCATTCGTCGATGGATGATTGTGGAAGTACCAGCAGGTTTTTTATTGTTATACTCGTTTCTTTATGCAGTGTTGTTTTGTAGTTACTTTTCATTTGATTTATTTTGCATTTTCTTGCATTAATGTTGGGATGATTGGAGAAGTGTCGTTGGTTGGGTTGTATATAAATTTGTGATTGAGTGGAAAACTACTGTATTTAGGTTCAGTTTCTGGGTATCATTTTTATATTTTCTTAGTATCATTTTTTTTAATCAGTTTCTAGGTATCAGTTTTATCTACGGTAGGTATCAGTTTTGTAAAATTGAATAATTTCTGTTCTAAATCGTATATATTTTTACTACTGTTTATTTTTTATTTATTTTTTGGCAGTGGGGATAACAGGCTTCTTTGTTTGTTTGTGATGAATAATAATACTTTTAGCACTCGATTGTGTATCGATTGCTCTTTGTTCGATTTGAAGAATGAGATATGCCGATATTGGTCTCAATTAACTCCTTCTTGCATTCAGATTTCTTATGTACTTGAGGGCAAAGTTATTATGGTTGACACTGATTCTGATATTCAGAGCATACTTTGTTTTCAATTACATAAGAAAAGTTCTTTCTTTGGTTTTACTGTTAAGGTTAAGGGTTGTGAATTGGAAGTTGTTGATGGTGCTTGTATTTCAAGTTCATCCTATGTTTCTGCTTTTTCATCTTCTCTTGTCTCTGTCTGTTCCAATGTTGTTGTCAATGGTAAAAGTTATTTAAAAGATATGTTGAGGAGAGGGTCGACATTAAGCATTTCCAATTTTGTTGGTTTTTGTTTCGGAGGCGCTGAACATTTTAGAGAGTTTTTGATGGCATATCAAATTCAAAAGGGGTATGAATTAGTATTTTTAAAGAATTGTGTTACAAGAGTTACTGTAATTTGCTCTTCATATAAGGATGGTTGTCTTTTCAAAGTCCATGCTTCCTGAGATTCTGGAGAATTGAAAAGGTTCTTTATCAGAAATTTGGTTCCTGATCATTCTTGTGGGGCTGGTCTTAGACATGTGAATAATCCACATATATCTAGTTCTTTTGTTAAATCGATGATTATTGATGAGATCCGCGATTGTCCAAGTAAAAAGCCTAAGGATATTATACTTGATTTTAAAAGAGAATACAATTTTCAGTTGTCTTATGGTTATGCTTATCATGGGAAACAACTTGCATTGATGGAATTGCACGGTAATGATGCTTTGTCTTATAATGATTTGAGTTGGTATTTGGAAGCAGTGAAGAAATCTAATCCAGATAGTTATGTTGATATGGATGTTGATCCTTGTAGTAATGAATTTCAAATGGTGGTTATTGCTTTTGGCGCTTGTTTACGTGGTTTCAAGTCTTGTCGTCCTATGATATTCTTAGATGTTACTCACTTGAAGGGACGTCCTGGTGTATTGATGGGTGCTACTGCAAAAAATGGTGATCAAGGTATGTGTTTGTTTTCAAACTTGATTTGTTTGTATTGAGATTATAATACTTGCCATAATTATTAATGTACATTTTTTATCATAATTTGTATTCTGTTGGTATCAGTTTTAAGAAATGTAGTTTATAAGTAGCAAGTTTCTAGTATCAGAATTTTCATTGAATTAAATTGTAAGTGTGTATTTCGTATAATATGTTCATACTGCTAAACAGTAGATTAGTATCATTTTTTGTATATAATTAGTATCAGTTTCACTTAGTTCATATATGGTATCATTTATAGTTATGTAGTATTGGAATTTGTTTTGTATCGAAATATGTCATTTTTTGTTTCTTTGTTGTTTTATAATGAAGATTAATGTGCATAATGTTGTGCTTATCAATATTTTTATAATGGTCATACCAGGTTTTAGGTATCAGTTTTGTTACTGTTAGTATCAGTTTTATGAATTGTTTTATATTTATGGTTGTAGTTATTTTTATTTTATTTTTTACTAATTATTTTTTCGTTTGCAGGTTTCTTCCCTTTATCTATGAGTATAGTTTTTGTTGAAAATGTGGATAACTGGACATGGTTTTTGAAACATTTAAAACAAATGTTTCAAGAAGAGCGTACTTTAGTTTTTATGTCTGATCGCCACCAAGGTTTGCTTGCAGGTGTTCGTGATATTTTTCCTTCAGATTATCACAGTTATTGCTTCTTGCATATGGAACAAAATCTTCTTTCTGCAGTGAAAGCCAAAAATGCAAATGTGTCTATTGTTGATTTATTCAAAATGTGTTCTAGAGCTTCAAATCTATATGAATTTGAAGGAGCATATTCTAAGTTTTGTCACATTGGTGGTGTTGCTGGTGTTAATTTTTTAAAGGATAAGTCATTTGATAAGTGGGTGGATTTATTTTTTCCAGGGAAACGTTATGGTGAATATAGTTCCAATGTTGCAGAAAGTTTTAACAGTTGGATTTTAAATGAACGAGCATTGCCTATTACTTTGTGTTTAGATGGTATTCGTATTAAAATTATGAAACAAATGGCTAGAAGAAAAGAAGAATGTCGTTTGTGGAGAACAAGTCTATGTCCTTCTATGGAGTTGCGTTTAGATGAATTGATTGAAGAAGGGTTTGGATGGGATGTATATAAATCTTCTGATTTTGCTTTTGAAGTGAAATCTCCAAACTCTCATTCTGTTGATTTGAAGGAGCGCATTTGTAGTTGCAACAAGTGGAAAATTACAGGATTTCCTTGTGCTCATGCTATAAAGTGCATGAACAAGTCAAAGTTGTCTGTATATGATTTTGTCGAGAATTATTTCACTGTTGATGCTTATCGATGTTCTTATGCCTATGCTATAAATCCTATTCCAAATTATGATAGGCCTATTGTTGATGGTAGCATACAAGATGTTATCAAGCCACCAAAGGAAAAACGTGGTGCTGGTAGACCATCAGTGAAGCGCAAAGGAGGATTTTCATATTTTCATAACAAGCAAAACAGATATGGCGAGTGCAAGCAATTTGGTCATAATAAACGGAATTGTCAAGCTTCAAAGAGGATATGATTTGATTTTATATTTTTAATTTGTTTAGAGTAATAAGTGTATGTGAGACTTGTTTCAGTGGTCTATAGTAATTGAACATTTTGTTATTAATTTGTATTTAGTATAGCATATTATGGAATTGATTATAATTTCAGCTATTTCAGTATATATTATAGTATCAGTTTTTTGTTTTTGCAGTATGATTTCTGTTGTTTGTTTGTGGAAGTTTTGGTATCAATATCATTTTTATAGTATCATTTTTTTACAGTACCAAATATTATCAGTTTATAGCTGTATCAGTTTTTTTAAGTTTTGGTATCATTTTTTAAGTTTTGGTATCACTTTTCCAGTTTTGGTATCAGTTAATTTGGTTGGAGATAATGTTTCAATGATTGGATATAAACAGTTTTATTATCAGTTTCTGTTTGTTTTTAGAATCAGTTTTGTGTATTATAATATGTGCTATAATTTACAGCAGTAGTTCTTAATAATTATAATAATATATAGTGTTTGCAAAACCTGATACCTGAACTAATTCTTGTTTCATACAGTATGTTGAGTTTAAGTTTTAACAAAACTGATTTTATCAGTCATAAGAAGTGATTCCCACTTACTGTTTTGTATTGTAATGTTACATGAAATTTGATAATATCATCTTACAACTAATAGTTGTATCATAAAACTGATAATATTATGTTGGATCCATAGTTGGATGATAGAACATACATTATTTAATCTTGTTATAATATAAACAACAGGAAAGGAAAAGAACATCACCACAACATGTCATTCCAGGAGATTAGAATTGTTTTTAGAAGTAAAAGCAGCAGTGTTTTGCTTACAGAACAACATTACTTCATAAGTATGAAATTACAACAGAACATCATTAATTCACAGCTATACATTTCAACATAACAACATTACGTCATAGGAATCATTTTAATTGTGAAATAATGCAATGTGAACTCATTTCCTTTCTTTTCCTTGTTCTTCTAGGCTTGACATGTATTTTGACAGACTCCAGCAGTGTTCATCGTCTGTTAGTATTGCATGTGCAATTCTTGCTCTTGTTGATAATATATCTTTCTTTTCAATTTTAATTGGTATCCTGCTTCTGTTCAGCGAAATGATGAATATCATTACAAAAATCCCACAGTCAAGCCTGTTCAAACCAAGATGTAATATTAGTATTAATTTTCATCTGCTTTATTAATAGGTTTATAATTAGTACAAAAATTTGAATTTTAGAGATAATGATACAACAATACAGTATGTTTTGAATTAAAATATTTAGCAGTTATACTAGTACACTATGTATTTATTTCTGTAGGTATCAGTTTATTTTTTGTAGGTGTCAGTTTTGTTTCTGTAGGTATCAGTTTCTTGTTATGTAGGTATCAGTTTTCTTCCTGTAGTAAATGTTTATTTGTATTTAAAGTTTATTGTATTGAGAGATAATAATTCTCAATATTTTTATTACAAATCAAATTCAATTAAATAAAAAGGGTATATAATGATGTCTAGAAGTATTGAAAATTATGATGCAAAAACATTTATTATAATGGAAAAAACCTTACGTGTCTGCTCCCTGCTATGCACACTTTATCTGATGCATTTCATCTGGTTTCACTGCCATGTCTTTTATGTCATTGTTTTTCCAGATTTCTTGGAGCATTTCCTCTATTTCATTTCTCTAAAACAGGTAATATATTAAAAATTTAGCTCATATTCATGGTGATAAGTATTTTTTTAAAAGAAATATAAATCTCATACCAATTTTATAGCCTCCTTTAAACTTGAATTGTTTCTTTCGTTTGATCTTCTTGGGCGGTTAGAATCAATGTGGCACCATTGCATTGTTGGGTATGTTAAAGTTACTAATGTCCAGTGGTTACCACAATGCAACGGAAAATATATACTTTCAGTAAATTTGTCGTGTACAATAGATTCTAGCATAGGGAGAATGAGACTTTTCTTCACACTCTTCATATCACAGACAATTGCTTTCTGTTTAATATGAAAATAAGTTATGATATAATAAATGAAGCAATTATTATGTACTTGAATATTAAAGTTTTATTTACCGTCATTGTTGTTGTGAAAGCATAGCTGTGGTCTTCTATTCCACATTTTGAAATATACCAATCTATGATCTGTATTAAAATCAGAATAGTATACTTTTTTTATTGGTGGAGCTATATTAAATTGTTAATAGTTTCATTACTCTTAGTAGTTGGTGTGTATGTTGATAAGTATAAAAATAATAAAGCATAAGGTCAATTTAAGCATATTGTGCATTTTGGTATCAGTTTTGACGTAAAGAAAAAAATTATTATGTACCTGCCCGTCTGTTTCGCCTCCTTCTAGTAGAAGTTTTATTGCATTCTTTGTTATGACACAACCTCCTCTCATTGTGTCATTGTCTTCCCATGCCACTACACTATTTTGATAACAACAATTTGTATTGTTAGATAAACTTAATTTCATATTTAAAATTAATATACATATTTGAACACTTACTTTTGTGATGATGTTGTTAATGAAAAGAAAGTTTTGATCACATTTTGTTGCTCAACGTTGAGGTAGATCAAACATTTGCAATGACCAAGCCCTATCTCGTAAAGTGTTGGCTCTATTACTGCAAGTGGCTTTGGACTATTGTCTTGGTCATTTTGGTTTTCAACATTTTCTTTTTTTTCAGGTTTCTGTTTTTGCTTATTTGCAACTTTCTTTTGTTTCATCCCATATTCAAAGCTATCACGTTGCTTTTTCACTCTTGTTCTTGCCTTTAATCTTTGAATATAGGAAGCTGTCCCTTTTTGTGTTGCTTTGATTTATTTTGTCAGTTGATTTTATGACCTTTTGTTTCCCTTTTCTAACAGATGTTTGCCCATGTTCTTCTGCATCTTTTTTTTCTTCAGTTTTTTCGCTTTCAAAGTCTTGTGTGTCGTAAAGCTTGAAGGATGGAGGGGTAAAGTCAAGCACTGAAGCGACATACGGTATACTTTTGTTTTTTTCGTCTGTATCCTGTTGAAGAGTTTGAGTATCTTCTAAGTTGTCTCCCTGCACTTCACTTTCTTTTTCCAACTCTTCTTTTTGGTGTACTTCAGTTGGAGTTTGTTTTTCTTCTTCATGTTCACATTGTCTTTCTTCACTGCTTGTTTTTTTACCCAATTCAGTTTCTATTTCGATTGGCATTTGTTTGTTCATTTGTTCTGTTTTATCTGCTGTTTTTTTGTACACTCTCTTCAGCTTTTTCTTCATTTTTTTCTATTTCCATTTGTACAAAAGTATCTTCATCTACTTCATTTTGTAAAATGTTGCTTTGTAGGTTGAAACTTTCCTTTTTATTTTCACCATTTTCTTCACTGTCATTCAAAACATCTTCAACTTTATTGTTGTTGTCTTCAGCCTGTGATGTTTTCTCTTCATTCTCTTTCAGTTTCAACTTTATTTCTTTCAACTCTTCTTTCAACCTGAAAACTTCTTGCTCTGCTTTAATTCTTTTCTTGTTTTCCACTTCTAATTCTTTTTTTGTTTTCTTTGTTTCTTCTTCCAAATCTTTTATATGCATTTGGAATATCCTGATGCTTACATCTTCCTCAAATGAATGTGCAGTTTCTGTGGTTTCTTCAAACTTTCTTTTCTTTCCATGCTTTTGTTTTTGAATTTTGGGAAATTTGTGTTGAACAGTCTCTGTTTGAAGTAGACTTTCTTCATATGGGCTGAGATTTGTGATTTCTTTCACCTAGAAAATTGGTATTGGAAAATTTGTTTCATTTTTAAGCTATGATATCAATTTGCAATGATAATTGAATTTTTACTGTAATGAAAAAATAAAATTGTATTCAATAAAACAAATATTTATTTATGATTATTTTCTGATACTATTAATATCAGGTTCAATCATATTAGTATCAAATTCTTATAGTATAAGTATCAGTTTATAATCATATTAGTATCAGTTTCTTATACTATAACTATCAGTTTCTAATATGTACAATTATGGTATCAGGTATTGGATTGTAGCATCAATATAAATTGTGAAATTATAAGGTATCATTTTTTGCATTCTAGTATCAGTTTGGAATACATCCACATTTAGTTTCAAGCATGTAATCATTTGTTATCAGTTTTTGCATTTTTGTCTCGGTTTATGATACTATTAGTATTTGTTTCAAACAAGTAAACATATTGTATCAGTTTTTTGCATTCTATTTTTTGTTATTGATACTATTTACTATGTTTTGCTATGATATCATTTTTTGATCACTGTAGTATCAGTTTTATGCTATAGGATAAATGATCGACAATAAAACTTTATTATGCATAATAGTTAAAGCATATTGATTAACATAAAATGAAATGGAATTTTTACTTACATCACCCTCTTTCACGTTATCAAAAACTGCTTTTACTGCTTTGTCTTTGAGTTTCCTTAAATCCCATTTTGCAAATCTTGGTAAGGCTGGAGTATAATATTGTCTTTGTTGAATGAGATCCAGTTTCTCACAAATGCAATACTGTTAACATTAAAAGAATTGATTAGATATGTTTGTTAAAAAAAATAACTAATAAATTTTTTAATAAGTAATCTTACCAGTGGAAGCATGGAGCATCCCGACATATTTCTTGGATTATGAATGAACTTCTTAAAAAATTTATTGAAATTCTTTTCTATCGTCAGTGGCCAAGAAACTAATTGCATTGTCTCTACATTAATTAAGTATGGAAGAAGTCCCCATCTTAATTTTTGCTGGTTGTTTGGAAAGAAAAATGTTAATAGTATTTCAATTACTATTAACATTGGCAAGTCTTCTTCATACTCTTTTTTCTTTTTTGCAACTTCTTGCTTTATTCTTTTTTCCACAACATTTCTTGTTATATAAGTGTTGTTGCCGAAGTTTCTGTTTGCAAATTCTCTACATTGCATTGGAATTGTTTTGTTTGTCATTTTTTGAGTCGGCTCAATGTTAATTCCTTTTAGTGGTAGGCCAAAAATCAAACTTATATCCGTTGCTGTAACTTTCATCTTTTCTGTGGAAAATAAGAAAGCATCTTCGACAACTGAGTAGCATTTGTACAAAGAATCCAAATTGTGTTGATGCTTTTTGCATTCTTTCATCATAATTTTATCTTCATAGAAAACTCTAAAGAAGTTGTAGAAAGGAGTGCTCTTCATTATATTCATTTGCTTCTTTGATAGAGCATTTTTTTGTTTTATCAGTTTTACTGTTTTGAATATTGCCTGCAGTCCACATCGATAAGCTGTTTCATGCTTTTTGTCTTCAGATTGCTGTTTTGTTTCCGATCTTTCTTTTATGTATTTTGGATGAGCATCAACAAAATCATCATCATCCTATTAGTTCAAAATAAAGACAGTAAGTTATCTGTGAAATAAATTATGTTTAAAAACAACAATAGATTCGGGTATTAGTTGTAGTGAAATATCTTCTGTCTAATATACAACAATTTCAATTTTGAAGCAACTAAGTATCAGTTTTGCAGTACCTAAGCATCAGTTGGTATTAAGTAGGTATCAGTTTTCTCTAATCAGGTGTCAATTTTTCCAAGTAGGTATCATTTTTTTATAACTAGGTATCAGTTTTTTGTAACTAGGTATCAGTTTTCTGTAAATAGGTATCAGTTTTTGTAAATGGGTATCAGTTTTTTGTAAATAAGTATCAGTTTTTTGTCTGTTTCATATTTCAACTAAATGATACTGGCTATTATTTAATCAAACAATTTACGCTTAATGATAAACACTATTACTGCTTGTTACTAGGTATCAGTTGGTACTAATTAGGTATCAGTTTTCAGTAATCAGGTATCAAGTAGGTATCATTTTTATATAACCAGGTATTATTTTTTGGTAATTAGATATCAGTTTTTGTTAGTAGGTATCATTTGTTTGTTTGTATCATATTTGAAACAAATGTCACTGACTATTGTTTTATCAAACAATTTATGCTTAATTATAATGACTATTATACTAGTAATTGGGTATCAGTTTGTTATACCTATTAGCCTTTTCTTTTACCAAATGATTTACAGGTAGTATTTTTGAAATATACATTATGGTATAAAGTTATGATGTTTTATATTTTACCGAATTGAGTTGTTCTTCGTCCGGTTCTTGATCCACAGCTTCTTTATCTTCTTTTTGCTGAGATTTAACAAAATGAAATTATTAGTATTTCGATGTTGCCATAACAAAACTATATTAATTTTGTTGTGTTTGATTTTATATTAATAGTTACCTTCTTTGGTATACTTTCACTTATATCTGGTTTGCTTGTTCTTGCTGTCATTTTTTCCTCTCTTTTCTTTGTCCTTTTTTCTCTATTTTGGTTTTGTTCTTCTGTTGCTGTAGGTTTTTTAAGCCTTAATTTGTTGCTTTTTCTCTTTCGTGCCGACGCTATCGTTTGTGCTAAAGGAAGGTTTTCCTCTTCTATCTTTGCATTTACTTTTTGAACATCTGCTTCGTCGACATTTCGATTTTGGTTTTGTTGATTCGATGTCGACTTAGTTAGGTTTTCTTCGGCTTTCGATTGTTGTGGTCGTTCTTCATCTACATTCGATTTCTGAGTTTCTGTTGGAGATGTAGATTTATTTCTTGTTTGCGGTGCCCTTTTTTTATGTCGAGGAAAATTAACGTGAATCTTTTGTTTCGAGCAAAATTACCGATTGTTGGAGTGTAAGGAAGGAGGAGGAAGATGGACAGAGTTCTTCGTTTTGTTTGAATTTATTTCTGGACTTTGGGCTTTGTCCTTACGGTAAAAGTTATATGCGCGTGTCCTTTTGGACAAATATATATTATAATTTGTCCTTAAAAATTTTTTCCCCATAAAAACACCATGCAGAAAACTACCTTGATTAATTATGATTTATGTATCAACCCAATTAGTATTGCAAAGATGTAATGGTCTATTTCCAATGGCTCTTTGGATTTGCGATGGCCTAATTTTGATGACCAGTGTTGTGATTCGATGGCTAATATATCTTCAATGGCTAATAATTTTGATGGTCTATTTTGTAACGTATTGACCATTGACCCGATGTTTGTTTAGAGTTTTGGTAGACATATGTGTTGAAGCCTTATTATTCCATGGTTATAAAATGTTATAAACAACATTGTACTATGTCATAATGTTTTTGTAATGTCATTTTTTTTAAATTTTTGGATCTATATTACTAAATTACTACTTAAAGACCGAGTGCATATAATTTATGGGCTGAAATATGTCTACAAGAATATTCTGTTGCACAAAAGTCGTAAAATAGGTTCACGTAAACCAAGAAATTCATAAATTGTGAGTCTTATTGTTGATTTAAGCAGGATTGCATTTAGATTTTGTTCTAGACAACTAACAAGGCGACCAATAGGAAGGATACATCGTGGTACCCGACCCAATGGGTGGCTAAGGTTACAGTTCGAATTCGAAGAGATGGAAGGGAAGAAGAAAGAAGAGACTGCTTTTCCAAGGCAAACCCATTTTCAGTAGAAAGCCGCTCCCAATGCTCAACTAATGCTTTATTTATGTTCTAGTTGATCCTGATTTGACATTAGAAATATATCGATTATTCTGAATAATCGAACACTTTTTTCTATATATACTACATCTTTAAATTGATCCATAACTCCATTTTCTTCTCAATGAGTTTCAGTATTTATAAGAATTCTAATTATTACTATTCATATGTTATGGTTGAGAGTGTTTGGGGTATGCCATATGGGCAATTATGAAATCCATTACATATGTCTAACTCTATAACCAATCTCGTTCGTAATAAAGGGGTTTAATTTTCTATTATATACTTGTTATATTGTAATATGTTAATTAAGCAATCAATTTAAATTTATTAAATTAGAAAATCCTTAAATGATATTTTATCTGATAGTAATTGCAATGAGTTTAAATCATGAGAAAAATATCACAATATAACACAACATATTATTTTTAGTATTCCCAGTAAACTTATCAAAATTTGACCCAACTCATTAACCCAACCCATTTACCCTACCTATAAATGGGTTGGGTCAACCCATTTATGAATATTATTAAATGGGTTATGCGTTGGGTTGACCCATTCTTAAAAGGGTTATAAATGGGTAACCCGTTTACCTATTTATTAAAAACATTAAATTTTAATATAAATTTAAAAAATATGAATTTTGAACATACATTATACTTTTCATGAAGACTAACAGTTGTACTTAGAAAATAACATGCTATCGCATCTGCATATTTGAATTCCACCTAGTGCAGAAGCCGCTATTTTTTTGTTCAAACTGCAATAACTTTTTCGTTCTAATTCGGAATCAAGCGAGACTTCGACCGATCAATTCCAACCTAAATTACGAACAGTATGGAACACTCGAATACTTCATCGTGTGAACGCACACTGTAGTAGACTGACAGTTGTACTTAGAAAATAACAGGCTACCACATCCCCATATTTGAACTCCACCTAGTGCAGAAGCCGCTATTTTTTTGTTCGGACTGCAATAACTCCTTCGTTCTAACTCAGAATCAGGCGGGACTTCGACTGATCAACTCCCATCTAAATTACGAATAGTATGGAACACTCGGATACTTCATCGTGTGAACGCACATTATTGTTCTCCAAGGGGACTAACAGTTGTACTTAGAAAATAACAAGCTACCATATCTGCATATTGAACACCGCCTAGTGCAGCAGCCGCTTTTTTTTTGTTCAGACTGCAATAACTCCTTCGTTCTAACTCGAAATCAGGTGAGACTTCGATCGATCAACTCCCACTAAAATTACGAACAGTATGGAATACTCGGATACTTCATCGTGTGAACACACATTGTAGTTCTCCAAGAGGACTGACAGTTGTACTTAGAAAATAACAGGCTACCACATTTGCATATTGAACTTCGCCTAGTGCAGAAGGCGCTATTTTTTTTGTTCGGACTGCAATAACTCCTTCGCTCTAACTCGGAATCAGACGAGACTTCGATTGATCAACTCCTACCTAAATTACGGACTATGCAACACTCGGATACTTCGTCGTTTGAACGCACACTGTAGTTCTCCAAGGGGACTGACAGTTGTACTTAGAAAATAACAGGCTACCACATCTGCATATTGAACTCCGCCTAGTGCAGAAGCCGCTATTTTTTTGTTCAGACTGCAATAACTCCTTTGTTCTAACTCAGAATCAGGTGGGACTTCGACTGATTAACTACCACCTAAATTACGGATAGTATGGAATAATCAGATACTTTATCGTGTGAATGCACACTGTAGTTCTCCAAGGGGACTGACAGTTGTACATAGAAAATAATAAGCTACATCGTCCCCATATTTGAACTTTAATGAAAATTAGAATTAAAATTTTAAACTTTTGTCGGATCTCCAAACATAAAAATTAGAATTAGAATTATTTTATATTTATTTGTTTTTTATTAGTCAAATTAAATTTAAATTTTTAAACAGATTAAATGGGTAACCCGCTTATTAAGTGGGTTGGGTCATAAATGGGTTGGGTCATAAATGGATAAAAGAGAATGAGTCATAAATGGGTTGGGTCAAACTCGACCCAACCCATTTTGACCCAACCCCACCCGTTCGATGGGCCTAATTCTCAGTCAAGATGTTTCAGGATAGGATATCGATACAACCATTTAGACCAGATCACGCAATGCTCTTTAAAATGTTGGACAGTGCGTTACTAATGGCTATTTAGGGCACTAAAGGGTTATATACTGATAGTTATTGGGTAATTATGAAATGACCCACCCGAGAATTTCTAATTGATTGATAACAACTAGGTCAAACAAAAATATCAAAGTGATGATATTACACAATTCACTCGACTTGAGAATACCGTGGAACTTTAATGTAATTACTCCACTTTGATTATAGTAAAATCATAGCATGGTGATCCATAGAGCGATTATAGTTGGGTCTGAGACAAAGGCTTGGAAGTGAAACACCACTCAATAGATAATCCATCTCCTCGGTTGTATGAGATTAGTATCACGATCAAAATTGGTCAATTCAAAGTCAAAATCTCTCGTTAGTGTATTACGATTAACAACAAATATTATTATTAAAATAATGAATTTTTTATGGACTAATTGAGCTGAGTGAGGATGGTATTGGAATTTCTTTAAAAGGAATTTATTTTTTTAAGGGAAATAAAATTTGAAAATCCGTTTGGAAATTTCGTTGGTGTTTTGAAAAGAATTTGGAATCGATTTGAAAATTGATTTGGGGTTTAGTAGAAATTGATTTCATTTTGAGATTTGAATGAAATTCACTTGGTGTTTAATTTCTTGAAAAATCAATATGGAATTTGATTTGGTTGCTTTTGAAATCAATTGAAAATTTGAATTGTTGCTGAAAGTGAATATTTGAAATCGATTTGAAAATCGTATATCAGTGGATATTTGGAAACTTAAATTCACCTTGGAATTTATAATGGAAAGGGAAATTTATTTAAAAATAAACATTGATTTATTTTTGAAGCATGGAAATAAATTTACGGATTTGGAACGTAAATTTAAAGTAAATCGGTAAGGATTTATTTAATTGGTTTAAATGAACCATTTTGAAACGAAAGTGTATTCTCCCTGGAAAGCCGAATAAAATTTCTGAATGGCTTTGAAATATATATATATATAATTCTAGAATTTGTTTTGAAAAGGAAACTTTGGAGAAATTAACTTCTTAAATTATTTTAAATCCTTTAAGTAAAGGTTTATTAAGTTTATTATAGAAATGATTATTTCTAAGATTTAATCAATAATTGTTTCAGAAAATAGTTATTTTAATAGTTTAATCTATCTACTAAATTTTATTTTGAAAATTAGTTTGGACTTAAGCTATATGTAATATTGGTATAATATTGTTATAACTAATATTTTAAGTAAAGTGTTTAATGAAAAATAGTTTTTATCTTAAAGTGTTTTCCAGATAATTTTGGATAAGTGATATAACTTATTTTAAAGTATTTGAACTCGGCAGATTTCCAGGGAAAATGAATAAATATTTGGAAGTGTTTTCGCGTAAGGAAAATGATTTGAAATTTGTTTTCAAAAGTTGTAAAGGTGAAAAGTAATTTGAAATTTGTTTTCAAATGGTTGAAGTGCGGAAAAAATATATATCTCGTAAAGATATTTTTGGAAAATAAATAATTTAGGAAATTATTTGGAATCTGGTAATGTTGTGCATATCTATTGATAGTTAAATAACCGACTATCAATATTTACCTTTAAAATGGGTATTTGTTATGATTTGCTTGAATTTGAATGCTACACTTATTTTAAAAATAAGCGTTCGTTATTCGGTTTAGCCTGGAGAGGACCTTTGGGTCATAAATCCCATTCAGAATAGTGATACGTCGTAATGGATAGCATTTGAAGATCGGTGTTGAAGACCGGATATTTTCGGAAACGCAAAGATTACCGTCGAATGTCTCTGCATTGGCTGATCTCCGATATAGAGATTTTATCACCCTTTGTGATGGAAGTCCGGATGTGATTAGTGAATATCCGGATTGCAATGGCTTCTTTGGAAGTGCTTTCGGTTTCGTTCGATCCCAGAACGGACTTGTATGGATGTGTGTCTGACGTTACAATTTGAGATGTAAAGCTGGTTTCTATTAAATACATTTCTGTTGGTGGCGAAGAATTTATTCTCTTAGCTTAACACCCTTCTCTGAGACGTACGAGCTCAGAGGTTATGTAGTTGATGGTTACTAGTGATATATTCACAATTCGGTAATGTGGCATACGAAGTGCTGCTGATCATTTGTTGATCAAAGCATAGCTTTTGTGAAAAGTGTAGCTTTGTGGACGAGACTTCGTCGGACCTCACAACCCGGTAATGGTCAAAACAGGAAAGATGCGGCAAGGTTATAGGGAGTAGCGCCCCTTAGGGTATGTGCATTTTCTTCTGGATAGAAGTGGTATCATGGTACGAAGCCCAGATACTTAACTTATGTGGACATCGCAAATATATATATATATGACTTTGTGATTGTTGTTGGTTGAGGATCCTCGGATAAAGGTTGTTTACAACCGGAGGATGGCATACTCGTGTCAGCAGTTACCTACTTTTGCAGAGGTAACCCGGCCTTGTGTTGGTAGAGATCCGGTTAGGATCTCGGGGCGTCCTTCCAGAGGCGTACTCATGTGGCAATGGGAAGTTCCTTGGCCTGGCCATTTGTTGGAAATCCATTCATCCAATACGAGCTCTGTACGGTTTTACTTGTATAACATGCCATCGAATGTGGCGGTAACCTACCATTGAACATGGTAGCTATAGTAGGCATAGTTCGGAATGTCTATGCTGGCTAAGATTTATATTATATTTTCAAAATGTTTTCCTGCACTTTACACTTATAGTAATAATATCAAAGAAATTTGCGTATCAAGCATGTTTGACTATCATAAGGAGAAATCTCCCTCAATTCTGCGTTTGCATTGTGTGTGTGGCGGGAGGCCTTATGGTAGTTTCATTTTCTAAAACCATAGTGAAATTCTTTTTATTTTCTTTGTAAAAATAACTGTTTTAAGTTCTCACACCAGTCTCATGACTGACCTGGAGTTTATTGTTTCCTTCCTAAACTCTAGGTGCCCACCAATTTCCACACGGGCAGCCTAGAGTCGGGTTATCAGGATATTCTGGAATTCAGGAGGTGCTGTGGAGCTCAAGTGGTGAGCTGGATGGCGAGACGTATCACTTGTATATGATATTATCTTTTCCGCTGTGTATAAAGTTGTGAGGACAGGTTTATATAACTGTCCATTATTGTGTGGTGTTGTATATTGACTCTGATGATGTAATGTATAAAATGTACAGTTCTTTTGATTTAAAGATTATTCATTTATCTATTATATGTTGTTCCGTTGCAACTGTAAGATTCTGATATTGTTTTTGATTCTTCTTTCTTACTTCTTCTATCTTTTTCTTCTTCTTAAAACCTAAGGGTTCGGTTTTCCGGCATTCGATTGTTCGACAGTTGATACAGTGGACGTATTAATGTCGATATTCGGGAGTCGAAGAATCGGGTCCTTATATGGACGACTGAAAGGCTATCATTTTCGTAGACTTATGCATGAAATTTTTATCAAAAAAAGAAAATTTTTGCTCGTTTTATATGTCGGTGACAAGTGCTTTTAACGGCAGGCTGAACCTTAACTGGTCCAAGAATAAATAAAGAATAAACGACACAAACTTAAGCATACATAGACGGATTAGGATAAACTTGTATAGCTAGAAGGAGTGATTTGGGATTCGTAGAACGGTAACATTGAAGGTCCATAAGAGTGGTGGAATATGATTGCACAAAGATGCAAAAGATTCTGAAAAGAATTCGTACTCAGATTCAGACAAGTGGATGAATTTTTTGGAGGTTGCATAGGAAGAGGAAGTTATAGATATATGATAGCTCCTAACCCACTATTTAGTCTTTTACTATTGCCGGTATGGAATATTACTCTGATTGAATAGCAGGTGACATCGACCTCCTCCAGTTACTTAGTCGACAACTGGATACAGTAGACATGTTGAGTAGGGCAGTTCAAGTAGGAATGATGCTAAAAGGATGATCGTGAATATGGATCGTTTTAATAATGTCATGTAGCGTTGTTATGGTTAACAAGCTCCTATTACACCTCTTAAACGGTAGGAGCTTGTGCTAATCATTAACAATGATGTTATAAGCATGGGTATAGTGAAAAAATTGAGTGACGAAGAAATAATAGGATTTGGAAGAAATGAGTCGGATTTGTGGCGTACTCATCGTCGGTAGTTTTAGTTTTTTTGTGTATTTGAATTTAAAAGCATATTAGTTTAATTTAATGAAATTGCATAACTTATTTCTTGTTATTTGCAATTATTAAATGCATATTACACAATAAAAACAAATAACTAATTAACTATAAATCAATTATATCAAAAATTATATTCTAAATACTCCGTTCAAATACCCTGTTCGCATTGCTAAGCACATTCCTCTTTCAACCAACTTCCCCATCCAAATAACTTACTCAAACGTTATGCTCAAATACTCCGCTCGCTTCTTAAAAAATGGACTCATATACATGTACGCTTTTTGTGCTTACAAAATCAAATGTATATTGTTTTATATGCTTTTTGAATATATATAAATATATGGCTCATTGAGTTTGGACCACCATTGTCGGTAGATTCATACGCTTAGCGGAAGTTTAATAGTACGGATCTTCGTAAAACGATTGGAAGCAATGTTGTACAGACTAAATTTATGTACACTGCTAGTTGTGTGTGTGGTATTATTAGTTTCATGTGAATGTTATCTCCCAACATAAAATGTAAATGTGGAACCCTAAGGATAAAAAGGGAGGAAAAACACACCCAATGCCCAACCATTTGGATGGTCTGGATTAAATGAATCTCGTAGGCTATAATGTAAAAGTATATTTAGCTAAATTATTCATGGTCATCGGACTAGAAATTAAATCGTCTGTATTTATTGGGTAAAATCTCTAATTTAAAGCTAAACTACAATGTTTAAACTAAGAAAACTACTATGGCTTTTGGATCCTTGCTGTTAAGGTTCAAAAAAATTAACTACATTAAAGTTTGTGTTCCTAACATAGCTAGCTTTTGTATATATGTCAATATTATCAGCATGGTCGTTGTTGAAAATTTTTCTGTTTAGCTACATTATAAGTGTTGGATGTACTCATTTATTTCCAAAAAGTGAGGACAAATGATTGATTAATTAAAAAAGACGAAGAATAATATATATTTTCTCCCAATAACCTAAATAAATGCAACAGTAAGTTTAATTTTAAGTCTTGTCTAAAGCTTCCCATTGTTCTAGCAGTAATTTTAAGGTCATATTAGATAATTATTTATAGTGGATTCTCATTGCCCAATATGAAAAGTATTGGTGGTATGACTATAATTGTGAGTTCTACTGTATAGATTTGAACTCGATGCCTCCTTTTGGCTTCTTGTTGGAAGCGAATATGAACAAAACTAAAATAGTGCTAATTTAATATTTGTTAAAAAAATTGCAAGTACCGACCAAATTTAAAGTTGAACGTTGTGGATGAACTAATCTTTTGCGATGCTTAAATAAGTCGTTACAAATTACAATTGGAAACAGAAAGAAATATGGTAAATGGATTTATTAATACGCTAAACGCAACATATTTCAAGGAACCTTAGCGTCACTCTTGGTTGTCGCAAATATTAATGGTATTAGCGTATCTAGAAATATAACTATTTGCAACATGTGTTACGCTTTTAATAATGTATTGTTTTGCAACGAAACCATTTGTCATAGTTGTATTTATCTTGCGACGCTTAAACTGTGTCATATAAAATGTTGAAGAAAATGGAGAACTCATGATGCAAACCATTTGCAACATTTCTCATCCTTTTACGTCATATTTTAAGTCGCAAATGTATACTTTTTTCAACGTATATATCTACCGAAAAGTATTTTTTGCATTTTAATCATTTGCTATGCTCTTGTGAAAAAAATTAACGTTGGTAGAAATCTTTTACGATGCATACTCAAGCCTTCACGATGTTATTTTGCATCGCTAAAGGTCAAATTTGTAGTGATACATCTTACAGAGAAAAATAATAATGGGGAAGTAACATCAACTTGTATTTTTCTCAACTAGTGACATTACGTTTTCCATTATTTGATCATTGCAAACAATTAATATACAAAATGATTCCTAATGAAGTTCATTGGCTCTCCACTAATCAACCAATGCATTTTCTAGAGATGATATCAATCTTCTTACATGGTATTTAACAATTGAAAATAATTGCTACTTTATAGAGGTAAAACTGTAAGTTTGGACGTAAAGTGCTTATGTTCCTGAGTAATGCATGTTTGTGTTTGGTAATGTAAGGATAATAATAAGAAAATAACACATGAAATGATGGATGAAAATGATTTGCATATATTGGTAAATGACATTTAATTACCAAATGCCTTCTCCTAATTGAAATTTTTGGTTCTACCTATTGGAAAATGTTTTAAATAATAAGCGAATTATTAAAAAATTGACTAAGTGTGAATGAGTGGCTTCTATATGTGAATGTCCCACATTGTAGGATTACATGAAAGAATCAAGTATTTATACTTGATTCTTAGAAGCTCCCTTTGGGCACTCAATGATGCACTTTTGTGAAGAAGGAGATCATGCTTGGCCATCACAAACTCGTGCGCGCATCGACCGACCGACACGACCCGGGCCGGACTCGGGCTTGTGGTAGTGTAGCACTTATATTTTTGGTACAAAATTTCTAATCTGTTTTAGACCAAGCTAGAATGGTCAGACCAGTATTAGAGAACGTCATGTGACGTTCGTTCTTTTTGACCCGTTATTTTCTCAGATCCTATTTTTACAAATCACGTCTCCTACAACCAGCAACGTTCTTTTGCTATTCCACCTTCTTAACTGATAAGGAGACGAAACATAAAGAACTACAACTCATTCAGATTCATTTTTTAAAATCCACAAACATTATTTGAGTGCAAACCGAATCGTTTCTACGTGCAAGTGATTCGATACTTCTAAAAATAAGAGGCAGTTTTATCCTAGAGGCAGCGGCGATTGATCCCAACTGCTTTACACTGTACAGCAGATCGTCGAAACGTCTTCAAGAGAATGACATAGTCTATGACTCAGCCGAAGATCATCGTTTTCAAAAAATTGAAGATGTTGCCAGCAACGATGACTTCCGCTGTAGATTTAGATGTCGCTGCTCCCGTTTCACTCTTCCAAGTCACGATGGTCTCTGTTGCACTTTTCAGTTTTGAGGGCCTCCACTTCAAACGCTGGAAATGGAAGATGGAATTCTTCCTGATCATAAGAAAGGCGGTGGCTGTGCTGACAACCAACAAACCATAGCTACCAAATAGACCAAACGAAGTAGACAGATCTGATGGGAGCCTAGATAGAAAAATCGAAGGAATTGCAGAACTGGAAAGAGCAAGATTACCTATGTAGAAACTTCACACTCAACAACCTTAATGATGACCTTTACGACTAATACAATTCGAAAAAGACAGCCAATAAAATCTGAGAAGCGCTGTAAAAGAAGTATGATACAGAAGAGGCTAGAGCAAAGAAATATGCAGTCATCCGCTACCTGAAATACCAAATGGTAGATGACAGGTCAGCAGAGATGCAGTCTCATGATTTTTAAAAAATTGCTCATGAGATCACCTCCGAAGGTATGAGCTTGGAATTTTAGATTGTAGTTATTATTGATAAACTGCCCCTAGGTGGAAAGACTTTAAGAATGTGCTTGGGCACACGACTAAGGAATTATCCTTAGAGAGCTTCATCAGTCACCTCCATATTGAGGAGGAGGCTCGTAAGCAGGACCAGAAAGAGGAAGTGCTCGTTGTCACCAACAATAACACTAAAAGTACCAAGCCTGCAGTTTTAAAACAAAATCCAAAAACCTTTAAGAATCAGAACCGCAACATATAGAATTGTAACCTACAAGGGAATTAATAGGGACAGCGGAAACCGACCTAAAAGAATGAATCTGGACAATTTTTTTCAATGTTACAATTGTGGAAAACCAGGTCATATGGCACGTAAGTTAGGAACAGACCAGGCCATGTACCGTAAGCTAACCTGAATGAGGAGCATCTTATGGCTATGATTTCTGAGATTCGCCTTATTGGTGGATCAGAGGGTTGGATGGTAGATACTGGTGCATCCACCATGTCTGTTATGATTGTGCCATGTTCAGTAAATACACGGCTGTTGATGATCAGAAAGTGCTACTGGGAGATTCTCATCCACTATAGTTGCTGGCATTGGAAATATGGAAATCAAGTTTACCTCTGGAAAGACAGTTCTTTTAAAGATGTGATGCATACCCCAGAGATGAGAAAGAATCTGGTTTTTGGTTTTCTCCTTAATAAGGCTGGTTTTACTCAAGTTGAAGGGGCTAATTTGTATACTCTGACTTATAAAGGCATGTTTGTGGGGAAGGGTTATTCTTGTGAGGGTACGTTTAGACTTAATATTGAATCTAATGAAGTAACTAGTTCTTCTTATATGTTGTGTGATTTCAATATATGGCATTTTAGATAATGTCATGTAAATAAACGTATTATTCATAACATGAGCACCTTAGATTTAATTCCTAGAATGTCACAAACTGATTTTGATAAATGTGAATTCTGTAGTGAAGCAAAAATCACTAAGAAACCGCATAAATCAGTTGATAGAATTTCTGAACCCTTATATTTAATTCATTCTTACATATGTGAGCTTGATGGCACTTTGATTAGACATGGACACTGTTACTTTATCACTTTCATTGATGATGGATCTGATTTTACTTATGTATATCTTATGGAAAACAAAAGTGATGCATTTGAGATGTTTAAATTATTTAATACTGAAATTGAGAATCAATCTAATAAAAAAATTAAGAGACTTTGTAGTAATGGAGAAACATAATATGAATCTTGTTCATTTCTTGATTTCTATAAATTGCATGGTATATTTCATGAGAAAAGTGCACCTTATTCAACGAAATGAATGGTAAAGATGAAAGAAATAATAGGACCTTTACCGAATTAGTTGTAGCTATTTTATTAAACTCGGGTGCAGCAAAACATTGGTGGGGGGATATTTTATTGACTGTATGCTACGTATTGAGTAGATTAATCCCTATATCAAAAGGTAAGATTTTACCTTTTGAAATTCTAAGAAATTATAAACCGAATGTGTCTTACTTTAGAACTTGGGGATGTTTGGCATATGTTTGTATACTTGACCCTAAGAGAATAAAATAAGCAAATAGAGCATATAAATGTGTATTTATTGGCTATGCTATTAATAGCAAAGCATGTAGATTTTATGATCAGAATACACATAATATAATAAAATCTAATGATGCTGATTTTTATGAAACAAAATTTCCATTTAAATTGAGGAACAGCGAGGGCACAGCATGTGACGAGTCGGATTTTGCCCGCTCAAAAATCGACATCCATACTTCAAATCGTACTCGAATGCCATAGATTCGACCGTTCAAATCCGATTCGCCGGAGCTTATAACAATCATTAAGTAAACAACACAGCGGAATAAAAGAACAATACATTGATATACAGCTTTGATACAATATCTGATACAACAGACGATCCAATAAATATCAATATACATCAGAGATATGATACAATAAAATAGCAGCGGAAAGAAAATAGATAACATTTAACAGTGGAACAAACAACTCTAAGATAGTCTTCAAGCAAGAACTCCAAAAATAACTGCAACTCCATTTCCGGGAATCCATCCAGTAATAGCTCGAACTCCCAATAACGATGCATCAAGCTAAGCAAGACTGGTGCGATCCAAAGACTGAACTAACTCCAGATAATCCACTATATCTAACTATCTGTAAAACCCAACTCTAGACTGCTCGTGTAGAAAATAATGAGCACCCAGAGTTTAGGAAGGAAACAATAAACTCCGGATCAGTCGTGGAACTGGTGTGAGCAACAAAAACAGTTTATCTTATAAAAATAATATAAGAAAGAATTTTAAAGTCAATTCGTAATGCTTTTTAGAAATGAGACTACCATAAGGCCTCCCGCACACACACACAATGCAAACGCAGAATCGGAGGAGATTTCTCCTTATGATAGTCAAAGATGCTTGATACGCATTAAAAGAACATTTGATATTATTACTAGTGCATAGTGTAGTAAAAATCATTTCGAAAGTAAAGATATAAATCTTAGCCAACATAGACATTTCGAACTATGCCTACTATAGCTACCATCCAAACAGTGTTGCGACACCATAAGTGAATGATAGGTTCTACAACTAATACCGTACAAGTTTCGTATTGGGAATTGGATTTCCAACAAATGGTCAGGCCAAGGAACTTCCCATTGCCACATGAGAATGCCTCTGGAAAGACATCCCCGAGAACCAAACCGGAACTCTGCCAACACAAGGCCGGGTTACCCCTAACTGGGTAACTACTGACACGAGCACGCCATTCCCCGATCGTAAACGACCTTTCTCACGGGATCCCGAAAACCAACAACCACAAAGTAATAAATTCGTAGTAACCACATAGGTTAAATATATGGGCTCCATACCATGATACCACCTCTATCCAGAAGGAAATGTACATACCCTAAAGGGTGCTACCCCTCATAACCTTGCCGCATCTTTCCTGTTTTGACCATTTCCGGGGTGTGAGGCTCGATGAAGTCACGTCCACAAAAACATACTTTATACAAAAGTCATGCTTTGGGTCAACAAATGATTAACACAATGATCACCAAGATAGACGATCAAATAAATGATCCTATCACAATAATCAACACAATGATCATTTACAGCAACACTCAGCATGTCACATTACCAAATTGGGAATATATCGCTGATAACTTCAACTATATAACCTCTGAGCTCGTACGTCTCAGAGAAGGGTGTTAAGCTAAAAGAATAAATTCTCCGCCACCACAGAAATATATTTGAAAGAAATCGGCTTTACATCTCAACTTGTAATGTCAGACACACAATCCATACAAGTCTGTTCTGGGTTCGAACAGAACCGAAGGCACTTACAAAGAAGTCCTTGCAACCCGGATATTCACAATCCCGATCGGATTTTCCCATCACTTAGGGAGTTTCTATACCGGCGCGACTCGGTGCAGAAACAATCGATAGGTCATCCTATCGCTTTCACAAATACCCGGTCTTCATCACCGGTCTTCAAATGCTATCCATAACGACGTATCACATATTCGAAATGGGTTATACGACACAACGGTCCTTTCCCGGCTAAACCGAATAGTGAGCGAAAATATTTTCAAAACATATGGATATGGGATTTCAATTAAGTCACAACTTAATAATTCAAACTTTCTTTCAAATGGTTTAACAAATTACCATTTTCAATCTTTAAACAAAAAGATTCATTTTCACAACCTTTAACGGTTTAAACAATTTTCACATTTAAATCTTTTAAACAAAAGATTCATTTACATATTCTCCAAATCAATTTTCATTTAAATTTGATTCAACTCGTTAAATCTTTAAATCAAAGATTTAACTTATAGCCTTCAAAACAATTTCATTTCAATTTGATTTAAACAAATCATCAATTTAAATCTGTTAAAAATAAACAGATTTAATTCATAGCTTTCAAAAAAAAGAATTCATTTATAACTTAGGAAAAATCATTTCTCTATTCAATCTTGAAATTCCCCTAATTAACTGGAATCTCAGTTCTTATCTAAAAGTGTTTATCATTTGAAAACAACAGTTTTCATTTTGGAAATCTGATTCATTTCTACGAGTTGAAATCCTTGAGTTAAATTCAAATTCCCAAAAATAATACTTTAAAAATGGTTTAACTCATAATGACTAGTATAATATCATTAATCCCTAATTTCAAATTACTGAATTCAATTTCAAGTATTGAATTTAAATTTAAACCAACTTATTTAAATTCCAAAACTTAATCAAGTAATTTAAAAATAATAAATTCTATTTTGAAATTCCATTCCAAAAGCTTTTCACATTTATTCCGATTCCATTTCCAAAACATTTGAATTTAAAAATTCAAATTTAACTATTTCACAAATCTGCGACTTAAATCGATTTCCTCGTGAAATCCATATTTGTGTGTGTATGGTGTGGTTCAGGGGTTTTAACTCAATAGTGCACAACCATTCAATCATCACAGATCAAAACACAGAAATATAATTGATAAGCGATATAAACAATAACGCTTATCATATTTTTACAGATTCACAGATAATATACAAATGTATCATCCATAAATGAACAAATTATACATACCACAATCTACAGAACAAAACATCACAGATCAGATAGGAAAAACAATTCAAGGCAACTCATACAATACAATTATTCATAAGTAAGGTCAGGCATTGGATAATCATTTATAAACAGGATTGTTTAATCCTAATTAATTCAATTTATCTCCAATTAAATTAATTACTTGTGAATTTATTATCCAATTCTGATTTATTAATTCCAAATCATTTGATAGAAATTAATTTATCAGACACTTTAATTTATTAAATTATTCTTAATTTATCACATTAATTAAATCAACTCTTAAACCAATTTCCTAATTAATTAACTCTAATTAATTAGTTAAAGAAATTTAACCTTTAATTACTTACCATAAAGTAATTATACTTACACTATTTATAATTGATTATCTAAACTAATCAATCCACTTTATTATTAAAATTAATCGCCTTAATTAATACTTAATAATCCTTAGTTAATTATCTTATTAACTAATAATATTTCTTAATTACTTTCTTAAGAAATTATCTTAGATAAATTCATTATTAATCATTTTCTGATTTTAAATTAATCTAAATTATTTATTTATAAATTAAATAAATCATTCTTTAATTGCTTATTAATTAAATTAACTTATTACCTTAATTATCTCTAAGATAATTAATTTCTTTATTAATGATTTCATTAATCATTTAAGTGTATTTTAAGCATTACACTTTAAACTTAAATTCAGATTAATTTTAAAAATACACTTAATCATTCGAATTGTTTCGAACAATTTAAATTCAAAAACTTCTTTTATTCGAAAACTAAGATTCGAATTTAGATTAAATTCCAGATTTAAATTTTAGTTTAAATCTCTATTTTTTTTTATTTAAAGCTTTACTTTTTAAATCCCAACTATCTAAACCTTTTAAAGTTGTTATAAAAAAATTTAATTTAAAAACTTTATCTTATATTTAAAACTGAGATTCAAACTTCATTCGAACCCAAACTAAATTTGATTTAAACTTAATTTAAATATCTATTTTATATATATATATTTTTTAATCACATTACCTTTTAACTTGCAATTTCAAGTTTAAAAACGAACATTTAACCTTTCATTTAAAATTCTTTTATAACAGAACTTTATCAAAAATCAAATTTAAATCTTTGTTTGGAAACAAATTTACTTTTTTTTAAAAAAACTATTCTAATTTAAACTTGTTTAAAACACATTCAGGTTTAAAACAAGTTTAAACTCCAAATTTCATTTTTAAAACTTTAAATTCAAATGCTGTTTAAAACTGGTTCAAATTTTTAAACTTAAATTTCAAAACATTGCTCACATCCTGCCTTAAAAGTTTGAACTAAACTTACAAAACTTGAAACAATCAGGCTTAGCAAACCTGAATGCTTCACTGTCTCGAACTAACCCACCAAACATTTGACAGGTTTTCATCAAAACCTGTGGCAATGCAAAAGCAACCCCACGCCTACCATTTACTTCGAGTTTCCCCTCCCCTTGCTCCGAGTCAAACACTTTAAAGCCCCGAGTGAAACTTCGAGTCATCCCACACGAGAACAAGCCTGAACCCGAGTGCATTACCTTCTTCCCCAAACTCCTCACTGATACACGCTGATACGTGTGCATATGCACCAGCGTCCGCCACCTCTCCGACCATCACCGTTGCCACTCACAAGTCTTCGCCGACCACCTCAACCCAATCGACCACCCAGAGACCACATCGAACCCCAAAATCAAAAACGAGCATACAACCCAAACCTGGAACACGCGAGACCCATCACTTAGCAAACCTGTCAACATCAATTTCTCGGTGCTCCGACCACTATCACCTCTGAAACACCGGCCATCAACTCACCTACGCTCGCTCTACCTTCTCCCCAAAGTTCGCCAGACTCGATCGACTAGAGAAGGCGCACGATCCAAAACATTTTACATCTCTAAAACTAGGGTTCCAGACAAAAAATGTCAACCACCACCTCCACCGTGCTTCGATCGACTACCTGACATTTTTGCCAAAGTCTCTGGTCACTCCACTACCTCTAAGAAGAAACACGACATCTCCAACCCTCTAGATCAATCGAGACGACTTGAATTGCTCAAATCAGACAAACTCAAACTACTCTCTTATCTTTGATCTAAAAATCAAGATTTTTACTTTAAAAATCATGTTATAGAATGTGAATTCAAGTTACAAACCTGAACTTGTAAATTAGAAAATTTGAATTTTGACAAATTTATGTTTTACTCAGTATCTTGATTTTTCCAGAAACATTAACTAGTTGTTTTATCTTAAATAAAATTTTAACTTAAAGCTTAAGGTAAAACAATCAACTTTTGTTTAAATTATGAGTCCAGATTTTCCTTGGATCAAGAGGAAATAATTTTGAAAGATAACCTGAGTTTGAAATCTTTTGGAACAGAGGTCTTCTTCAGGTCATACAAACATACACTCATTATACTTCAGTAGTTCAACAAGATAAATATCCAAATGTACTTCACATTACAAGATGGAACACAGAAATAATATGAACCAAAATTATACTTAAGGGTTTAAAGGTGAAGTTGCTCACAGATTTTTTTTTATTTTTATTTTTTTAATTTTATATTTGCAGCCTGTAAGTTTGAACAGGATATGTTCATACCTGTCATCAGTTATAAACCCAACCACACACTTATATACACATAAAGCAGGCACAACATTCAAATATATTCACAACATAGCTTCTCATACGAATCCAAACATCCAGATAAAAATCAGAGTTAAGAGGTTTGCTCACTTGTTTTTCCAGGAAAAAAAAAACAGAGTTGATAATGTTGAACAGGCTTGAGTTCTTTGCTTGCTGAAGCTTTTAAGTCTTCAGTTTTTGAATTTCTTTTTTTTCTGGCTTGTTTATGTTTTGTTTTTGAATGAATATCAGCTAATATGGATGTATATAAATATATAGAAACAGTTTTGTACAATAGGTATGGGCTGGTTTGAAAGCATTAAATGCTTCATGCTTCAATGTAACAACCATCTTATTTTAATTCTTACAAGTACATTATGCATACACTTATATAGATATGCTGTTTGATTTGTGTTTGCCTTTATCATTGAGTTCATCACATATTGTCTTGTATTTATTCAGGTTTGCTTTTATTTTTGTTTTGTGGATATTTATTTTACTTTATTTTCTTTCACAAGCTTTTGCATATATGTTTGTTTAGTTCACTTTGTATTACAAATAATTTTCTATTTTAATTATGTTTGTATGCATACATTTGTTTGTAATTTATTTCATTTTAAATTCACAAATCCTAGTTTTCTTTAAAAAAAATACAAACATACACATATATATATATATAAATCTGAAATAACCATTTCTATCTATAAAAATCCATTTGTATAAATATTATACTATTAATATTGTTTAAATACAGCTCCTTATTTAATTAAAACAATTTATAAAAGAAACTATCTTTATTTTGATAAACAACATATTTTTATTTGCTCTTATTCTTGCTTTTTAAATTTACTTCTATTTTTAGTTTAAATAATTATCATAAATTTTACTTTAAAAATTATTGTTTTATATTTCTCTATATATACACATATATTTTATATAACTCAAATTATCATTATTTATAAATTTTTAAATCAATTTATTTATTTTTATACTTGTGTCAATGTATATACTTTAATATTTATTTTTCAAACCATTAATATAAGATTTAAATTCAAATCAAAATATATATATACACACAAGATTTTAAAATTTCAAATTGACTCATATATACCCAAATATACATACATATATATATATATATATATTCACATATATACATATATACATAATATTTAAAAATTTAAATGATTTATATAGAATATATTTGAACTCGGGGAAACTCACATCACTATTTATAATTAATTAATTAAATTTTTATTCAAAATTTCATTTAATTATTAATTTAGATTAAATAAAAATTCAGGATCGTTACAGACTTCCCCCCTTAAAAGAATTTCGTCCTCGAAATTCGCAGGCACGAAAACAATACAGAGATAGACGAAAGGTAGAAGAAATATCTTTTCAAATCAAACTGGATATCAATTCTGCATTTGGCTCACCAAATCAGAATATCAACAACAGATACAAGAAATTATAATAGAATTTCAAATTCGGTTTTAAACGATGTCGTTTTATCGATACAATTCAATTTATTCTTCATATTCTACTAATCAATTTAACTCAAATTAAAATTTCAATTTATTTAAAATTTTCAATTCCAAATTTCCAATTCATATTCATTAAGGTTTAAAATCAAAAACCGATAAGAAACCGATGAAGATACGAAGTAAAGATTTCCCACAACGATTCGTAGGGCTGCCATTACACCGAAACTTCTTTCTCTGGAGCTGTCACGAATCAATCAAAAGAATTGAGAAAACGAATCAAAGAAAATTGATAAGAAAGATTGTTTCCACTGTTGTTACAGAGTATCGACCATTTATAGTCGTATTTCCCTGTCCTCTATCTCGTTCTCTTCTTGCACTCATACTTACTATCAGTGGATAGTAAGAGAATTTACTGAGGCATTCAAACGGATATCTTAAGGATTACTCATTTTAGGATTTACTTCACCCTATCTCTAATGAGTTACTTAATGTGTTATACTCCTGAGCTAAAGTTCAACCCTTAGCTCTGATACCAAATTGTGACGAGTCGGATTTTGCCCGCTCAAAAATCGACATCCATACTTCAAATCGTACTCGAATGCCATAGATTCGACCGTTCAAATCCGATTCGCCGGAGCTTATAACAATCATTAAGTAAACAACACAGCGGAATAAAAGAACAATACATTGATATACAGCTTTGATACAATATCTGATACAACAAATGATCCAATAGATATCAATATACATCAGAGATATGATACAATAAAATAGCAGCGGAAAGAAAATAGATAACATTTAACAGTGGAACAAATAACTCTAAGATAGTCTTCAAGGAAGAACTCCAAAAATAACTGCAACTCCATTTCCGGGAATCCATCCAGTAATAGCTCGAACTCCCAATAACGATGCATCAAGCTAAGCAAGACTGGTGCGATCCAAAGACTGAACTAACTCCAGATAATCCACTATATCTAACTATCTGTAAAACCCAACTCTAGACTGCTCGTGTAGAAAATAATGAGCACCCAGAGTTTAGGAAGGAAACAATAAACTCCGGATCAGTCGTGGGACTGGTGTGAGCAACAAAAACAGTTTATCTTATAAAAATAATATAAGAAAGAATTTTAAAGTCAATTCGCAATGCTTTTTAGAAATGAGACTACCATAAGGCCTCCCGCACACACACACAATGCAAACGCAGAATCGGAGGAGATTTCTCCTTATGATAATCAAAGATGCTTGATACGCATTAAAAGAACATTTGATATTATTACTAGTGCATAGTGTAGTAAAAATCATTTCGAAAGTAAAGATATAAATCTTAGCCAACATAGACATTTCGAACTATGTCTACTATAGCTACCATCCAAACAGTGTTGCGACACCATAAGTGAATGATAGGTTCTACAACTAATACCGTACAAGTTTCGTATTGGGAATTGGATTTCCAACAAATGGTCAGGCCAAGGAACTTCCCATTGCCACATGAGAATGCCTCTGGAAAGACATCCCCGAGAACCAAACCGGAACTCTGCCAACACAAGGCCGGGTTACCCCTAACTGGGTAACTACTGACACGAGCACGCCATTCCCCGATCGTAAACGACCTTTCTCACGGGATCCCGAAAACCAACAACCACAAAGTAATAAATTCGTAGTAACCACATAGGTTAAATATATGGGCTCCATACCATGATACCACCTCTATCCAGAAGGAAATGTACATACCCTAAAGGGTGCTACCCCTCATAACCTTGCCGCATCTTTCCTGTTTTGACCATTTCCGGGGTGTGAGGCTCGATGAAGTCACGTCCACAAAAACATACTTTATACAAAAGTCATGCTTTGGGTCAACAAATGATTAACACAATGATCACCAAGATAGACGATCAAATAAATGATCCTATCACAATAATCAACACAATGATCATTTACAGCAACACTCAGCATGTCACATTACCAAATTGGGAATATATCGCTGATAACTTCAACTATATAACCTCTGAGCTCGTACGTCTCAGAGAAGGGTGTTAAGCTAAAAGAATAAATTCTCCGCCACCACAGAAATATATTTGAAAGAAATCGGCTTTACATCTCAACTTGTAATGTCAGACACACAATCCATACAAGTCTGTTCTGGGTTCGAACAGAACCGAAGGCACTTACAAAGAAGTCCTTGCAACCCGGATATTCACAATCCCGATCGGATTTTCCCATCACTTAGGGAGTTTCTATACCGGCGCGACTCGGTGCAGAAACAATCGATAGGTCATCCTATCGCTTTCACAAATACCCGGTCTTCATCACCGGTCTTCAAATGCTATCCATAACGACGTATCACATATTCGGAATGGGTTATACGACACAACGGTCCTTTCCCGGCTAAACCGAATAGTGAGCGAAAATATTTTCAAAACATATGGATATGGGATTTCAATTAAGTCACAACTTAATAATTCAAACTTTCTTTCAAATGGTTTAACAAATTACCATTTTCAATCTTTAAACAAAAAGATTCATTTTCACAACCTTTAACGGTTTAAACAATTTTCACATTTAAATCTTTTAAACAAAAGATTCATTTACATATTCTCCAAATCAATTTTCATTTAAATTTGATTCAACTCGTTAAATCTTTAAATCAAAGATTTAACTTATAGCCTTCAAAACAATTTCATTTCAATTTGATTTAAACAAATCATCAATTTAAATCTGTTAAAAATAAACAGATTTAATTCATAGCTTTCAAAAAAAAGAATTCATTTATAACTTAGGAAAAATCATTTCTCTATTCAATCTTGAAATTCCCCTAATTAACTGGAATCTCAGTTCTTATCTAAAAGTGTTTATCATTTGAAAACAACAGTTTTCATTTTGGAAATCTGATTCATTTCTACGAGTTGAAATCCTTGAGTTAAATTCAAATTCCCAAAAATAATACTTTAAAAATGGTTTAACTCATAATGACTAGTATAATATCATTAATCCCTAATTTCAAATTACTGAATTCAATTTCAAGTATTGAATTTAAATTTAAACCAACTTATTTAAATTCCAAAACTTAATCAAGTAATTTAAAAATAATAAATTCTATTTTGAAATTCCATTCCAAAAGCTTTTCACATTTATTCCGATTCCATTTCCAAAACATTTGAATTTAAAAATTCAAATTTAACTATTTCACAAATCTGCGACTTAAATCGATTTCCTCGTGAAATCCATATTTGTGTGTGTATGGTGTGGTTCAGGGGTTTTAACTCAATAGTGCACAACCATTCAATCATCACAGATCAAAACACAGAAATATAATTGATAAGCGATATAAACAATAACGCTTATCATATTTTTACAGATTCACAGATAATATACAAATGTATCATCCATAAATGAACAAATTATACATACCACAATCTACAGAACAAAACATCACAGATCAGATAGGAAAAACAATTCAAGGCAACTCATACAATACAATTATTCATAAGTAAGGTCAGGCATTGGATAATCATTTATAAACAGGATTGTTTAATCCTAATTAATTCAATTTATCTCCAATTAAATTAATTACTTGTGAATTTATTATCCAATTCTGATTTATTAATTCCAAATCATTTGATAGAAATTAATTTATCAGACACTTTAATTTATTAAATTATTCTTAATTTATCACATTAATTAAATCAACTCTTAAACCAATTTCCTAATTAATTAACTCTAATTAATTAGTTAAAGAAATTTAACCTTTAATTACTTACCATAAAGTAATTATACTTACACTATTTATAATTGATTATCTAAACTAATCAATCCACTTTATTATTAAAATTAATCGCCTTAATTAATACTTAATAATCCTTAGTTAATTATCTTATTAACTAATAATATTTCTTAATTACTTTCTTAAGAAATTATCTTAGATAAATTCATTATTAATCATTTTTTGATTTTAAATTAATCTAAATTATTTATTTATAAATTAAATAAATCATTCTTTAATTGCTTATTAATTAAATTAACTTATTACCTTAATTATCTCTAAGATAATTAATTTCTTTATTAATGATTTCATTAATCATTTAAGTGTATTTTAAGCATTACACTTTAAACTTAAATTCAGATTAATTTTAAAAATACACTTAATCATTCGAATTGTTTCGAACAATTTAAATTCAAAAACTTCTTTTATTCGAAAACTAAGATTTGAATTTAGATTAAATTCCAGATTTAAATTTTAGTTTAAATCTCTATTTTTTTTATTTAAAGCTTTACTTTTTAAATCCCAACTATCTAAACCTTTTAAAGTTGTTATAAAAAAATTTAATTTAAAAACTTTATCTTATATTTAAAACTGAGATTCAAACTTCATTCGAACCCAAACTAAATTTGATTTAAACTTAATTTAAATATCTATTTTATATATATTTTTTTTTAATCACATTACCTTTTAACTTGCAATTTCAAGTTTAAAAACGAACATTTAACCTTTCATTTAAAATTCTTTTATAACAGAACTTTATCAAAAATCAAATTTAAATCTTTGTTTGGAAACAAATTTACTTTTTTTTAAAAAAACTATTCTAATTTAAACTTGTTTAAAACACATTCAGGTTTAAAACAAGTTTAAACTCCAAATTTCATTTTTAAAACTTTAAATTCAAATGCTGTTTAAAACTGGTTCAAATTTTTAAACTTAAATTTCAAAACATTGCTCACATCCTGCCTTAAAAGTTTGAACTAAACTTACAAAACTTGAAACAATCAGGCTTAGCAAACCTGAATGCTTCACTGTCTCGAACTAACCCACCAAACATTTGACAGGTTTTCATCAAAACCTGTGGCAATGCAAAAGCAACCCCACGCCTACCATTTACTTCGAGTTTCCCCTCCCCTTGCTCCGAGTCAAACACTTTAAAACCCCGAGTGAAACTTCGAGTCATCCCACACGAGAACAAGCCTGAACCCGAGTGCATTACCTTCTTCCCCAAACTCCTCACTGATACACGCTGATACGTGTGCATATGCACCAGCGTCCGCCACCTCTCCGACCATCACCGTTGCCACTCACAAGTCTTCGCCGACCACCTCAACCCAATCGACCACCCAGAGACCACATCGAACCCCAAAATCAAAAACGAGCATACAACCCAAACCTGGAACACGCGAGACCCATCACTTAGCAAACCTGTCAACATCAATTTCTCGGTGCTCCGACCACTATCACCTCTGAAACACCGGCCATCAACTCACCTACGCTCGCTCTACCTTCTCCCCAAAGTTCGCCAGACTCGATCGACTAGAGAAGGCGCACGATCCAAAACATTTTACATCTCTAAAACTAAGGTTCCAGACAAAAAATGTCAACCACCACCTCCACCGTGCTTCGATCGACTACCTGACATTTTTGCCAAAGTCTCTGGTCACTCCACTACCTCTAAGAAGAAACACGACATCTCCAACCCTCTAGATCAATCGAGACGACTTGAATTGCTCAAATCAGACAAACTCAAACTATTCTCTTATCTTTGATCTAAAAATCAAGATTTTTACTTTAAAAATCATGTTATAGAATGTGAATTCAAGTTACAAACCTGAACTTGTAAATTAGAAAATTTGAATTTTGACAAATTTATGTTTTACTCAGTATCTTGATTTTTCCAGAAACATTAACTAGTTGTTTTATCTTAAATAAAATTTTAACTTAAAGCTTAAGGTAAAACAATCAACTTTTGTTTAAATTATGAGTCCAGATTTTCCTTGGATCAAGAGGAAATAATTTTGAAAGATAACCTAAGTTTGAAATCTTTTGGAACAGAGGTCTTCTTCAGGTCATACAAACATACACTCATTATACTTCAGTAGTTCAACAAGATAAATATCCAAATGTACTTCACATTACAAGATGGAACACAGAAATAATATGAACCAAAATTATACTTAAGGGTTTAAAGGTGAAGTTGCTCACAGATTTTTTTTTTTTTTTTTTTTTTATTTGCAGCCTGTAAGTTTGAACAGGATATGTTCATACCTGTCATCAGTTATAAACCCAACCACACACTTATATACACATAAAGCAGGCACAACATTCAAATATATTCACAACATAGCTTCTCATACGAATCCAAACATCCAGATAAAAATCAGAGTTAAGAGGTTTGCTCACTTGTTTTTCCAGGAAAAAAAAAACAGAGTTGATAATGTTGAACAGGCTTGAGTTCTTTGCTTGCTGAAGCTTTTAAGTCTTCAGTTTTTGAATTTCTTTTTTTTCTGGCTTGTTTATGTTTTGTTTTTGAATGAATATCAGCTAATATGGATGTATATAAATATATAGAAACAGTTTTGTACAATAGGTATGGGCTGGTTTGAAAGCATTAAATGCTTCATGCTTCAATGTAACAACCATCTTATTTTAATTCTTACAAGTACATTATGCATACACTTATATAGATATGCTGTTTGATTTGTGTTTGCCTTTATCATTGAGTTCATCACATATTGTCTTGTATTTATTCAGGTTTGCTTTTATTTTTGTTTTGTGGATATTTATTTTACTTTATTTTCTTTCACAAGCTTTTGCATATATGTTTGTTTAGTTCACTTTGTATTACAAATAATTTTCTATTTTAATTATGTTTGTATGCATACATTTGTTTGTAATTTATTTCATTTTAAATTCACAAATCCTAGTTTTCTTTAAAAAAAATACAAACATACACATATATATATATATAAATCTGAAATAACCATTTCTATCTATAAAAATCCATTTGTATAAATATTATACTATTAATATTGTTTAAATACAGCTCCTTATTTAATTAAAACAATTTATAAAAGAAACTATCTTTATTTTGATAAACAACATATTTTTATTTGCTCTTATTCTTGCTTTTTAAATTTACTTCTATTTTTAGTTTAAATAATTATCATAAATTTTACTTTAAAAATTATTGTTTTATATTTCTCTATATATACACATATATTTTATATAACTCAAATTATCATTATTTATAAATTTTTAAATCAATTTATTTATTTTTATACTTGTGTCAATGTATATACTTTAATATTTATTTTTCAAACCATTAATATAAGATTTAAATTCAAATCAAAATATATATATACACACAAGATTTTAAAATTTCAAATTGACTCATATATACCCAAATATACATACATATATATATATATATATTCACATATATACATATATACATAATATTTAAAAATTTAAATGATTTATATAGAATATATTTGAACTCGGGGAAACTCACATCACTATTTATAATTAATTAATTAAATTTTTATTCAAAATTTCATTTAATTATTAATTTAGATTAAATAAAAATTCAGGATCGTTACAGACTTCCCCCCTTAAAAGAATTTCGTCCTCGAAATTCGCAGGCACGAAAACAATACAGAGATAGACGAAAGGTAGAAGAAATATCTTTTCAAATCAAACTGGATATCAATTCTGCATTTGGCTCACCAAATCAGAATATCAACAACAGATACAAGAAATTATAATAGAATTTCAAATTCGGTTTTAAACGATGTCGTTTTATCGATACAATTCAATTTATTCTTCATATTCTACTAATCAATTTAACTCAAATTAAAATTTCAATTTATTTAAAATTTTCAATTCCAAATTTCCAATTCATATTCATTAAGGTTTAAAATCAAAAACCGATAAGAAACCGATGAAGATACGAAGTAAAGATTTCCCACAACGATTCGTAGGGCTGCCATTACACCGAAACTTCTTTCTCTGGAGCTGGCACGAATCAATCAAAAGAATTGAGAAAACGAATCAAAGAAAATTGATAAGAAAGATTGTTTCCACTGTTGTTACAGAGTATCGACCATTTATAGTCGTATTTCCCTGTCCTCTATCTCGTTCTCTTCTTGCACTCATACTTACTATCAGTGGATAGTAAGAGAATTTACTGAGGCATTCAAACGGATATCTTAAGGATTACTCATTTTAGGATTTACTTCACCCTATCTCTAATGAGTTACTTAATGTGTTATACTCCTGAGCTAAAGTTCAACCCTTAGCTCTGATACCAAATTGTGACGAGTCGGATTTTGCCCGCTCAAAAATCGACATCCATACTTCAAATCGTACTCGAATGCCATAGATTCGACCGTTCAAATCCGATTCGCCGGAGCTTATAACAATCATTAAGTAAACAACACAGCGGAATAAAAGAACAATACATTGATATACAGCTTTGATACAATATCTGATACAACAGATGATCCAATAGATATCAATATACATCAGAGATATGATACAATAAAATAGCAGCGGAAAGAAAATAGATAACATTTAACAGTGGAACAAATAACTCTAAGATAGTCTTCAAGGAAGAACTCCAAAAATAACTGCAACTCCATTTCCGGGAATCCATCCAGTAATAGCTCGAACTCCCAATAACGATGCATCAAGCTAAGCAAGACTGGTGCGATCCAAAGACTGAACTAACTCCAGATAATCCACTATATCTAACTATCTGTAAAACCCAACTCTAGACTGCTCGTGTAGAAAATAATGAGCACCCAGAGTTTAGGAAGGAAACAATAAACTCCGGATCAGTCGTGGGACTGGTGTGAGCAACAAAAACAGTTTATCTTATAAAAATAATATAAGAAAGAATTTTAAAGTCAATTTGCAATGCTTTTTAGAAATGAGACTACCATAAGGCCTCCCGCACACACACACAATGCAAACGCAGAATCGGAGGAGATTTCTCCTTATGATAATCAAAGATGCTTGATACGCATTAAAAGAACATTTGATATTATTACTAGTGCATAGTGTAGTAAAAATCATTTCGAAAGTAAAGATATAAATCTTAGCCAACATAGACATTTCGAACTATGCCTACTATAGCTACCATCCAAACAGTGTTGCGACACCATAAATGAATGATAGGTTCTACAACTAATACCGTACAAGTTTCGTATTGGGAATTGGATTTCCAACAAATGGTCAGGCCAAGGAACTTCCCATTGCCACATGAGAATGCCTCTGGAAAGACATCCCCGAGAACCAAACCGGAACTCTGCCAACACAAGGCCGGGTTACCCCTAACTGGGTAACTACTGACACGAGCACGCCATTCCCCGATCGTAAACGACCTTTCTCACGGGATCCCGAAAACCAACAACCACAAAGTAATAAATTCGTAGTAACCACATAGGTTAAATATCTGGGCTCCATACCATGATACCACCTCTATCCAGAAGGAAATGTACATACCCTAAAGGGTGCTACCCCTCATAACCTTGCCGCATCTTTCCTGTTTTGACCATTTCCGGGGTGTGAGGCTCGATGAAGTCACGTCTACAAAAACATACTTTATACAAAAGTCATGCTTTGGGTCAACAAATGATTAACACAATGATCACCAAGATAGACGATCAAATAAATGATCCTATCACAATAATCAACACAATGATCATTTACAGCAACACTCAGCATGTCACATTACCAAATTGGGAATATATCGCTGATAACTTCAACTATATAACCTCTGAGCTCGTACGTCTCAGAGAAGGGTGTTAAGCTAAAAGAATAAATTCTCCGCCACCACAGGAATATATTTGAAAGAAATCGGCTTTACATCTCAACTTGTAATGCCAGACACACAATCCATACAAGTCTGTTCTGGGTTCGAACAGAACCGAAGGCACTTACAAAGAAGTCCTTGCAACCCGGATATTCACAATCCCGATCGGATTTTCCCATCACTTAGGGAGTTTCTATACCGGCGCGACTCGGTGCAGAAACAATCGATAGGTCATCCTATCGCTTTCACAAATACCCGGTCTTCATCACCGGTCTTCAAATGCTATCCATAACGACGTATCACATATTCGGAATGGGTTATACGACACAACGGTCCTTTCCCGGCTAAACCGAATAGTGAGCGAAAATATTTTCAAAACATATGGATATGGGATTTCAATTAAGTCACAACTTAATAATTCAAACTTTCTTTCAAATGGTTTAACAAATTACCATTTTCAATCTTTAAACAAAAAGATTCATTTTCACAACCTTTAACGGTTTAAACAATTTTCACATTTAAATCTTTTAAACAAAAGATTCATTTACATATTCTCCAAATCAATTTTCATTTAAATTTGATTCAACTCGTTAAATCTTTAAATCAAAGATTTAACTTATAGCCTTCAAAACAATTTCATTTCAATTTGATTTAAACAAATCATCAATTTAAATCTGTTAAAAATAAACAGATTTAATTCATAGCTTTCAAAAAAAGAATTCATTTATAACTTAGGAAAAATCATTTCTCTATTCAATCTTGAAATTCCCCTAATTAACTGGAATCTCAGTTCTTATCTAAAAGTGTTTATCATCTGAAAACAACAGTTTTCATTTTGGAAATCTGATTCATTTATAGGAGTTGAAATCCTTGAGTTAAATTCAAATTCCCAAAAATAATACTTTAAAAATGGTTTAACTCATAATGACTAGTATAATATCATTAATCCCTAATTTCAAATTACTGAATTCAATTTCAAGTATTGAATTTAAATTTAAACCAACTTATTTAAATTCCAAAACTTAATCAAGTAATTTAAAAATAATAAATTCTATTTTGAAATTCCATTCCAAAAGCTTTTCACATTTATTCCGATTCCATTTCCAAAACATTTGAATTTAAAAATTCAAATTTAACTATTTCACAAATCTGCGACTTAAATCGATTTCCTCGTGAAATCCATATTTGTGTGTGTATGGTGTGGTTCAGGGGTTTTAACTCAATAGTGCACAACCATTCAATCATCACAGATCAAAACACAGAAATATAATTGATAAGCGATATAAACAATAACGCTTATCATATATTCACAGATTCACAGATAATATACAAATGTATCATCCATAAATGAACAAATTATACATACCACAATCTACAGAACAAAACATCACAGATCAGATAGGAAAAACAATTCAAGGCAACTCATACAATACAATTATTCATAAGTAAGGTCAGACATTGGATAATCATTTATAAACAGGATTGTTTAATCCTAATTAATTCAATTTATCTCCAATTAAATTAATTACTTGTGAATTTATTATCCAATTCTGATTTATTAATTCCAAATCATTTGATAGAAATTAATTTATCAGACACTTTAATTTATTAAATTATTCTTAATTTATCACATTAATTAAATCAACTCTTAAACCAATTTCCTAATTAATTAACTCTAATTAATTAGTTAAAGAAATTTAACCTCTAATTACTTACCATAAAGTAATTATACTTACACAATTTATAATTGATTATCTAAACTAATCAATCCACTTTATTATTAAAATTAATCGCCTTAATTAATACTTAATAATCCTTAGTTAATTATCTTATTAACTAATAATATTTCTTAATTACTTTCTTAAGAAATTATCTTAGATAAATTCATTATTAATCATTTTCTGATTTTAAATTAATTTAAATTATTTATTTATAAATTAAATAAATCATTCTTTAATTGCTTATTAATTAAATTAACTTATTACCTTAATTATCTCTAAGATAATTAATTTCTTTATTAATGATTTCATTAATCATTTAAGTGTATTTTAAGCATTACACTTTAAACTTAAATTCAGATTAATTTTAAAAATACACTTAATCATTCGAATTGTTTCGAACAATTTAAATTCAAAAACTTCTTTTATTCGAAAACTAAGATTCGAATTTAGATTAAATTCCAGATTTAAATTTTAGTTTAAATCTCTATTTTTTTTTATTTAAAGCTTTACTTTTTAAATCCCAACTATCTAAACCTTTTAAAGTTGTTATAAAAAAAATTAATTTAAAAACTTTATCTTATATTTAAAACTGAGATTCAAACTTCATTCGAACCCAAACTAAATTTGATTTAAACTTAATTTAAATATCTATTTTATATATATATTTTTTTAATCACATTACCTTTTAACTTGCAATTTCAAGTTTAAAAACGAACATTTAACCTTTCATTTAAAATTCTTTTATAACAGAACTTTATCAAAAATCAAATTTAAATCTTTGTTTGGAAACAAATTTACTTTTTTTTAAAAAAACTATTCTAATTTAAACTTGTTTAAAACACATTCAGGTTTAAAACAAGTTTAAACTCCAAATTTCATTTTTAAAACTTTAAATTCAAATGCTGTTTAAAACTGGTTCAAATTTTTAAACTTAAATTTCAAAACATTGCTCACATCCTGCCTTAAAAGTTTGAACTAAACTTACAAAACTTGAAACAATCAGGCTTAGCAAACCTGAATGCTTCACTGTCTCGAACTAACCCACCAAACATTTGACAGGTTTTCATCAAAACCTGTGGCAATGCAAAAGCAACCCCACGCCTACCATTTACTTCGAGTTTCCCCTCCCCTTGCTCCGAGTCAAACACTTTAAAGCCCCGAGTGAAACTTCGAGTCATCCCACACGAGAACAAGCCTGAACCCGAGTGCATTACCTTCTTCCCCAAACTCCTTACTGATACACGCTGATACGTGTGCATATGCACCAGCGTCCGCCACCTCTCCGACCATCACCGTTGCCACTCACAAGTCTTCGCCGACCACCTCAACCCAATCGACCACCCAGAGACCACATCGAACCCCAAAATCAAAAACGAGCATACAACCCAAACCTGGAACACGCGAGACCCATCACTTAGCAAACCTGTCAACATCAATTTCTCGGTGCTCCGACCACTATCACCTCTGAAACACCGGCCATCAACTCACCTACGCTCGCTCTACCTTCTCCCCAAAGTTCGCCAGACTCGATCGACTAGAGAAGGCGCACGATCCAAAACATTTTACATCTCTAAAACTAGGGTTCCAAACAAAAAATGTCAACCACCACCTCCACCGTGCTTCGATCGACTACCTGACATTTTTGCCAAAGTCTCTGGTCACTCCACTACCTCTAAGAAGAAACACGACATCTCCAACCCTCTAGATCAATCGAGACGACTTGAATTGCTCAAATCAGACAAACTCAAACTACTCTCTTATCTTTGATCTAAAAATCAAGATTTTTACTTTAAAAATCATGTTATAGAATGTGAATTCAAGTTACAAACCTGAACTTGTAAATTAGAAAATTTGAATTTTGACAAATTTATGTTTTACTCAGTATCTTGATTTTTCCAGAAACATTAACTAGTTGTTTTATCTTAAATAAAATTTTAACTTAAAGCTTAAGGTAAAACAATCAACTTTTGTTTAAATTATGAGTCCAGATTTTCCTTGGATCAAGAGGAAATAATTTTGAAAGATAACCTGAGTTTGAAATCTTTTGGAACAGAGGTCTTCTTCAGGTCATACAAACATACACTCATTATACTTCAGTAGTTCAACAAGATAAATATCCAAATGTACTTCACATTACAAGATGGAACACAGAAATAATATGAACCAAAATTATACTTAAGGGTTTAAAGGTGAAGTTGCTCACAGATTTTTTTTTTTTTTTTTTTTTTTATTTGCAGCCTGTAAGTTTGAACATGATATGTTCATACCTGTCATCAGTTATAAACCCAACCACACACTTATATACACATAAAGCAGGCACAACATTCAAATATATTCACAACATAGCTTCTCATACGAATCCAAACATCCAGATAAAAATCAGAGTTAAGAGGTTTGCTCACTTGTTTTTCCAGGAAAAAAAAAACAGAGTTGATAATGTTGAACAGGCTTGAGTTCTTTGCTTGCTGAAGCTTTTAAGTCTTCAGTTTTTGAATTTCTTTTTTTTCTGGCTTGTTTATGTTTTGTTTTTGAATGAATATCAGCTAATATGGATGTATATAAATATATAGAAACAGTTTTGTACAATAGGTATGGGCTGGTTTGAAAGCATTAAATGCTTCATGCTTCAATGTAACAACCATCTTATTTTAATTCTTACAAGTACATTATGCATACACTTATATAGATATGCTGTTTGATTTGTGTTTGCCTCTATCATTGAGTTCATCACATATTGTCTTGTATTTATTCAGGTTTGCTTTTATTTTTGTTTTGTGGATATTTATTTTACTTTATTTTCTTTCACAAGCTTTTGCATATATGTTTGTTTAGTTCACTTTGTATTACAAATAATTTTCTATTTTAATTATGTTTGTATGCATACATTTGTTTGTAATTTATTTCATTTTAAATTCACAAATCCTAGTTTTCTTTTAAAAAAATACATACATACATACATACATACATACATATATATATATATATATAAATCTGAAATAACCATTTCTATCTATAAAAATCCATTTGTATAAATATTATACTATTAATATTGTTTAAATACAGCTCCTTATTTAATTAAAACAATTTATAAAAGAAACTATCTTTATTTTGATAAACAACATATTTTTATTTGCTCTTATTCTTGCATTTTAAATTTACTTCTATTTTTAGTTTAAATAATTATCATAAATTTTACTTTAAAAATTATTGTTTTATATTTCTCTATATATACACATATATTTTATATAACTCAAATTATCATTATTTATAAATTTTTAAATCAATTTATTTATTTTTATACTTGTGTCAATGTATATACTTTAATATTTATTTTTCAAACCATTAATATAAGATTTAAATTCAAATCAAAATATATATATATACACACAAGATTTTAAAATTTCAAATTGACTCATATATACCCAAATATACATATATATATATATATATTCACATATATACATATATACATAATATTTAAAAATTTAAATGATTTATATAGAATATATTTGAACTCGGGGAAACTCACATCACTATTTATAATTAATTTTATAAATTTTTATTCAAAATTTCATTTAATTATTAATTTAGATTAAATAAAAATTCAGGATCGTTACAGAGCAAATAATACCATGCCTATTAAAACAGAACTTAATGAATCTTCTAAAAATGAACCCAGAAGAAAGCAAAAGAGCAAGAGTCGATAAAGATTTTGGCTTAGATTTTTGTACTTTTACCATAGACGAGAATCCCACAAACCTCCAAGAATCTTATCCTCATTAGGTGCCGATTTTTGGTAGAAGGATATAAATGATGAGATGGATTCCTTGGAATCCAATATGACTTGGACTTAGTAGATTTACCACCTGGTTGTAAGTCTATAGGCTGTAGATGGATACTTAAAAAGAACTTAAAACCTGATGACACGGTTGAAAAATATAAAGCATGTTTAGTAGTTAAAGGTTTTAGGCAAAAAGAGAAAATGTAGACTTCTTTGATAGTTTTTCACCGGTAACTAGAATTACATCCATTCGAGTACTAATTTCACTAACATCTATTCACAATTTAATAATACACCAAATGGATGTTAAAACTACTTTTTTAAATGGTGAATTAGACGAGGAAATTTATATGGACCAACCTGAAGACTTTGTAATTCATGATCAAGAACAAAAGGTTTGCAAATTAGATAAATCATTATATTGTTTAAAACAAGCACCTAAACAATAGCATGAAAAATTTGATAACATAATAATTTCAAATGGTTTCAAAGTTAATGAAAGTGACAAATGCATTTATTTTAAATCTGAGAAGACATTTGCACTATAATATGTCTATATGTAGATGATCTACTTATTTTTGGGTTAAACATTCATGCCATAAACATGGTTAATTTTTTTAAGTGCCAATTTTGATATGAAAGATCTAGAAAAGAAAGTGTAATCCTTGGTATTAAGATTACTAGGTCCGAAAAGGGACTTTTTTTGGATCAATCTCATTATATTGAGAAGATCTTAAAGAAATACAATTATTTTGACTGTAAACCTGCATGTACACCATATGATCCTTGTGTAAAGCTATTTAAGAACACTAGTGAAGGTGTAAGATAGTCTGATTATGTGAGCATCGTTGGCAGCCTTCGGTATACCACTGAATGTACTAGATTCGACATTGCCTATGTCGTGAGATTATTATGTCGGTTTACAAATAGTCCTAGTATAAAGAATTGGCAGGCTATTGAGAGGGTCATGAGACACCTAAAACGAACTATGAACTTTGGATTACATTATGAAAAGTTTCCAGGTGTCCTTAAAGGTTACACCAATGCAGACTGGAATATTTTATCTGATGATTCAAAAGCAACCAGTGGCTATATCTTAAGCATTGCTGGAGGAGCTGTTTCTTGGAAATCCAAGAAACAGACTATTTTGGCTCAGTCCACTATGGAGTCTGAGATAATAGCACTAGCCACAACTAGTGCAGAAGCAGAGTATATAAGAAATCTGCTAGCTGAGACTCCTTTATGGGAAAAATCGATACCAGCTTTGTTGATCCATTGCGATAGTACCTCGGCTATTGCAAAAGTACAGAACTGTTATTATAACGTAAGAGACGATAGATACATCGTAAGCACGGCACTGTTAGAGAGCAACTTCAAGTGTTGTTAGAGTGGATCACATATGCAGTAATGAAAATTTGGCAGATCCTTTGACGAAAGGACTAGCCATAGAAAAGTCCTTACAACTTCTAGAAAAATAGGACTATTGCCCTTAGATTGTTGAGTCATGCATAATGGTATCCAGACATAATGACTGAAGTTCCCAAGAACTAGGTTCAATGGGTAGGAACAAGTTGTGAATTGATATGAATTGAACATGCTATTTTCATATATAGAAGCATGTATTCCTGAAGTGATTAGAGGATGAGCTAATAGAAGCTCTTAATGAGATATATACTCTATTTGTAGTGGAGTACCTACCTTCAGGAGTACTCTTGATAGACTCACATGTGTGAATGTGGAAATTTGGTCGTTTCCTATGGAGTTTTGGACAAAATTCCTAGAGCATTCACTAAACTGGGATAGACGTGCATGGCCAAAAACGCACGGGCTTATTAAATTGCACTCTAAAACGATTGTGTGTGGTCTAATATCAGGATAGAGTTCAAAACTACGTGTCACTCTAGTAAAAACTGAATCTTATCCACTATGCAAAGGTTCAAGTCGAATGACACCTTTGTTTATGCATAATCTTATGTTTTTCAATAATTGCTCGAAATTATTATTTTAAATTCAAGTGGGGGATCGGTTGAAAATGTTCTAAATAATAAGTGAATTATTAACAAATTGACTAAGTGTGAATGAGTGGCTCATATATGTGAATAGTCCTGCTTTGTAGGATTATATGAAAGAATCAAGTATTTATACTTGATTCTTAAAAGCTAAGTTGGGCCCTTTGGGCACCCAGTGATGCTCTTTTACAAGGAGGGAGACCATGCTTGGCTACCATGCGTGCACGTGCGCCGACCGACCTACTTGACTCGACCCGAGCCGGGCTCGGACTTGTGGTGATGCAGCACTTATATTTTTGGTACAAAATTTCTTAACTGTTTTAGGCCGGACTAGAATGGTCAGACCAGACCAGACCTGTATTAGAGAACGTTATGTAACATTCGTTCTTTTTGACCCATTATTTTCTCAGATCCGTTTTTTACAGACCACGTCTCCCCCAACCAGCAACGTACTTTTGTTATTCCGCCTTCTTAACTGATAAGGAGACGAAACAGAAAGAACTATATCTCCTTCAGATTCGTTTTTTAAAATCCACAAACATTTTTTGAGTACAAACATAATCGTTTCGTACGTGCAAGCGATCCAATACTTTTAAAACTAAGAGGATGTTTTATCCTATAGGCGGTGGCGATCGATCCGAACTACTTTGCACTGTGTAGCAGATCATCGAAATGTCTTCAAGAGAGTGACGTAGCCCACGACTCAGCCGAAGATCATTGTTTCCAACACTACCTAATACAACAGGCAAGAAGTTCAAGTAAACAAGATGGAGTGTGATGTTATGTTGGTTTCTTGCCAAGAGCTACTGGATTATTGAGTTACTCCCAAGTTCTATTGGGAGTTCTCTTGTAAGTTAAAGCTTTGAACATGAATTTATAAACAACTTCTTACACCTTATCATTAATAAGATTTATTTCAAAAAGTTACTAACGAATGATTTCAAACGGCTCATTACAAGGATGAATTTGCTCGCAAGTGGATGCATGCATTTCTCTTGGTTGATTAATTATTTAAATGTTTCTTCTCACTTTGAACTCATCGAGATTATCTTCAATTTCGACATGTAGAGCATGAAAACAAAAGAGCTATAACCAAGAACTTTTGAAAATGAAAGAAGAATCTTCGATTAAGCAACAATGAATAGGGCGTGCTACCGAAGAACAAATCCAAGCACGATAACCTCAGGCCAAAAGAGAAAACGAGACTTGAATTAAACGTGGGACCATTCAATTATAAGCACTAGCAGAGGTAAAAGAAAGAGCATTGATGTATCAATTAACACCAATAAATACATATAGAACGAGCTAATACTAAGAGAGAGAAATAGATTTCAAAACAAAACACAACATTTGAACATACCGGAGGTATGGTACTTATAGATGTAAATTAGAGAAGCTTATTATTTAAAACATCAAATATTTGCTTTCTAGTTTGTAATCTTATAGCCAATTCAAATATTTATGAATGATGTCATTATTTCAAAATAATTATTAGTACTAATATACTCTCATATATCACGATTTTAGAAAAATATGTTTTTATAAAGCACAGATCACACGTTATGTGGATGAACTGCCTCACAAGAGGATGTAGATAGTTCCTTTTTACCCATAGAGTTTATCATTCAAGAAAATTCCCAACTCGCTTATTTTTGTAGGCTGTCTGCAGTCTCAATCGCATACAAAATCATATAAACATCTCATTATTTAATTTCACCCCACTTCTCACTTTCGAACATGAAATATTGTACTCTATGTTTTTTCCTGGTGTAATTTATATGAAAGTTTTAGCTAATTGTACTAATGTGTTCTAATATTGAAACTTTTGAAGTATGCCCAGTAATTCTCAATAAGTAAACCACTTTAGTCTTTTAAATCTTTTAGCTCTTATTTATATAAATCTGATAACTTTCTCTCGTGTTGTTTAGATTTATGTATTTATTTTGTTTGATGTACTATTCGAAATTATGCTTTCAACGGGCTTGGAATTGATGAGGAGCTAGTGTCGTTGCTAGGATGCTTCTCATTCTACGGCTTATTATATATGTCGGTGACATTGTCATTAATAATATGATATAAAAGCATCATGAATTTGCAATGTAAAAGCATACTGAGGTATATTTTATTGGATACCAGTAACTTATGATGGAGGCGTGATGACGATGAATTGCATAGAGAAAATTAAAAATGCAAGCATCGGACGTGGAGATGTTATAGTTGGATGCTCTCTTGATATATTTGATTTATTTATTGTTTAGAGCATAGTTTTTAAATCTTTTATCCAAAAATTAACGTATTTATCTTTTTCCTTTAAAGGCTAAATTCAAACAAAATGATCAAATGCACACGGTGCGATAAAGTATTATCATGCAACTAAACGGTTTTTTACAAAAAGATAAATATATTTAACATTTAGTTTAGAAGCTAAATTCACCTACCTTTTACTGAAGACTTAATTAGTTAACCTTTTGTTAAAAAAAAATTATTTAATTCTAATAATAGATTTAAATCAACATATTATGATTTTGATGGATCTTAAATGATTGTAATGTCTTAAGAATAAAAAAAAGATTATCTGTAAATTAAGAGATACTCTTACTAATTAGACCATTACCAACATTAATAGACCTATTCGGTCCCTCTATCTCTCTTTCTTTTACATTGAACGAACAAGCTCTGCATTCAGAAGAGGAAAAAACAACCATGAAACTAGTTTTTAAAAAAATCACCAATAAATAAAATACCAAAGACTTTACCGTTTTATTATATAAATTTAATAAAATGGCAAAACATTTGCTGTTTTATCCGATTTTTAATAAAACAACAAAGACTTTACCGTTTTATTGCATAAATAATTAGAACGGCAAAGTCTTTGCCATTTTAACTCATTTTTATAATAAAACGGCAATATTTTTGATGTTTTAGAAACCAGTCCTTTGTCGGCTCACGAGTCATGAAATCACCTAGAACTCATCACAGATAACTGAACAAGTCATACCTGATTGCACCGTGATTTGTTCAGTTCACATTTTCAACTGAATAAGTCACTGCTTGCAGGATGTTGAATATTTCAAAGTACATAACGATACCAATGAATAAATCCCACAAACATATCATCTATGTTCGTAAAATACAAAAGTCGAGAATAAAATTAAAAAAAGAACCTGTTAACACAAATAGAGTGAGAGATAGCTACTTCGCTATCTCTATGTTTAAAGGTACTAATCACGTTTAACATATAGATTAGATTGATTATGTGAATCTTTTTTTCATAATTTCATTCAAAAACAACCTATTCTATTTTGTGGAACAAAGCTGACAATTTATCAAAATAAAGACTGATCAAACAAAAACCGAACATGTTATTTGTTTTGCTTGAAGTATAAACATACAAGAATAAACGTACATTAGCTTATAGTAGTACACTTATTGTCAAACCTACCTTTTTATGACCTAACTTTATTTTGTAAAATTTCTTATGAATAACCCTTATTACTAGAAGCAACATTTTCTTTTATTGATTTCTAAAGCAAAACCAACCATTTCATTATTGAGGGAAATCAAGGAAATGATTACAACAAAGAAAATCGGAATTGCTTGTGAAAAGGGATGTAACACGTTAATCGAATACCTCAAATACACAATTGCCTCTAGGACTTATGAGAAGGGTACCAAGCTCTTATAGCATGATAGCTCATTCGGTGAAGATGAAACAATCCAACGAACTAAAGGTAGCAAGTAACCTCAATAATGATGTTCGCAACCTCTATATTATTGCATCTGTCAGATATAATATTTAATTGGTTCAAATAAACGTCCAGTTTCATATTATATATCACGCATCTGTTTTTAATGTATGATTGACACAAACTGAGAATCTAACGTGAGTTATATACCAATTTGAAACGTTTGCTCTTTCCATCTTTACTGTTTGAAATATGATTGGTATTGCGTGCGCACTTTCATTGGCTTGTTAGGCAAACATACTATGCATATGAAAGCAAAAATTAGTAAACAGACGATCCCCTGAAACTCTCTATTGTGGAATCCACAGATAATGGCATACAATGAGCATGTAATGATGTTTTGTTAAGAAATAACACATTGAAACTAATGCAAAACCAACAAAGCAACAGTGGAAAATAGAATGGAAGAAGAGTGAGAACAGAATAATGATTTAGCTATGTGTTTTCACTCAACATCGCAAAATAAACACTAATTTTTAAGCTTCAAAACTTAACATAAAAACAGACATTCGATGATACTATCATAGTAAAACAATTGAGACGGATCTTTTCTTTCACGAATACGATATGAACATGCTTAAACAATACGACAAATAATAGTATTTCAATACATGATAGCACTACTCAAATCATGTTCTTCAGAACATATAATATCTCAGTTTCAATCTCACAGCTGAAGCATAAAGAAGAAAATTCTAATATACTCATGTATTATTGGATGTTAGATGAGAAATCATTGAATTTACAGATTAATCTGTCATCACTTTCTCCTCCAAACTGAAATAAAGTATGGGACTTCATACCTGCACAACACACAACACAAAAGAAATTCATAAGTAGAAGACCGATATAAAAGCAGACGGCTCTTCAGAAGAAAAAAAAATTCGTATGTTTGTAATAGTAAAGCTCTAGAAATCAATCTGAAAATTATTTCATCACCATAGACATCATGCAATTGGAAGACTATAGCAGTACAGGGATTAACTAATTATCAAAGTTATGGCCTTGTCATGATGAAACGAAACTATAACACAAAAGCATGACTTAACGGTAATTTAAGAAATTTGTTGTAACATACTGACATTTGAGGTATCTATAACACACAAGTATAGTATCTGAAAAAATAGACAGAATTATATTATGTAAAAGGATTACTAAATTTATTTTGGTACCAACATAATTACTACATTTATCTTTATCTCAAATAATAAATAAATTTATCTTTATATCAGAAAGATTTGTGTTTATCATTTTCACAAAAGGGAAAAACCTTTATTTATTGGATTTATTTTCAAATTAGCCTCGTTTAGAAACTAATTATCACAAATAGCCTCGTTTAGAAACTAATATCAATTATAGCCCTGTTTTGACCAGCTCAGCCGTGGGCTGGCCAAAATGTACTGGCGACTTTTCAAAAGTCGCCAGTTATTTTTTTTTGATGAAAAATTACGGGGGACTTTTGGGAAGTCGCCAACTGGCGACTTCCCAAAAGTCGCCTGTTACGTTATGAAAAAAGCAGGCGACTTTTGGGAAGTCGCCAGTTGGCGACTTCCCAAAAGTCGTCCATTCGGGGCTCTACAACAAAACCACAACAAAACCAAAGCCCCTCTTTCTTCCCCCTTCATTCTAAACCTACCCATTCCCAAATCACAAACCCCGCCTCCGATTTTTTTTCCCCAACTCAGAAATTTTTTGCATTTCGTTGAACAAATTAGAAGATAGCTAGCTCTTCAATGCCGGATGCGCCTGCAGGTATGGAAAAATCACTAATATTTCAATTTAGGGTTTTGAAGAAATTTGTAAATTAGTAATTTTTAGGAATTGTAAGCAATAGTTGATGGTTGAGGTATGTGTGTATGGTTGAAATCATTGGTAAAATGTGGAAAAACAATGCGTAAATTCGCAGTGTTGATGTTGCAAAATAAAGATGAAAAAATTATTAACTTGTATATGTGTAGATTACGCGGAGATGGTACCTGGACCAGTTGATGGATCTGTCCTTTATTTGCAATAACGGCATCGAACGAATAATCCGGAATTTGTCGCGGTAAATTTTTTAGTATTCGAAATGTACAAATATCGAAAGCTAATGTGTGTTACTTGTTGATAATAATTTTGTGATATGTTGACAGAGTAATACTGCAGACAAAACCATATATCATTCGTCCAAAATGAAAAGAGTAACATCCGGTCATCCAGGCGTTATACAGTTGATAGACCAAGCTGGATTTGGACTTGTTTTTAGGATGGGGCACATCCAGTTAGATCATCATCTTATCACCGCTTTGGTGGATAGATGGAGGCCAGAGACATCGACATTTCACCTACGAGCCGGAGAGATGACTATCACGTTAGGTGATGTTGCGTGCTTGCTTGGCATACCCATAGACGGTGCTCCGTTGACCAACCCCGATCCCGTTGATTACATTAGTTTATGCCAAGAGCTCCTAGGTTTAACTCCTCCAGCAGAGGAGTGGTGGGGAAACGAAATGATACGGACACTGTGGTTTAGGGAACAATTTGCGGACGACATACCTGCAGATGCGACGGAGATTCAGATTCAGCAACGGGCCAGGGCCATTATATTGCATATTATATGCTCGAGGTTGATATGCGATCATTCGAAAACACGGATATGGCTTAGATGACTTCCTTTTTTAGAAAACTTGAAGTTTGTCGCCAGTATTCGTAGGGCAGTGCAGTTCTAGCCTATACGCACTGCGAGTTGACGAGGCTTGCTTTGCAAGAGAGCACAAGCATAGGTGGTTGTGTGAGCCTATTACAGTATGTCCATATTTTACTTTCGCCGTCCGCTATTTCATATTCTTTTATCCGACTAAAACCATGTGTCCAATTTTATTTGCAGCTTTGGTGTTGGACTTATCTACCCGTGGGTAGAATAACGATGAGGAGGACGGTGATTGATTTACCATTGCCATACGGTGCTAGGTATAATTAGCGATGAGGAGGACGGTGATTGATTTACCATTGCCATACGGTGCTAGGTATAATTAATTATGTAGTATACTAAGTATACGTGTTTGGATTTGAGAAGTCACAATTGAATATTTGTACAGGTGGGTAGGACCTAAAAGCACCGTTTCATCGCCGAGGCGTCACGTTGCCTTCTACCGTAACGAGTTCGATGTGCTAGACTATCAGGCTGTGAGTTGGACCACGTACGACGATGTGCTTGGACATCTTCCAAACTTATGCACCACTTCCATTCAGCTGTGGACTGCTCGGGTTCCTTTGATTTGCTTTAATGATGTCGCATATCATCTACCTGACCGAGTGATGAGGCAGTTTGGTATGGCGCAGCATTTACCGGAACAACCACCCCATTACAGGATTGATATTGAAGCTGTGGAGTATGCTATGGCTATTGAGACATGGACCAACCGCTACATGCACACGCAACACGAACGCGAGTTCACATTGTCCGAACAGGAATATCTGTCTTGGTACTGGAACATCACGCGTCGATATGTTCTTCGTGCCATCGATCCACCTACAGCGCCTCCTGTGGTTGCAAATCCTTACACTCCTAGAGCACCTCTTGAAAGGAACGTGGTACGTACTACATTTAGTCTTTATTTCAATATTTGAAACGTAAACATTTTCTTGAATTTTATGTCGTGACAGGCGGACGACATTTACCGTGCGATCGAAATTGTAGACGAGCTTGCACAAGAGGTTCCTGAAAGGTCACAGGGGAAATGCTTTAGTGTGAAACGCATTTTAGAGTCTATTTTGGGAAGAAACAAGTTAACAAGACCAAAACCTTCCCCACCGCCTCCTCCTCCACCAGCACAGGGGCTCATCGAATATGCCATAGAAGCCCACGGCGTTCCTCCCCACACTACTCGTACGTATCAGCGACGTAGACATCGAAAAGGCGCATCTTCATCTCAAGAAACACAGGTTGAAGTTGCTCCCGGCCCTACACAGCCTATAGATCCTACACAAGAAAGTGAAGAGGAGGATTTGCCGGCTGAAATTCCACTGTCTAGGAGAAAACCAAAACGAACTCCTCGATAACTTCGTAGATTGAAGAATTGAGAATGGTATAAGTGATTGATATGTTTTGTCCGTATTTATTTTGTTTAATGAACTGCTGAAATATTAGGATTATTTTTGTTGTTGAATTGTTGGATGCGAATTGTTGAATGTTGTAATTTGAGTTGTGGATGATTGAGTTTGGTAGAAATGTTGAATTAGAAATTGTTTGAATTCATTTGAAATTTTGAAGACTGAAAATGGTTGTGCATGGTTTCTGTTTTGAAACCCTGCACAATACTGGGGCGACTTTTCAAAAGTCGCCCCAGTATTGTGCAGGGTTTCAAAACAGAAACCAATACCTTCCACCTACCTCATTCCTTACTTTACCAAATTGCAAATATAGAACCTAAAATCTAACTCACTTCTCTCTTCCACAAAATCTACATTTCCCGGCGGCAAAAGAATATCTTTTTGAGATTTGAAGACACCAAAAGAAGGTACGATTCATAAGCACTATTAAATTTGTTTAATGTTTTGCGATTTAGCCTAACTCCAACATTGATATTTTCAAGAATGAACAATTGGGAGATTGACGACGAGACGATGATGAAAATGTATGAAGAATTTGAACTGCAACAAGGCTCTACGCCGGTAAATGAAGAAAATGTTGAGGTTGATTTCGTCCCTAAGACGCAGGTTGAAAACTTGCCCCCGTCTAGGGTTGGCGGTACATCGACATTGGTCATGGATAGCGGTGAATCAAAACATCAATCACTTCATGGAAAATTAATGGATGTGCTTGCTCGTCGTAAGACTAACAATGCTAGTACAAGCCGGATAGCGCCTCGGGTGCTTTGTTATTGCGGAGCTGAATGTCAAGTGGTTGTGTGTCGGAATGAAAGGAATACGGGCCGTCGCTTTTACCGTTGTGAATCGTACGACGATAATAAGATACGGCCAAACTATGTTGAATGTTGTAACTTTTTTAAATGGAAAGATCCGGAAATGTGTCCGAGGGGAGTTGAATATGCCTTGGAGATGCAAGCGAAAAACGCCCGTTTGGAGAAGTTGAACCTACAGTATCGAAACGCACTACTGAATAAGGGTGTACCGTTCGATAAGTTGAGTCCTCATACGTTGTGGGAGGAGAAGTGAACACAGATTTAGGTGTTTATTTATATGTAATTTAATTAAGTGCTTTGTATCGGTAGCTTTCATGTACTTTGTATCGGTGGCTTTCATGTATATGCAATTGTTTTATGTATCGTTGAACAAGTATTGTAAAGATGTGTTAATACTAGCTGACATTTGCATATGTTTACGTACCCATAACATTCATCATCACAAAGAACTTAACAAATGAAATATAAACTTAAATTGTTCTTACATAAACAACATACGGCATACAAACATCAAACCAATAATAACACGCATACGTAAACTAAATAACTAAATTACAACGACTCCTTTTGTGACCGTGCATAACACATTTACTGCATCTACTAGGCCTAGGAGGCTGCATCTCGTCCATAGCGCCTTTAATTCTAGTTGACTTAGGCCTACCCGGAGCTCGCCTTGCGGGAGGTGGAAGTACCATTTGACCTTCGTGTGGAGACCAATACCTTTTATCGCGTACGGGATGAAATTCCGCAGAGTATGCAGCTAGGTAATTCTGAACAGAGTACCAATGTGATGCAAAATCATGATGAGCTCTGTTTGCCCCATTGGCAACCGACGAACAAGCAGCCATCACATGGGCGCAGGGGAGATGCTGAAGCAATGGGATGTTGCATGTACATGAACACGTGTTACCATCGATTATAACTTTGAATTCATCGCCGAAGTAATGAATCACTTGCCATTCAATTTGACTAAAACGAACAATCCGACAACGTCTAGCTTCGCTTGCTCTCTCCGCTATTTTTGCTTCCCATTTTGGAGTGACACGAAGTGTGGAATTCTTAGCTAACTCTCTTCTGTGGCAAAAGTAATCAACGGATCGATAGAAGGTACGTGCAACAAGTGCTCTAATAGGCAAAGATCTTGCACCCCTAAGTACACCATTAAGACTTTCTAACGCATTAGTCGTCATAACATGAAAACGACCACCATCATCTTTACATAATGCTCAATTTTTCTCATTTCCACCCAAACTTCTCTCTATCCAGTTGTGTGCTCTTATACTATTGCTCTTAATTTCCTCACGAATCTTTGAATACTCAATCTCCTCAGAGGCACATGCAGCAGCGTAGAATAAACCGGTCAATCGTTTATCTCTAAAACCTGCTGCTTGAAAATTTGCTTTCAAATGTCTGGCACAGTATCTGTGTTTATGCGCGACTAGCCATTTGCTCTGCAACGCTGTTGGTATTCCTTTCATTCTATCAGAAATGAAAGTAATACGGCGATTGTTCACGCTGTGAATGAACCTTTGCATGCATGCGAAAAACCAACCCCAACTATCACTGGATTCGGACTCAACGATGGCAAATGCCAAGGGAAATAGCTGATCATTTGCATCAACGGCTGTTGCAACAAGTAAGGTTCCTTTGTATTTTCCATATAAATGTGTACCATCTATGCAAAGCAAAGGTCGACAATGGACAAATCCCTCAATACATGGCCCAAATGACCAAAATGCACGATCAAAAACTCCATACTCATCAGTAGTCACATGTCCTACACTTCCGAGATTTGTTTTGCATATTTCACCAAAGTATTGCCGTAGGTTGGAATATGACTCCGCCCAATCGCCGTAAATTCTTTTAACAGCCTTGCTCAAAGCTCTCCATGCTTTCATATAGCTAATTTTAATAAATAATTGCTCCTCCATTAGAACTTGCACCGTTCCGGCTGTAATGTTCAAATCAGATTTCACGAAAGGCATGATCTTCGATACCATAAAGGATGATGTGGCTTGCCTATGATTTGAGTTCACTGTAGGGTTAACACATGTATGATCACTAGGATATTTTTTTATAACCCACCATCCAGCCTGTGTCTTTTTTGAGTCAATAGCATGTATTCTCCAAGGACAACTTTCATCGACGTTACAAATGGCGGTATATTTTGCTTTGTTCGACCTTATTGGCTTAAAGGACACCGCATGTAGGATTGACCATTCTGATAGTTGTTGCAGAAATTTAGCTTTACTCTCAAACACCATGCCAACTTTGAAACCAGTCTGTACGCTGCATGATAGAAATAATTCGCTGTTGAATTTACATTTGCTACAATCGACCTAGCCATAATTTGTGCACTGCACAGATCATCATCCAACGGTATCTCCATTTCTGCTTCATCATTGTCCACAAACTCTGCTTCTGCACCGCCAAAATCATACTCTAGTGGATCATTGTTTACTTGCATGTTTTCCACCCATGTTGTATCAACATCTGGTACTGACACAACAGACATGCTATCAACTGCAGGAACATCTACAGCATCTACAGCTTGTACATCTTCTTCATCTTCTACATCCATATCATCATTGCACATAGTTTGACCTCCTGATTCATTTGGTGGTTGAACGTATGACTGTGTGGTAGTGTTATTTGCTGCCCAGCTGCAGTAAATTAATACACCATTTTTAGTTTATTTTCTCATACCTACGATTTTGCAACATGTTGCAATATTTGACTTACTTTTGGCTTAAATGGTCAAATTCGGGCCGAATTGGCGGCATTCGTTCATTTGTACGACTACTCGATGCTCTACCACTTCTTTGAGTGGAATTCTGATTTGGAATTAAACTGCACGGGAATACAAATTGGGTTTAAGAATTATATGAATTCAATAAAACATAACTCTATGTAATCACGGCTAAACAATACCTCTGACTCATTCGTGGAAAGCTGTCCTGCGTTAGATGTGGATAGGTAAATTGGACATTTGGCTGCAAACTCATGAACGGATGAAAACCATAATACATTTGTTGTTGCCCGTATTGCGATATGTGCTGAGTCGGATTGCTAAAACTAGGTGACGGAATTCCTTGACCAGTACTCATGTTCCCCACCATTCTAGAATATTCTTCAACGCCAAAATTTGTTGCGGGTGCCGGTCTTGGTTCTTCTGCAACCGATCTCCTTTTTTTCCCAACAAACAACTCAATAGATTTGATCGATGCAGCAAACATTAATTCAACATCATCGTCGTCAACAATTTTGATTGCTTTGGAACCAGAATCTGTTGGCCAATTGCAAACAATTTCAATCTCGTACTCTTCCTGTTTTATCTTTGTTGCTTTATAAACCGACTCTTTCAACTGCTCAAAAGTAGATCCTTTTCGAACTTTAGCCGGTTTATAAGATCCACCGAAATATTTCCCACACATTAATTCGTCAATAACCAATTCACCATCAAAGTAGCATATAGTTGGAATATAACTACGAGCCATTCTACACCAACCGCAAAAAAAAATTACTTTGCAAACTAAATTCAAAACTTAGGGTTTCTACTGCATACCTTAATTGGATTCGATCGAACAACGTTTTGTTAGGCTTGAGGTAGCTCTTCGAAGTCTACTTCTTTTAAGAGTATTTAACGAAAAATTTCTGAGTCCGAAGGAGGGGGTTTGTGATTTGGGAATGGGTAGGTTTAGAATGAAGGGGGAAGAAAGAGGAGCTCTGGTTTTGTTGCAGAGCCCCGAATGGGCGAATGAACTGGCGACTTCCCAAAAGTCGCCTGCTTTTTTCACGTAACAGGCGACTTTTGGGAAGTCGCCAGTTGGCGGCTTCCCAAAAGTCGCCCGTAATTTTTCATAAAAAAAAAATTAACAGACGACTTTTGAAAAGTCGTCAGTACATTTTGGCCAGCTCGCGGCTGAGCTGGCCAAAACAGGGTTATAATTGATAATAGTTTCTAAACGAGGCTATTTGTGATAATTAGTTTCTAAACGAGGCTAATTTGAAAATAAATCCACTCTCTTTCACAGAGTTATATGCTACTTGTGCCATGATTCTTGTTTCAAACTAGAATTAAAATACATAAACATTTTCTCATCAAGATAAACATAAAATCATCGGTAATCCCTACCATATTTACATAAGCATACCATATCTACACACTCAATTATCTTTCTATCACCAACAAATGGTTCTTACTAATATATTACACCATTATCCTATAGTTGTTTCAAATTTTCTTTTTAAGCAACCGCATTCTTCTTAGTTTATCTTTTCCATAAAAATATAACTATTAGTGAAAAGATAAAAGTGTTTGTAATTCAAAAAATATAGAAATGTTTCATCTTTTAAAGAGATAAACATGTCATTTCAAAATACAAATAGTTTGAAGCAGATGAAAAATACATCTTTGTAATATTGTACAAATTTCATTATATATACAACATACTGTTAAAAATTTTATCACATTAACATACCAAATGCAAATAATTGTCTAATAACTAAATGCAAAAATATATTTTTTCAGAGAAAAGGATTTTTTTTTTTTTTTTTTTTTTTGTTTTTTTTGTTTAAAAACCAAATTTTTTTTATCTTTTGTTAAAAGCGTTTTAATCCTTTTGTTTAAAAGCTGAAAGAAGACAACGTTGATCGTGGATGCACATACTATAGAAAGGTTGAGTTTGGAGAAAAGATAAACATAGCTACATGTAAATTTTCATATTTTTTATTTCAAAATACATGTAAAATTATAACTCTATCTTTCCAAATATAAAAAAAACTAAAAATTAAAAGAGAATCATTCTATCATAGAGTAGTTTTGAGTTCCTAGCCCCTTTAATATAAAACCTCCTGCTCTATACTAAATTTCATAACCATGTCTCCCAATGCATATTGGCGTTGTCCATACTGTTATAATTTTTTGTGTGGTTAAAATTCCTCAACTAAAAGTTTTACACCAATGACAATAGTAATATAAAGGAGAAATCATTACTATAATTTTGGTTCCAAAAAAGTTTGTAATGGCTAATTACGCCAAAGGTGACATGCACAAGATGCCAAAAGTAGCTTGATTAAATCACGGTTGCTACAAACTAATGACCACAATATTTAATTGAGTAAAATAAGTTTAACCTACTATAGGTATCAGAAAACAAATTTGAAACATCCATACCTATATAATATGATATTGCGGTATTTTAATCAGCTAAAATCAAATAAATCAGATCCGCAGACCAAGGGAAATTGCCAAGACTCTTCCTTGGTTACCTGTAACGAGACAAGACATGCTTTTAAAGAAGATTCGTTCTTTTATTACCTTACCTGCATTAAAAGGAGATAAAAAAGAAACGAGAAGAATAGTAAATACTGATAGTCACGCCAATATAAATCAGTAAATATTTGTTATATTTATAAAATGGTTCTTTTACAAATTATCCACATGGACTGTAGGACGTGTATTTCTATCCAGTGAGAAAACTGGAAACTACTTTTAAGATGAGTTAAATAATATAAGATTGCAACTTTTTTATTTATTGAAGCGTATTCAACAAATTCTTTGATAACAACATTTACCAATGAAAAATAACATTAACAAAATAGTCCATGTAGTGCTGCATCTCCATTAATACAACGATAGTAACATTGATCATATACAAATATATTTAAGAGATAAACAATAAAATACATTGCGTTCAAAAGAGTTAGAAATAATCTCATGTAGAAATTCGTTGACAGTTTTGTGATCATAGAAGTGAAACATAATAAACTGTTCATTCATCCATATACATAATGGATACAATACATTCATGCAATAAATCTCAGATGATTTCAAATTTCATCTAAACAGCCATACGAAACCAAAACAATATCAACTCAAGGTGGTTATTTTTTCATTTCGATAATATTATTTTGACAGTCACCCATGTACGTATCAAGTTGGTTATCCTCATTGCTTAAATTTGATTTAGTAATTTCAACGTATTATTTTCCACCTGTAACTAATACAACAGTAGTTATAAAGTATGCTAATTTAAAATATATATATATATATATATATATATATATATATATAAACAATAGGAAAATAAAAGTAAAAAATAAGTGCATTCAATAATTTAGAAAGAACTGCATAATGGATACTCAATTTCAGTCTTATACAACAAATTTTAGTGATATCAGATTCATCCATTGAGAATTGATGGGTGCTTAGATCACATTATATGTCCACAAAAATATTGTATGTATGTTTCTAATCCAAGATGGCCAAAATGTTTTTCATAATTAAGCTGAATACTTTCCCATTAAAATTATTATTTCTGCCAGTAACTTTTTTTACCAAATACCCAAACATTCAATCATGCCTCAATGGAGATAATGCATAGATTCAACACCACCATATCAGATATGTATAAAAGGCATCCAATTAAATAGCTTGACTAGCTACTGCTGATAGACATATACGAGGAATGTTTGGATTTATCACTATCACTATGATTTATAAAGATATGACTATGCGAAAATACATAGAAGACCAAAAATAATGTGTACATCATTTATTGCCCGCATATGGGTCATGTTATGCTTGTGGTCCAACTGTAACTTGTATATTTGTATATGCGTGTGTTGCAAAATTTTGAAAGAGTTCCAAATTTATTGAAGATTAACCCATATACATAATCAAAACTCTTCAATGACTAATGACACGAACTTCAGTTACATTTTTTCAGACTGTAGATATTTCAAACATTAAGGCTCTTCTACCCTAATAATCAGGTATATTTATAGTCCTCGAGGCTTTGATCAGGATGTAAAAATGTCTGATTAATTGGATATTGATCCTAACCTTTTAATTCTTTGAAACCTTTGTATATATTTTCCATTGACATTGTGAACTAAGGTAGGCTGGTCCAACAAATGCTCAAAATTGTAGTTGGAAAATCACAGATTAGCAGAAAAAGAATTGATAGTTTACCCATGAACTAAAATTATAGTGGGAAGAACAAATTATAAGAATCAGATCTAACGTTCATCTCAATCCAGGTTGAGGTATGATTTGAAAATGGAAAGGTAAGAAAAGAAACTGAGAACTAAAGAAATCATCAAAATCAACATTGTATGAACTACAAATGGACTCTTTGAATCTGAAAAACTTACATTGGAAGCAAGGGAAGATACTTCTACTGACAATGATTTGAATCAAATCAACGATCAGCTTCAGATGATGAGCCAAAGTGGACGAGCCAAAAATAACAAGCCAAACGACGAGCACAAGTGACGATGAAGGCAAGCAGCGATGATAGAAAACAATATGCAAGGATTGACGAAATTTGAATTGGATATGGAATTAGATTTTGTAATTAGGTTTTTCTTTCTTCCCAAATTGGGGATGAAATTGAGAACTAAAGAATAGTTCCTAACTCGAGCCAGAAGAATGACGGAGAAGGGTAATTAGGTAAACATGAATTATTTGGTTTGTCCTTCAAACTAATGAAAATTTTGGCTGAAGTGCTTAATTAGAACAAATTACGTGTTCATGTCCTGAAAACATAATTATTAGGATCCCTATCCTGGAAACTAATTTAATGTAAGGATTGTCACTAAAACCTAATTTCCACCTCCTGATTCTAGGATGGAAAAGGTAAATACATTTTCAAGGTTAACAAGTATCATAATCATAGTGTAAAATGCACTGAAGCATTATTAATTGTTCAATCGTGTGTGGTAACATCAACATATTTTAAGGGCAATGCTTGACAAGAAAATTTATTCCCACGGATCCAGCACAAGCACCAATGACAGCAAAATACATGGAAAAGAAACAATCGTTTATGATAAGGGAAAGAAATGACGAAGAAAAGGTAGAGGAAGCAGCTAAAGGGTTTAAACAGATTCTCAATGTAAGTTTAATAGGAGCAAAATATAGAATCAAACTTGTTGCGACATATAATAAATTCATGGCTAACATTATGCCTTTTTTTCTATTCTAGGCAAACACATGAGAGAAAAGACTATGAGATGGTAATATTTAAACTCCACTGTTCAGTTATTTGACAGAATGATGCAACTATGTAAACTTAGTCAGTACTCAAAACACAAGACAGAAACAAGTACTCTTTTGAAAAAGATAACATGCATAAAGTTGCAAAATCTGTTTCATATTATGTACAAATATATGTAAATCTATCAAAATCTGTTTCATATTATGTACAAATATATGTAAATCTATTGATGCCTGACAAGGCTTAAGCTCTATGAAATAATTTTTAGGCTAAAATTAACACACCACAATTTAGCTTTACCACCTGCCATTTATTAAGAAAAACTAACACCCCATACTTTTCTTTTCCCACCCCAATTTATTCCCATTGTACCCATTTTTCCCCATCTTCTCCTTCTTCTAATGTTTACATTTTTTCTTCCTTTATTCGTTAATTAAAAAACTTCAACAAGATTAAGAAATTTGGTAGAGAAAAAAAATTCTCTTGCTGTAATCAAAATGGAGGAAGTCAATTCCTAAAACTACAGGTAAATTTCGATCAGGTTACCACTAGAGTAAACTTTTTGCAAATATGTGATTGCAAAACTAGGTTTATATCGATTCCTAGTAGACATGAGACTTTGTTTTTAGCATTCCATAGAGTGCATGACGCTAGGATTTTATCAATTCCGAGAGCATAATACGCTAGGTTTACTAATATGCCACGCAGTAAGGAAAAAAATGATATCAACTCAACAAAAAACACTGATAAGTGATAAGAATAGGGGATAAGTTGTTTACCTGATAACAAAAACGTTAAAAATTATCATATTCATAATCGTCGTTATATTTCTTCTCCTTAGGTAAATAATTGTGTTTCTCCTTTACTAATCTTAAAAACAAATGAAAAGATGATTAAAAATCTAATTATATAATAGAGGCAAATTTGTAATAGAAAATTTACCATTTTAAGTGGGGTGTGGAAGGAGGTTGATGAAGGGTTAATAGACATAGCCTAATTTTTAGTGCCATTGAATCAAAAAGATAATGACAATAGCTAAACATGCATAATCAAACAACTTTCCAACTTCTATATTGTTGACATTATGCAACTATAAGACCATATTCAATAGCTATGTTTTTATCCACAAAATAAGACTGTCCAGATTTTGTACCACGTTCCATATTTCTTAAATCAGAATGTCTCTATTTCTAATTTTGGTATAAGAAAAAACCTTTGTAGCAATAAGTATGCAAATTAGCCCCCTGTTTTCATCTAAACCAGAGATTTTCAAAATTTTCAAAAATTTCGAAATTCTAAAATATATTTCAGCTAGAAAGCGCAAACTAGCTTGCGCTTTTCAAAAATTGCAAAAATATTTCAAAACCAGAAAGCGCAAACTATCTTACGCTTTCAATAATTTCAAAATTTTAAAAAAAAAATGAGAAAAGTGCAAGTTACCTTGCATTTTCTGTAAGAAAAGTGCAAGCCACTTTCCATTTTCTATTTTTCAAAAATATAGACCAAATTTACATATTCAATTCTGTAGGGACTTTTTTCATAACAAAATAAAAAAAGGGGACCTGTCGTTCTTTTTCTGTTTCTTAAAATTAACTTTGCTTTCTTACTACTTTTGAAGGGGGTTCAATTTTTTTCCATTTGGAAGAGGCCATTGGGTTATAACTAATTAGAAGTATTCCTGGTCAATACAAATATTAACCAACCACGTAAATTAAAAAACAGTGAAGAATTTGCCTACAATTGCCAGGAGTTTTTGTACGGGATTTTAGCGTATCTAATGTCATGCTCCCTAGATTGTGAAAATTTCTTACAGTTTTTATGAAATGGATTTATTTCATTTACATGGTTTTGATGATATGATGTACCACAATCTGTGCTTGTTGTTACTAAAATATTGTGTAGAAGAGATTGAAATGAAACCAACAACAATGTTTTGTTCTTAATCGAGTTTAAAAACAGTTCGGGATAAGTTGCAGGATATATATAATTTGTATGAATGTAAATTTAAGATTATAAGTGCAATATAAAAGTGTATTTATTCTTGAATAAAGATAAGTAAAACAATTTGCATTTTCGAATCAAATCGTCAGCAGCCAAACAACTAAATTCAGTCTAGGCATATGAACTTATGGAGGAAGTATTATTTGTTACTGAATTTATGCTATTAGTGCTAACTGAGACTGATCAATATATGTTTTTTAGAATGCTCAACAGTTTAAGAAAAATATGAACTATACAGAGATCAAGAAGTTCATTGAAATTCAAACATATAAACAAAAAATGATTTTTAAGACACGTCTAGGATACAGAACAAAGGTAGGTCTATTGAATATTTTTTGAAACTAACCGCTATAAATATAGTGAATGATACCTGCACTGACAGGATCATGTAAGTTGTGGATACTTGCAGATTATAAGTCGTAAATAACAACTTTTCTGCAATTTGAATGTGATATAGCTCGATGTAAATCTAGCTTCAACTCATTGCTAAAACGTATCCAAATCATATAACATTCAGATGGACGAAGACTCATACCCATATAATGTCGTACTATTACGTATCAGTAATTTTGCTGGAGCCCCTTGGACAAGGATGAATTCAAGATATACATAATCTTTACGGTGGTATAATGCAGTATTATAAGTTGGTGGGGTTGGTGACATAGCAAATTACCTTGTAGTCGATAGCATCTCTACATTTCACTCAAAAAATAAATTATTCCTCCAAATACTCGAAGAATTAGGATGAGTTTCTTTGCTTGTTACACATGGCTAGACACGTGCACTTGGGTGTAAGCCTCTCATGATAAAGAGGTAACGAGGTGGACGTGCTAATATAAGTACCCCTTGGTAATAGGTTTTTGAAAATAAACAACCCAAAAAAAGGTAAATTTAAAGCAAACACATGAAACTTTTTAAGTGTTTTGCGTGTGGGTCTCAATCGAAATATCATATAATCCATTTGAACACAAACAGACTTGAACAAAAAATTAGGAAATTACATAAAATGAGATCAAATAATCCCCTAAGTCTAACTCACAAAACTTGAGATCTATTTGAATATTACAACTGATGTGTCCACTAGGAATGAGATCTACGCACAGCGTTTCAAAATTTAAAAGCCAAGGAAAAATAATACAATATATCATTGAGACCGATTTCAAGATTTAGAGATTCAAGGTGACTAAATCAGAATAGATCGAAAATGGATCTCTCAATTACTAAGTAGAGAGAATAAATTTGAAACAAAAGTGAATAATCAACTATACTTACTTATCTTGTAGATCCAACAATTTTTAGTAAGTCGTTAAAATACATAATCATCAAATCTTTATTGCATATGTTTATTTATCCGGATTAGTAGATTTACAATAAAAACACGATTAATCCCAACAATTGAATTGATGATACACTCCCATTGTTTTTTTTAAACCATCTTTAACTCTCGATTTTTCTTCTTTCTTATTTGCAGCAAAAAGATCACTAGTCATGTCATGAAATCAATCAGGTTTGCGGACTTCTCTGAAGGCAGCCAAGAAGCAATTGTTATATACTGTGTAACATTTTTAATGTGTATGTAAATGTTCGTTGGACAACGATTAATAAACAGATATATTTTTAGGCCTAATGAAAAGCTTAATGATTGTGGAGTTTTTAGAAAATGTTAGAAGTAAAAAAGATATATTTTTAGTGTGTACGTAAATGTTAAGCCTATCATTACTTCTAACTTTTTCTAAAATTTGTACTTCACAATAATCCAACTTCCAGTTTTGACGTAGAAAATATATCCATTTATTAATTTTTCTGACGAACATTTACATAAACATTAAAAATATAACACAAACATGATGTATATAATATTTGTTTCTTGGCTGCATTCGCAGAAATCTTCAAAGTAATTGATTCCATGACATGCCTAGCGATCATTTTGATGCAAAGAAAATAAAAACAATTGAGAGCTGAAGATGGTTCAAAATATACACTGGGAGTACATTATTAATTCAATTCTTAGAATTAGTTGTGCTTTTTATTATAAATCTAATAACCCGGATAAATAAACAAATGTAATAAGACTTGATAATTATGAATTAACTACTGCGAATCCAAGCTATTCACACAGAATTCACCACATAATTTATTTAGCACTACACTTTAAGATTTTTTTAGGTTCTTAAGATGAAAGCTTTTGTTTATATGCATTGTATTCTTTAGATTATATTTTCTAAAACAACATTGACAAAGATTTGCTAATAATCTATTTAAGTAATCTAAAAGCACGCGGTGTACAACTACTTTTTAAAAGCATAATGGGCTACATATGACAAACAATTACATCGAACCATAAATTATTCTTAATTTTGTAAGAACGCTTTACTATGCATCACTATTAATTTTCAAATATAAGCAGTATATATTCAATATAGGTTTATCATATGTTTAACACACGTGTGTTTATGCACACAATTTGGTTGATAATGGTATTTCGAACCGAGCTTTCAGAACTAATGCTCAAATTGAAATATTGTTAATATTCCAAATTTAAGAAAACATACTTTTAGCATTATCCAATACTAAGTGAGTTAGAAAACATATTAAAGTAGTTTTGACACACAGTATTTCTTGATACATATATATAACATAGAGGGAACTAGGATAAATGACAAACTTTGAATATAAAAGTTCGGTTGAATGACATCAAGTTTTTATTTTTGAACTAAATGGCAAAGGCTAGTTATAATTAGTATTATATTCAATTTTTACACTATATAGGATGTTAGTTATAATTTGTTATCCTATTTTTTGGTCAAAACTGGAATATCAATGTTGAGCGCGTCTCCACCACGATCGAGCTAAGAAGGAGCAACCAGCAAGCGTACCTAAGTCCAGAGTTCCCGAATACCAAGTCCATTCGGCCTCATACCCTCATGTTCATTCGGCTATGCAAGTATACGAGTCATTCGGCACTAAGGCCTAAAGCTCGTTCGGCATTCCTAGTCGTCTCATTCGGCGTTCCCATCCGGCGTTCCCAACACAACTCCATTCGGCATACCGGTCCAAGCAATGCCGAACCAAGCCTCTCCACCTCAATACCGAACCAACCTGCCTCCTCCATCACCGGACCAATCCACCGGCCCACTCATCCTACACCGAACCAACACTCCATCCACTAACATACTACCACCGGATCATACTCCTATCACCGAACGAACTCCACTCAACCCATGCTCCACCGGACCAACCAACCACCGGTCCAACCATCCTTCTCTCCAAGCTCCATGCCGAATGAAGCCTCGCCGAACCAGAAAGTTGCCAGTCCAAACTGCATCAGCCCAGGCCCACCAACAGCTATAAGCATCCAAGACCCCTACCCCCAGCCTCACTCTATAAATAGAGGGGCAGGGGTACAACAATGGGGGACAAGTTTGAGAGCTCAAACCTGGAAGGAACTCTCAAACAACTTTAGATACTTGTAATCAAAGCTTTGTACTTGTAATCTGAAGAGAAAAAGGAGAATAACATATAAAGTGGACGTAGGCACGTTCTGGCCGAACCACTATAAATCTGTGTGTCTTTTACAGTTTAGTCCCTGCTTTTCATATATTTGCATAAATCACCCAAATCACTAAGAACAACATAAAATCAGTCAACTCATACGACTTTGGGTGTTTGCGGCCATTTTTCACGCAAACATTTTGGTGCTTTCACTGAGAAGAACCAGCTTCCGCTACACGGACAGAAGTTGAATTTGAAAATCTAAGAGTTCAGATCTAAGAGTTATGACGAGACAAACAAGTAAAAGGCAAAGGCCAGAGAGAAGTGAACACCAAGGAAGTCAAGAGGCTTCCTCAGGAGGGAATCAAGCGTCGATCTTCATCACTAGGGATGAGATGGAGGTCATGATGAGAAGACAAGAAGAGATGATCCAGAACTTACTTCAACAAATTGGGCAAATTGGAGCACAGATCCAAGGAGCGACTGGAATTCAGAACGGAGCAGGACCATCTGGCGCAGCACCAGAGCTAGGGGGCACTCACGCAGAGCATGTTGATCCAACCCCGGGAAGTGAGATGGGGGCATCCGAGCCACCTGGTAGCAACAGAGGAATGAACGTTCAGCCAGGGAGGCATACACATGGAAACTCCCGCGGACTTGGCGGGCAGGTCGAAGACAGTGAACGAGAACTACAGCTTGGAAACAACGACAGATTAGCAGAGATGGTTAGAAGAGCTATGAGAGGCGGTTTAGTAAACAGAGACTTGGAAGATGTAAACAGGAGTCCTTTTTCTTCTGCGATTAGGACGGCTAGGAACCCACCAGAATTCAAGCTACCATCATTGGACATGTACAACGGGAAAACGGACCCCACGGTCCATCTAACGAAGTATATGAGACATATGGAAGTGCTGGGGGCATCAGAGGAGGTTATGGCCCGGTGCTTTCCACTGTATTTGACGGACATTGCAGCGTTATGGTTTAGACAACTGGAGAGCGGCTCCATAGGAACATGGGCAGATTTAACTGAGAGATTCATGAGGCAATTCAGGGTTCATATTGCGAGACCCAAGAATGTGATGACTTTGGCAACCTTGAAACAGAAAACTGGAGAGACTTTGAGGAGCTTCCTAACGCGATTTAATGCGGCAGCAGCATCAGTGGATCGACCAGATCCAGCTATGGTCATGATGGCAGCTGTATCTGGAATAGCTGGTAACACAGAATTCAAGAATTCATTAACCAAGGACCCGCCTATGAATCTGGGAGAATTCTATCACGAGGCTGAAAAGTTTCTGCGTTTGGAAGATGCTAGTGCAGAAAGAGAGGAAGAAGATGACGTTTACACAATCAAGAGCGGAAACCCACCTGGAAAGGGTGCGGAGACTAGCAAAGGAAAAAGAAAGGCTGAGGATAATGATGACAGGACAAAGTGGCTACGAAGAGAGCCACGATTCACCACCTATTCAGAGTTGAATGAGAGTTTGGAACGGATTTATCAGAATACCAAGGGGCAGGTTCCGTATCGTAGACCAATGCGAAGGGATCCAACCTCTGACGAAAGAAAATCAGATAAGTTTTGTGTATTTCATGAATTGAATGGTCATAACACTAATGATTGTAGGCATTTGAAGGACGAGGTGGAAGGGCTTATCAAGAACGGTATGCTCCTTCAGTATGTGAGGAGGCGAACTCCAGCGGTGGAGCCAGAGCGACCGCCCTCTACATCAGCTAGAGGTGCCCCTGGATCAGGGCACCATTTGATTATCCATTGATTGCTTGATTAAAATAACGATGAACAGGTTGTAAGCTTCCACTAAAGCAATTAAATCATTTACACATGTACGAGATCGCGAACGATCTCCAGGCATGCTCTGAATGATCATTGGCTGCTTCGAAGTGGGAACTTACACTTTGACATCCTTGCTTTGCTTTTGTTTCGATTTGAACATTTGAATTCTTCCTGTTTGGACATTTCTGCTGTAAGGTACTATTGCTTTAACATTTACAATTCCATGGAAAAGTTATTTACTTGTATGCCCGTTGGATCGCGAACGGTCCACGAGCACCACCTATTGCATGGCAACGAACTGCCGAAGTCTTTGATTCGAAAACTCCCCCAAACAATAACTCCAACACTGATAATATTAAGTCCCCACCGGGCACACTCATTCGCCTCGAACGGCACCCGACTTCGAACAGTCACAACTCGCCTCGAACGGCACCCGACTTCGAACAGTCACAACTCGCCTCGAACGGCACCCGACTTCGAACAGTCACAACTCGCCTCGAACGGCACTCGATCGCGAACGATCACAACTCGCCTCGAACGGCACAACTCGCCTCGAACGGCACAACTCGCCTCGAACGGCACAACTCACCTTACCTCAAATGGCTCGATCGCGAACGGTCGTCATTTGAGGTCCGCCACCCACAACTCACCTTACCTCAAATGGCTTGATCGCGAACGGTCGTCATTTGAGGACCGCCACTTGACCGCACACTGTCGCACCTTACCTCGAATGACTTGATCACGAACGATCGTCATTTGAAGTTAGGCGCTTGACCCTGAACGGTCACATTTCATCACAAATGGCTCGGTCTCGAACGATCGACGCGTGGACATACAGACTCGACCGCGCACTGTCGCACTTTACCTCGAATGACTCGATCGCGAACGGTCGTCATTTGAAGTTAAGCGCTTGACCTTGAACGGTCCCCACTCGACCGCGCACTGTCGCACTTTACCTCGAATGACTCGATCCCAAACGGTCGTCATTTGAAGTAAAGCGCTTGACCTTGAACGGTCACATTTCACTGCAGATGACTCGATCCCGTACGATCGACGCATGGATTTACGCGCTTGACCGCGCAGGGTCGCACTTTCCCTCGAATGACTTGATCACGAACGATCGTCATTTGAAGTTAGGCGCTTGACCATGAACGGCCGCGCTTCATCCCAAATAGCTCGATCCCGAACGGTCATCAGTTGGGGCCATATAAACTATCAAGTTCTTTACAGGTTGATGACAGGATATGAACATCCAGCTCATGGCATTACAAAACACGCCTTCCTACCGCAAGGCATATTTTGGGGGGCAAAGTGTTATCCTATTTTTTGGTCAAAACTGGAATATCAATGTTGAGCGCGTCTCCACCACGATCGAGCTAAGAAGGAGCAACCAGCAAGCGTACCTAAGTCCAGAGTTCCCGAATACCAAGTCCATTCGGCCTCATACCCTCATGTTCATTCGGCTATGCAAGTATACGAGTCATTCGGCACTAAGGCCTAAAGCTCGTTCGGCATTCCTAGTCGTCTCATTCGGCGTTCCCATCCGGCGTTCCCAACACAACTCCATTCGGCATACCGGTCCAAGCAATGCCGAACCAAGCCTCTCCACCTCAATACCGAACCAACCTGCCTCCTCCATCACCGGACCAATCCACCGGCCCACTCATCCTACACCGAACCAACACTCCATCCACTAACATACTACCACCGGATCATACTCCTATCACCGAACGAACTCCACTCAACCCATGCTCCACCGGACCAACCAACCACCGGTCCAACCATCCTTCTCTCCAAGCTCCATGTCGAATGAAGCCTCGCCGAACCAGAAAGTTGCCAGTCCAAACTGCATCAGCCCAGGCCCACCAACAGCTATAAGCATCCAAGACCCCTACCCCCAGCCTCACTCTATAAATAGAGGGGCAGGGGTACAACAATGGGGGACAAGTTTGAGAGCTCAAACCTGGAAGGAACTCTCAAACAACTTTAGATACTTGTAATCAAAGCTTTGTACTTGTAATCTGAAGAGAAAAAGGAGAATAACATATAAAGTGGACGTAGGCACGTTCTGGCCGAACCACTATAAATCTGTGTGTCTTTTACAGTTTAGTCCCTGCTTTTCATATATTTGCATAAATCACCCAAATCACTAAGAACAACATAAAATCAGTCAACTCATACGACTTTGGGTGTTTGCGGCCATTTTTCACGCAAACATAATTAGTTACAAACTTATATCTCATTAACGTACCAAATGCAAATATTTTTATAATAAGTAAATGCACAAATATATATTTTGGAAAAAAGGTGTAATCTGTCTAATTTTTGTTTAAAAATTAAATGTATCTTTTTTTAAAAAGCTTATTTAATCCTTTTGCCAAAAACTAAAAGAAGACAAAGTGATCATAGATGCACATATTATAGAAAGGTTAAGTTCGGAGAAAAGATAAAATTATCCACATGTAAATTTTCATTTTTTTTATTTCAAAATACGTGTAAAATTATAACTCTATCTTTCCAAACATAAAATGAACTAGAAATTAAAAGAAGAAACATTTTATTATATAGTAGTTTGAGTTTCTAGTCCCTTTAATTAATAAACCTCTGCTCTACACTGAACTTCAAAACCATGCTTCCCAATGCGTATTAGCTTTGTCCATACTGTTATAATTTTTTTGTGCGGTTGAAATTCCTCAATTGGAAGTTTTACACCAATGATAAAGTAATATAAACCAAGGATTGAGAACTCGGTTTCGGTCTCGGTTTCGGTCAATTGAAATTTTATTGATTTCGGTCAGTTTCGAAAGTTTCGGTTTATGTTTCGGTTTCGGTCATGATATCAAATTAATGTATTTTTAGTGAAAAAGTAACGATAACGTAGCAAATCTATATACAAATATAGTCTATAAAAAGATAATGATACAACATACAACACAAGTCCAAGGCATGTTTTCTATAATAATAGAAGTCTAAAAATGTAAGTCAAAGGCCCAAGTCCAACAATACAAGTCAACCATACAGCTTCAGCTCACGTAATTGAAATACATAAGAAATTGAAATTGGAAAGGAAGTTGGCCCATCCAACATTTCAGTTTTAATTGACCTACAGCCCATGTAATAATTATTCAGCTCATTCAATTAATCTCCAGCCCATTTCAGTTTCAGTTTCAATTTTACTTAACCCTAGCACTGCTTCTACTCATTCATACAAAACAAAATAATAATAATAACTACGTCGGATCAAACCTAATAAAAAAAGCGAAAAGAAATAATTTGCTGGAAACTCCTCTGCTCGATTTCGTTGAAGCTTCTCTGCTCGATTTTAGTCGAAGATCCTAAGTGATGCTCGAATTTGCTCAACTTCTCTTTAGCGATGCTCGAATTTGCTCAACTAACGCTCGAATTTGGAATCGATTTATTGAACGTGGATGTGGTAAGTTTTGTTTTAGGTCGATGCTTTTATAGACAAATTTTTGATTCCATTGCTTAAAAATTGTCTGATACCTAGTTTTTTTTCTCCCATTTTTGATGAATTCTGCTTTTTTTTCCTATGCTTATCTCCTCTTCCTCTTACTGCAGCACCTTCGACTTTTTTTTTTAAACGGAACGAGACATTGACCTAATCTCGTCTCGCTTACGGCCGGAACCGATCCGAGATGGTCGGAATCTCGTGGTTCCGGCCGGAACCTCACACCATGATATAAACAAGTAACCATTACAATAACCTATTATAGGTATCAGAAAAGACATTTTTAACATTCACGCCAATATAATATGATATTGCCGTATTTTAACCATCTAAAATCAAATAAGTCAGATCTGCAGACCAAGGGAAATTGCCAAGACAAAAACCTTGGTTACCTGGGATGAGACAAGACATGTTTTAAAAAAGATTGGTTCTCTTATTACCCTACCTGCATTAAAAGGAGAAAAAGAAATGAGAAGGAAAGTAAATATTGATAGTCATACCAATATAAATTAGTAAATATTTTTTATATTTATAAAATAGTTCTTTCACAAATTTTCCACATGGACTGTAAGACATATACTTCTATCCAGTGAGGAAACTGTAAACTATTTTTAGGATGGGTTAAATAATATAACATTGCAACTTTTATTTATTTATTTAAGCGTATTCAACTAATTCTTTCACAACAATATTCATCAATGAAAAATAACAATAACAAAATAATCCATGTAATACTACATCTCTATTAATACAACAATAGTAATAGAGTATCGTAATTAAAAATTTGTTCATATATAAATATATTTAAGAGATAAATAATAAAATCATTGCGTTCAAAAGAGTTAGGAAGAATCTCATGTAGAAATTCGTTGTCGTTTTGTGATCATAAAAGTTAAACATAATGAACTATTCATCTATCCGCATACTATTGGATACAAGACAGGCATGCAATAAATCTCTGATGATTTCAAATTTCATCTAAAAAACCATATGAAACCAAAACAATATCAACTCAACGTGGTTATTTTTCATTTCGATAATATTATTTTGACAGTTACCCATCTAAGCATCAAGTTGGATTTCATCGTTGCTTAAATTTGATTTAGTAATTTCAAATTTCAACGTTTTAGTTTCCATCTCTACTAATACAACATATATAAAGTATCCTAATTTAGTATAAAAAATTTATATATAAGCAATTATTTAGGAGAATAAAAGTACAAATCAGTGCATTCAATAATTTAGAAAGAACTGCATAATGGATACTCAATATAAGTCTTATACAACAATTTTTAGTGATAACAGATTCATCAGTTGAGAATTAATGGGTGCTTAGATCACATTATACATCCACAAAATTATCGACGTATGTTCCAAATCCGAAATGGCCAAAATGTTTTTCATAATTAAGTTTAATACTTTCCCATTAAAATTATTATTTCTGCCGGTAACCTTTTTTTAACCAAATACCCAAACATTTGGACATGCCTCAATGGAGATAATGCATAAATTCAACACCACCATATCAGATATGTATAAAAGGCATCCAATTAAATAGCTGGACTAGCTGCTACTGATAAACATATACGAGGTATGTTTGGATTTATCACTATCACTATAAGTCATAAAGATATAACTATGCGAAAATACATGGAAGACCAAAAATAATGTGTACATCATCTATTGCCGGTATATGGGTCATGTTATGCTTGTGGTCCAACTGTAGTTTGTATGTATGTATACGTGTGTGTTGCAAAATTTTGAAAGAGTTCCAAATTTATTGAAGATTAATCCATATACATAATCAAAACTCTTCAATGACTAATGACAAGAACTTCAGTTACATTTTTCAGATTGTAGATATTTCAGACATTAATGCTCTTCTACCCTAATAATCAGGTATATTTCCAGTCCTGGAGGCTTTGATCAGGATAATGGTCCTAACCTTCTAATTCTTGAAAACCTTTATATATATATATATATATATATATACATACATACATACATACATACATACATACATACATACATATATTTCATTTTGTTCCTGACATTGTGAAGCAAGGTAGCCAGGTCCAACAAATGCTCAAAATCAACTTACGAAATTGTAGTTGGAAAATCACAGATGAACAGAAAATGAATTGATAGTTTACCTATGAACTAAAATTATAGTAGGAAGAACAAATTATAAGAATCAGATCAATAACATTCATCTCAATCCAGGTTTAGACATGATTTGAAAATGGAAATGTAAGAAATAAATTGAGAACTAAAGAAAACATCAAAATCAACATTGAATGAACTGCAAATGGACTCTTTGAATCTGAAAAACTTACATTGGAGGTAAGGGAATATACACTGACAATGCTTTGAATCAGATCAACTATCAGCTTCAGATGATAAGCCAAAGTGGACGAGCCAAAAACAAGAAGCCAGACGACAAGCACAAGTGACGATGAAGGCAAGCAACGATGATGACAAACAACATGGAAGGGTTGACGAAATTTGAATTGAATATGGAATTACATTTTGTATTTAGGTTTTTCTTTCTTCCCAAATTGGGGATGAAATTGAGAACTAAAAAATAGCTCCTAACTCGAGCCAGAAGAATGACGGAGAAGGGTAATTAGGTAAACATGAATTATTTGGTTTGTCCTTCAAATTAATGAAAATTTTGGCTGAAGTGCTTAATTAGAACAAATTACGTGTTCATGTCCTGAAAACATAATTATTAGCATCCCTATCCTGGAAACTAATTTTAATGTAAGGATTGTCACTAAAACCTAATTTCCACCTCCTGATTCTAGGATGGAAAAGGTAAATAAATTTTGGCTGAAGTACTTAAGTAGAACAAATTACGTGTTCATGTCCTGAAAACATAATTATTAGGATCCCTATCTTGGAAACTAATTTTAACGTGCGGATCGCCATCGAAACCTAATTTCTGCTTCCTGATTCTAGGATGGAAAAGGTAAATGTATTTTTCAATGTTAACAAGTATCATAATTATAGTGTAAAAATATAAGTCACTGTAGCATTATTAATTGTTCAATCGGATGATGTAACATCAACAGATTATAAAGATCAACACAAGCAATAATGACAGCAAAATACATGGAAAAGAAACAATCGTTTATGATAAGGGAAAGAAATGATGAAGAAAAGGTAGAGGAAGTAACTAAATGGGTTTAAACAGATTCTGAATGTAAGTTTAATAGGGGCAATATACAGAATCAAATTTGTTGCGACATATAATAAATTCATGGCTAACATTATGCCTTCTTTTCTGTTCTACGCAAACACATGAGAGAAAAGATTATGGGATGGTAATATTTAAACCCCATTGTTCAGTTATTTGACAGAATGATGCTGGTGGGTATACAAAACACATGACAGAAACAAGGATTCTTTTGAAAAGGTAACGTACATAAAGTTGCAAAATCTGTTCCATATTATGTACAAATATATGCTAACCTATCGACGCCCGACAGGACTTAAGCTCTGTGAAATAATTTTTAGTGCCATTGAATCAAAAAGATAATGACAATAGCTAAACATGCATAAAATGTTGTATTTTTGTCCCAATAATCAAACAACTTTCCAGCTCCTATATTGTTGACATGACACCATTGTATTCAACCATATGACCATATTCAATAGCTATGTTCTTATCCACAAAATATGACTATCCAGATTTAAAGTGTACCAAGTTACATATTTCTTAAAATTAACTTTGCTTTCTTACTATTTTTGTAGGTGATGCAATTTTTTCCATTTGGAAAAGGCCATTGGGTTACGTTATCCCGCCTTTTTTGCAAGGCCGTGATACCAAAAGATCAACCGAAAAACCAAAGATAGTTCATCTCAAAGCAACCCAGCTGCTCGAAGAAAGTGCACGACCTAAGACCTAACGACCTAACGACCTAAGACCTAACGTTCTCCTATAAATACCTCAGCTATTCCACATTGAAGGGGGACTTTTTTCCCGAGACTTTCCTGGACTTAGAAGCTCGAAGACTCTGCTGCTCTCACGACTTCAACAACACTTCAAAGAGCCGAGAGAAACGATCAAATACATTTAACATGAATCCAGAAAGCAATTCATCATCAAAGTTCTAACTGTTTGTTGTATTGGTGTTGAATATGAAGGATGATTGTAAAACTTGTAATGAAATCGGTGATAGAAAAGAATAAGTGAACGTAGGCTTGACTTTGAGCCGAACCACTATAAAAACCGTTGTCGCTTTATTATTTCCTGCTATTTTCTTCTTATTTTCAGTTCCCGTACTAACGGGTGGTGCTTTCACTTGATTACTACTTACACCGGGGTGTTAGCGTACACTTTTCAACGTTAACATTTCTGCTGCTTTCATTGAGAAACTGAACTCGGAAGCGTTTTCATCATTGCTTCGCAAAGATTTGTCGAAAGACTCCCTTTAAGAACCAGGAGTCTATCCGAGATTATGGCTCCTGTAAGGAAAACAAGTAGAAGACAGAGACCAAAAAGAAGTCAGCACGAAGGGAGTCAATGGGCTTCCTCAGGAGAGAACCAGGCTTCAGTCTTTATCACCAGGGATGAGATGGAGGCAATGATGAAGAGACAGGAGGAGATGATTCAGAATTTGTTTCAGCAAATTAGACAACTTGAAGCGCAAAATCAAGGAACAGCTGGAGTTCAGAGTGGAGCAGGACCATCTCTAACGCAGCACCAGGATCATGGGGCACTCATCTAGAGCACGCAGACCCATTACCGAGAAGAACATCGGGTGTATTTGAGCAACATGGCATTGGCAGAGGCATAAACACTCGGCAGGGGGCAGATTCCTAAAAGCTCTAATGGACTCGAGGGCCGGGTTGAAGGCAATGAACGAGGACTATATCTTGAAGACAATGACAGATTGACAGAAATGGTCAGGCGAACCATGAGGGGTGGTCTAGTGAGTAAAGATCTTGAAGATGTAAACAAGAGTCAATTTTCTTCTGCGATTAGGACAGCTAGGAACCCACCAGAGTTCAAGTTACCATCGATGGAGATGTACGATGGAAGGACGGACCCCGCGGTCCATCGACAAAGTATAGAGGCATATGGAAGTGAGGGGGCATCACAGGAAGTCATGGCTCGGTGCTTTCCATTGTATCTGACAGATATTGCAGCACTATGCTTTAGGCAGTTGGAAAGCAACTCCATAGGAGCGTGGGCTGATTTAGCCGAGAAGTTCATGAGACAATTTAGGGTTCACATCGCAAGACCCAAGAATGTGATGAGTTTGGCAACTTTAAAGCAGAGAGCTGGGGAGTCTTTAAGGAGTTTTTTAACACGATTCAATGCGGCTGCGGCAGCGGCATCGGTGGATCAACCAGATCCATCCATGGTTATGATGACAGCTGTGTCTGCAATAGCTGATGGTACAGAGTTCAAAAATTCATTAACTAAGGATCCACCTATGGATCTAGGAGTATTCTATCATGAGGCCGAAAAGTTTTTACGATTGGAAGATGCTAGTGCAGAAAGGGATGAAGGAATCGATGTTTATGCAATCAATGGCGGAAATCCTCCTGAAAAAGGTGTAGAATCTAGCAAAGGTAAACGAAAGGCCGAGGATAAAGCGATAGATCAGTACGACCACGAAGAGAACCAAGATTCACCTCATACACGGAGTTGAATGAGACTTTGGAGCGGATCTACCAAGACACCAAGGGACAAGTTCCTTATCGAAAGTCGATAAGGAGAGATCCAACTAACAACGAGAGAAAGTCAGGACAAGTATTGCTCATTCCACGAGTTGAATGGTCATAGCACAAACGACTGTAGACACTTGAAAGACGAAGTTGAAGGGCACATCCGGGATGGTTTGTTATCACAGTATGTGAAAAGGAGGATCGCAACGGTGGAACAAGAACGACCACCACCTGCACCAACTGAAGACGGCTCAGGATTCATGCGTCGGCTTATTATCAGTTGATTGAGATTATGACGAATGAGTAGAAAACTCTACATCGACACAACTAGGTTGTTCACACATGTATGGGACCGCGAACGATCCCAAGGCATGCTCTGATACAACTATAAATTGTAACGATGTAGGCGTTTACACTCGGACGTAACTACTCTGCTTTTATGTTTTACTTCTGATGTTTGGATTTGACTTTGTCAGACATTTTTGTCTTAAAACTCTTCAGTTGGATGAATATTGAATTTTGATAAATCTAAAAAGGCTAAGTCACTTAAACATGTACGGGGTCGCGAACGGTCCTTAGGCATGCTCTGAATTGGCTAAGCTTCTTACACATGTACGGGGTCACGAACGGTCCTTACGCATGCTCTGAGATGGCTAAGCTACTTACACATGTACGGGGTCGCGAACGGACCTAAAGCATGCTCTGGAATGGCAGTAAATCACCTTGGCACACAAACGATCTAGGAACTCACCCGAACGTGAACCTGGCATCGATAATACTAAGCCTCCCCGGGCACACTTACTCGCCTCGAACAGGCACCAGACCTCGAACGGTCACAACTCGCCTCGAATGGCACCCGACCTCGAACGGTCACAACTCGTCTCGAACGGCACCCGACCTCGAACGGTCACATCTCGCCTCGAACGACTTGATCTCGAACGGTCGTCATTTGAGGTCAGGCCCTTGATCGCGAACGGTCAAACTTTGCCTCAAATGGCTCGACCTCGAACGATCGTCATCCGAGGTAAGGCATTTGATCGCGAACGATCACGTTTTCACCTCAAATGACTCGATCCCGAACGGTCGTCGTTTGATGTCATATAAAACTGTTAATTTCTCTGCAGGACATCAACGGGATATGAACATCCAGCGTATGGCATTACAAAACACACCTTCCTATCGCAAGGCATGTTTTGGAGGCAAATGTTATCCCGCCTTTTTTGCAAGGCCGTGATACCAAAAGATCAACCAAAAACCAAAGATAGTTCATCTCAAAGCAACCCAGCTGCTTGAAGAAAGTGCACGACCTAAGACCTAAGACCTAACGACCTAAGACCAAAGACCAAACGACCTAAGACCTAAAGACCTAACAACCTAAGACCTAACGACCTAACGTTCTCCTATAAATACCCCAGCTATTCCACATTGAAAGGGAGACTTTTTTCCCGAAACTTTCTTGGATTTAGAAGCTCGGAGACTCTGCTGCTCCCACGACTTCAACAACACTTCAAAGAGCCGAGAAAAGCGATCAAATACATTTAACATGAATCCAGAAAGCAATTCATCATCAAAGTTCTAACTGTTTGTTGTATTGGTGTTGAATATGAAGGATGATTGTAAAACTTGTAATGGAATCGGTGATGGTAAAGAATAAGTGGACGTAAGCTTGACTTTGAGCCGAACCACTATAAAAACCGTTGTCGCTTTATTATTTCCTGCTATTTTCTTCTTATTTTCAGTTCCCGTACTAATGGGTGGTGCTTTCACTTGATTACTACTTACACCGGGGTGTTAGCGTACACTTTTCAACGTTAACAGGTTATAACTAGTTAGAAGTTTTCCTGGTCAATACAAATGTTAACAAACCATGCTGATCCAAAAACAGTGAAGAATTTGCCTACAATTGGTAGGAGCTTTTATGTGAGGTTTTAGTGTATCTAAAGTCATGCTCCCTAGATTGTGAAAATTTCTTACAGTTTTTATGAAATGGATTAATTTTATTTACATGGTTTTGATGGTATGATGTACCACAGTCTGTGCTTGTTATTAAAATCATTGTGTAGAAAAGAATGATATGAAACCAGCAACAATATTTTGTTACTAATCGAGTTTAAAAACAGTTCAGGATAAGTTGCAGGACATATATAATTTGTATGAATATAAAGTTAAAATTGTAAGTGTGATATAAAAGATAAATAACAGATAGTAAGATAAATCAAAGTAGAATATTGCATTTTCCAGTCAAACTATCCGCAGCCAAACTACTAAATTCTGGGTAGGCATATGAACCAGTGGAGGAACTAATGGAGGAAGTGGTTATTTGTTACTGAATTTATGCTATTAGTACTAACTGAGACTAAACAATTAGTAAGTGCATTGACTGTTTTGACTCTAGAAAATTCATATGAACACTTAAAAGTTTGGTGAAAGTGCAAGCATAAATCAACTGAAGTAACATAACTTATTGCAGATATATTCTTAAGAATGCTCAACGGGGTTTTAGAAAAATACGAACTTTACGAAGAACAAGAAGTTCATTGAAATTCAAACACATGGCATTGACTGTTACACTCTCTAGAAAACTCATATGAAAACTTGAAAGTTCGGTGGAAGACCAAGCATAAATCAACTGAAGTAACGTAACTTATTACATAAATATTCTTTAGAATGCTCAACAGTTAAAGAAAAATACGACTATACAGAGATCAAGAAGTTCATTGAAATTTAAACATATAAACAAGAAATGATTTTAAAGACAGTCTGAGATACAGAACAAAGGAAGGTATATTGAATATTTTTTGAAACTAACCACCATAAAAGCAGTGAATGATATCTGCACTGACAGGATCATGTAACTTGCGGATTCACGCAGATTATAAGTTGTCAATAACAACTTTTCCGCAATTTGACTGTGATATAACTAGATATAAATCTAGCTCCAACTCATTGCTAAAACGTACCCAAATTATAAAACATGTAGATGGACATAGATTCATACCCATATAATGTCGCACTGTCACATATCAATATTAATTTTGCTGGAACCCCTTGGACAAGGATGAATTCATGATATATATATCATCTTTACGGTGGTATAATATAGTATTAAAAGTTGGTGGGGTTGGTGACATTACTACTGCTGTGTTTTCTGTGTAGATCTTAATCGGAATATCCTATAATCCATTGGAACACAAGTAGACTTGAACAGAAAATTGGATAATTACATAAAATGAGATCAAATAATCCCCTGAGCCTGACTCACAAGACTTGAGATCTATTTGAATATTACTATGGCTGTATCCACTATTAATGAGATCTACGCACAGTGTTTCAAAATTTATAAGCTAAGGAAAAATAATACAATATATCCTTGACGGATTTCAAGATTTGGATATTCAAGGTGACTAAATCAGAATAGATCAAAAATGGTTCTCTCAATTACTAAGTAGAAAGAATAAATTTGAAACAAAAGCGAACAATTCAACTAAACTTACTTATCTTGTAGATCCAGCAATTTTTATTGAGCCATTAAAATACATAATTATCAAATCTTTATTACATTTATCTATTTACCTGGATTATTAGATTTACAATGAAAAACTCAACTAATCCCAAGAATTGAATTGCTAATACACTCCTAATGCATTTTTTCAACCGGGTTTTTCTTCTTTGTTATTTACAGCAAAACGATTCTAGTCATGTCATGGAATCGATCAGATTTGCAGACTTCTCTAAAGTCGGGTAAGGAACAAATGTTATATACACCGGATGTGTGTAATACTTTTATTGTATATGTAAATGTTCATTGCACAAAGATTAGTAAATAAATATATTTTGTAGTCAGATGAAAAGTTAGAAGATTGTGGAGTTCAACTTTTAGATAAAAAGTTTAAAGTAATGTAAGTCTTAACATCGTACATTGTATTGCATTCATTGAGTCTTACACTCGGCTATATTGTTATTGTTACCATCCATAGCGAGCAGATCCAAGCATCGGGGTAGAGGTTTGGTCTTCCATGCTTGGAGGGCAGGTTATAAAATTGATTTTAATAAATTTTATAAACTGCCCTCCAAGCATGGAAGGCCAAACCTCTACCCCGATGTTGGGATATGCTCTCTATAGTAACAATAACATAACCCAGTGTAATCTCAGTGAATACATTATACTGTGTCATGTTAAGAGTTACGTTACTTCTAACTTTTTCTAAGTACTCCGCAATATTCCAGCCTTCCATTTGACGTAGAAAATATATCTGTTTACTAATTTTTGTCCGACGAATATTTACACATTAAAAATATAACACAAACATGATGTATATAACATTTTGCTTCTTGACTGCATTCAGAGAAACCCGTAAAGTTATTGATGTCATCCGAAGATGATTTGACTTGCGGCATTGTTTTATCAAGGTTTGAGAATTCGGTTTCAGTTTCGGTTTCGGTCATTTAAATTTTTGTTGATTTCGAAAATTTCGGTTATGTTTCGGTTTCGGTCCAAATTTTGGTTTTCAGTTGTTTATTGATAAACTTGTAATAACGATCTTTGTAAATAAAATTTAATTTAACACCATACAAGCTTAACATTATATAAGCCAAATTAACACTAAATTATACTTAAGAATAATAAACAAATAACATGAAGTACAGCCCAAAATAAGTTCTTGCTGCCTTGACATAAATATTAGGTACACTAATATTTATAAAGCCCAAAGCAAAGTACCTAACTTTAAGCCACTAGCAAATCTCAGCAGTTCATTTCTTGCCGCACAATCAAAAAACTAGGGCACAGACAAAACAATAAAAAAAAATGAAAAAAGCTGAAGACGGAAAAAAAAACTTCAACGTTGTCGATTTCGACTTTCGGAAAACAAAAATGGTAGAAGGCAATACTTCCTACCGTCGATTTCGACTTTCGACTTCACTGCTGTCGATTTCGAGGCTGCATTACTGCCGACGACTAAGGTATTGTTGATGTTGCTTTCGATTCCTAACTTGTTCGGTGACTACGCGCTTTTTTTTACTTTAAGCGAAACCGGTTTTTGAAGCCAATTTCGGCTCGCTCTAGGTCGGCACCGGTACGGTACTCCCGAAATCTCGGGTGCCGACCGATACCTGATACCATGGTTTTTATTGATGTCAAAAACCTCATTTTGACTGGTTATATGCATACATAAATATTAATTATAATACCTATCACATAATTTTATATTTCATCAAATTAAAGTTATAAAAAAAGCCGAGAAATCGAAATTTGATCTCTACTGAGATCCCAGCCGACATATGGAAAACGAGCTTTTCACCTAAATTTTGTGTTTCGTTTCGCAAGAACATCTCCCCAATATCTCGGCCGAGATCTAGGCCAAGATATCAACCAAGATGGTCGAGATTTGAATTAGTGCCACTAATTTGTTTTAGCTGTTACGACCCATTTTCACATTTCTCTTTGTCTAATACACTAGAATAAAGGTTTTAGTATGTACATAATTACTTATTGATATGACTTTTTTAATATTTTAAGCAGTTTTAATATGTTTTTTAAAAAAAAATTATGACAGTTATATATGTTGTAACAAAAGTTCATTAAATTTCTCTTTAGATGATGTGGGTAGTCCTCATATTACAAATACTATGTTCACGGAAGTTTTGGCTCACTTTAACAGATTTTGGGTAGTTTATCTTTCAGTTTGTGTACTATCTCTTGAAATTTTGAATTGGCAACTTAACTCCACTTATTCATCACAGATGGAAGTAGCACTTAAAGTTGTTAACTTATTACTGACTGTGAATTTCTCAATAAGACAAACCACCAAATATATATACATATATATATACACAAACATATACACATACGTATATATATATATATATATTATTGATTAACTTAACATAATAAGCAAAATAACAATTTTGGAATTAACGGATCTAATCATTTGCTGATTAATACATTTCTGGATAAGAATGTAAAGACATTATATATATATACATATATGCATGCGTGTGTATCCTAATCCATTTTTGGTAGAAAAGAACTTCCTAACTAGATTTCCAGAAATTCAATGACTAAGGTTCGAGGTCTCAGTTTCGGTCTTTTGTGATTTTAGGAATTTCGACCTAATTGGTAAATTTCAAACATTTCGATTCCCGATTCAATTTCTGATCTCGTTATTTATTTTTCATATTACACATATTTGTTTAATTTATTGAAACAAAACATATAGCTGGTATTTAATTGAAAAATAATATATAAGCAAACAATACCGACTAATCATGAATGTTTATAACACAAAAAAATGTTTATCTATTACCGCATCTTCAACTTTTTTTAGTCATACCATTTATATATTTTGTGAAGCTGTATGTTTCTTAAGTAAAAATTTCAAATTTTTAATATTCATGTATTTGAAACTCAAATTAATTCTTTTTTTTTTGAGTTTTTTCTCTAAAATTTGAAGTCCAACTATTTTTTCCTTGTTAAACTGGGGTTTCGGTTTAATTTCGTCTCGGTCCTTATTGAAACCTAAACGGAACGGTCGGAATTTCGGTGTTTCGTCGAAACCTCAAACTTTACTGCTAGGTGGTCGTCGTTTGATCCTTATATAAATTTGAAATCATATATCAAAAAAATTCGATAATGGTCTCATGACCAAAAACTAGGGCTGTCAATGGGTCGGGTCGGGTTTGGGTCGGGTCAAGTCGGGTTCGGATTGATTTTAAATGGGTCGGGTCAAACCGTTTATTAAACGGGTCGAAAAAGCTCAACCCGAACCCGACCCGTTTATAAACGGGTTGACCCGACCCAACCCGTGTAACCCGATTATAAACGGGTCGGGTCGGGTCGTAAATGGGTCAGGTCAATCCGTATAAGGTGTAAACGGGTCGGGTCAACCCGTATAAGGTATAATTGGGTCGTAAATGGGTCAGAACGGGTCGTAAACAGGTCGGGTCAACCCGTATAAGGTACAAACAGGTCATAAACGGGTCGGAGCGGGTCGTAAACGGGTCAGCTCAACCTATATACTGTATAAACGGGTTGTTAACGGGTCAGTTTCGGGTTAGCGGGTCAACCCGAAACCCACCCGTTTATAAACGGGTCAAATTCGGGTTGACCCAAAAATGACCCGCCAATTAAATGGGTCGGGTTAACCTGCTAATTTCCGTGCGGGTTTCGGGTCGTGTAGGAAATTGACAACCTTACCAAAAACAGTAAGAGAATCTAACCTTTTTTTTCCCAAAAGATCGAGCTTTCTTTAACCTTCTAAAACTCAAAACAGGTTACTATTTATTTATGCAGTAAATCCTTAATTTTTAGGAAATTTTGCTGCTTTGGCCTTCTTTTTGGAAAAAATAATAGTAATAGGCCACTTTGAAAAATAATTACAGAAATAGGTCAGTTTTGGTTTTGACGTGGGCGATTTTTCAAAGATCGCCAATAGGCGATTTTCCAAAGATCGCCAATAGGCGATTTTCCAAAGATCGCCAAAGCCAATAACAGAAATATTGTTATTCTATTTGACGATTTTTCAAAAATCGCCAACGCATTTTTTCCAAAAAGCCGAAACAGGCCTATATTTGTAATTATGTTTCAAGTAGGCATATATTTGTTATTTTTTTAAAATGTGGGCTATATTGGTAAATTTTCCTAATTTTTATGAGCAACCAAAGAGTAAACTAGTGCAATCATACAACAGTGAAGGAACCGACCGTTTGAATGTGTAAGTCCAAAGAAAAAATATTTGTTGTAATTTTTTAACTATCTCAATTAAGCGTGTGATGTCAATATGTTGAACAAAAAGTTATTTGCTTTATTAGATTAAGAAATATTTATTTTTTCCCTTTATTTTTATTTTTCGACGTTAACAAATATAATTCAAGAAAAAACCACTTTAACAATGGTAGATAAACGTTATTAAAATACTACAACGTTTTTGTTACCATTGTCATATCCGTAGTTGTGAAATTTAATTTGTTTTACAACATTTTTTTAATGTTTGTATACCGTTGTAGATATTATATTCTTAACATCTCTCAAACATTATAAATATTCTTATTTATATAATTATACTTTATATGTTTATTTCTAAATATTGTATAATATAGCATCTACAAGTCATTATAAACATTCATGATGATTATTTGATGAGACGTATTTTAGTTCTCTAATAATATATATATATATATATATATATATATATATATATATATATATATATTATAAACATTGTTCTACAACATCAGTGAAATAACGTAAAGTTAACATATACATCATTTAGAAAGAGCATGCAAGCAAAGACGATAGATTTAATTAAATGAATGCATCAATTAGAACGCAAGCAAAGTCAACATAGCAATAATTGCAACAAAGGCAGTAACAAGAAGCAGTTATCGCCTTGTATGTAATGGTCACTGCCATGCATGTAAAGAGTAGAACTGCTTTGCATATGATATTCAATGATTGAGTAGGATTATTCATTTTTATATAAGAAAATTGTTAAATATTCTTGTGTATAATAATTAGCTGTAGATATATGTATTGTTTATAACAAATTTGAGACATACATATGACCAGAAAAACTTACCACAACTAATAAAGGTGCACCAATTAAATTTGCAATAGTGTAACATGAAGTTCTTGTATCAAAGAATGGAAACCAACTACTCATAGATTGAACAAGTTTTTGGTGGAAATATGGTAACAGAAAAAGTAAATGCGTCAAATATAGTTTTGGTCTAAATCATGGTAGGATACATTCTTGGGTCATTGTCCAGTTAAACTGGAATAATAGCTTAAAATGTTTCCAAAAGCCATCTAAGAGGAAAATACTACATTTCCTGCATTGCATCCACACCGACCGATAATTAAAGAATCAAAAAACACACAGTTCATCTTAAATTGTAGAATTTAAGAAAAGGGAAATGTTCTTTCATTAAATCATAACTTCTAGATAAGATCTGGCGATGCATAAAATTATCTAACTAAACAATTATAAATTGTCATTGTTAATCATGGCCAGCGCTAGCATCAAGCAAAAACCTCATAATTTAAACTTGTCTCGAAAAACTCACACAATTTAAATTTAAATTAAGCAGCATATTCAGTCATACATTAGCAAGAAAAATAGTTAAATCAAAAGAGTATCAATTATTTTAGCAAAAAATCTATTAATTAATGAATTACCTTGACTGATGATTCAAAGTAGCAAATATGAATTCCCGTTCTATAATTTGAAACAATCCAATTTAGTAATCAAGAGAAAATCAGAAATTCTATCACTAACATTTGAGTCTAAATTTGACCGTTACGAAAAAAAGTATATATAATATCCCATGTTAATAAAAAAAAATTCAACACACAAAATATTTAAGCTAAGTAAACATAGACATTCTTAGGAATGGAACTCAGATTGCAAAACAACAAATAACATGCATGAAAGGAGTAGATTGTAGGCATATTAGTTTAGTTAAAGACCTGAACCTCTTAAAATATTGCTGCACAACCAATGAATTCATGGCTAAAGCTCACAATTTGTAAGCAAAACCGACATATATTTAATGTAGCAACTAAAATTTAACATTGGATACATTCACACTTTCACGTCCACAAAGATAAGGTCAATGTAGGGTTCTTTTTTTATTGAAAATAACAGGTTTTTTAGTTTCTCCATAAACTGTTATCTTACTTTGATTATTTTACACTTTGGTTAAGGAACAGATGTAGTTAAGGAACAGAAATAATAGGATTTTTACTGTCATCTTTTCTTACTGTTAAAATCCCAACATCAACAAAAGCCTTCTTCCCTTGTTCTTTAGACTCAGCTTCAGTTATCTTGCTGGCCTCCACACTAAGGGGAAATATAGTCTACAAACAAAGGTAAAAATAATTACCAATCCACCACTGTCGAACATAAATTCCGAAAATTAACACCTTGAACTTAAGATTCTTGTATGATGATGGTACCATTATAGGCTTTGAATTCACAGTTCAAGGATTAGATAGACTGGTTATGCATCCAAAATACATGCTTTCAAATTCAATTAATAGTACGTTAGAATATGACAAATTCAAAATTGTTCCAACGTTAAATTTAAAAATCAAAAAATCAAAAAAACAAAAAGGAAAAAAAAAACGAAATACAAAAGATGGTAAATACCTTTCATAATCCATTTGCAGCCAAATCGGACGGATCTATATGCGGCGGTCGCGATAGAGGCGCTAGTATACGATGGTGGTAGTATCCGGTGGCAGTAGTTGTTTATATGGTGGCAGATCATTGCGTGATGAGGAAAGTCGGGTAGGAGATTTATGGTTTTGAAACTGACTATGGGGAGAAAAGTTGAATGAAATAAAGCGAGGCTTGAGATGATTGAGAGAATGCCGAGATTATCAAGGAGAAGAGTTGGAATTTGAGGGGAATAGGGATTTTTAAGGAAGAATTTTGAGAGAAACACGCGGTGATTTAAGATGTATCCATCAAAATTTGGCGTGATGAGAATAGTCGGTAGGAGATTTAGAGTCACGTATGCACCAAAGCCGAATCAATTAACCACTTGGATAAAGGTACTTGTCTGTTTTAAACAAGTTATGTTGGCTGAAAAATGATTTAATAGGATTAGAAATGTATCTAAAAATTTCTAATATTTTTCCTGATTTATTTCAATTTTTTAATCAATGAAAATGAGATGTATTTGATTTAATGATAGGTAGTTAACAATTTAATTAATTTAAAAAAAAGTAAAATTAATTAATTAAATATCTAAAGTTTCCGCAAAGAATCTGTAAATGGGAATCTTAAGAAGTGTAAAATTGATAAGTGCAAGTAAGATAAAAACACCAGGAAATTTTCTTCAAGGACACATTTTGGGGTTTTTTTTTTATGAAGGACGGCCCATAAATATTTTTCTTTAAAGGACAACTTAGCGTTTTTAGTTTAGCGGCCCAATTCTCGCGCGCTTATTCTTCTTCTTCATTCGATCAAAATTTTGAGTCGCGATCAACTATCTTTCTCCTAATTGTAATATCAATCAACGTTATTCCTTTATTTCAATTTCGTCCACTTCAACGATTATTTTTTTCTTCTTCCGTGCTTTTGTTGATCTCGTTCTTTTCATATCTGTACGGTGATCTTGTTTTTCTCAGGTATGCTTATATCAATCTGTTTTTTTGATTTTTTTCTATTCGAGATAAATAAAATTGTTCGTGATTTATAATTGTGTTTATTATTATGAATGATGTGCAGTGTTGTTCTTCTCTTTGTTTTTTCATTCGTCGATGGATGATTGTGGAAGTACCAGCAGGTTTTTTATTGTTATACTCGTTTCTTTATGCAGTGTTGTTTTGTAGTTACTTTTCATTTGATTTATTTTGCATTTTCTTGCATTAATGTTGGGATGATTGGAGAAGTGTCGTTGGTTGGGTTGTATATAAATTTGTGATTGAGTGGAAAACTACTGTATTTAGGTTCAGTTTCTGGGTATCATTTTTATATTTTCTTAGTATCATTTTTTTTAATCAGTTTCTAGGTATCAGTTTTATCTACGGTAGGTATCAGTTTTGTAAAATTGAATAATTTCTGTTCTAAATCGTATATATTTTTACTACTGTTTATTTTTTATTTATTTTTTGGCAGTGGGGATAACGGCCTTCTTTGTTTGTTTGTGATGAATAATAATACTTTTAGCACTCGATTGTGTATCGATTGCTCTTTGTTCGATTTGAAGAATGAGATATGCCGATATTGGTCTCAATTAACTCCTTCTTGCATTCAGATTTCTTATGTACTTGAGGGCAAAGTTATTATGGTTGACACTGATTCTGATATTCAGAGCATACTTTGTTTTCAATTACATAAGAAAAGTTCTTTCTTTGGTTTTACTGTTAAGGTTAAGGGTTGTGAATTGGAAGTTGTTGATGGTGCTTGTATTTCAAGTTCATCCTATGTTTCTGCTTTTTCATCTTCTCTTGTCTCTGTCTGTTCCAATGTTGTTGTCAATGGTAAAAGTTATTTAAAAGATATGTTGAGGAGAGGGTCGACATTAAGCATTTCCAATTTTGTTGGTTTTTGTTTCGGAGGCGCTGAACATTTTAGAGAGTTTTTGATGGCATATCAAATTCAAAAGGGGTATGAATTAGTATTTTTAAAGAATTGTGTTACAAGAGTTACTGTAATTTGCTCTTCATATAAGGATGGTTGTCTTTTCAAAGTCCATGCTTCCTGAGATTCTGGAGAATTGAAAAGGTTCTTTATCAGAAATTTGGTTCCTGATCATTCTTGTGGGGCTGGTCTTAGACATGTGAATAATCCACATATATCTAGTTCTTTTGTTAAATCGATGATTATTGATGAGATCCGCGATTGTCCAAGTAAAAAGCCTAAGGATATTATACTTGATTTTAAAAGAGAATACAATTTTCAGTTGTCTTATGGTTATGCTTATCATGGGAAACAACTTGCATTGATGGAATTGCACGGTAATGATGCTTTGTCTTATAATGATTTGAGTTGGTATTTGGAAGCAGTGAAGAAATCTAATCCAGATAGTTATGTTGATATGGATGTTGATCCTTGTAGTAATGAATTTCAAAGGGTGGTTATTGCTTTTGGCGCTTGTTTACGTGGTTTCAAGTCTTGTCGTCCTATGATATTCTTAGATGCTACTCACTTGAAGGGACGTCCTGGTGTATTGATGGGTGCTACTGCAAAAAATGGTGATCAAGGTATGTGTTTGTTTTCAAACTTGATTTGTTTGTATTGAGATTATAATACTTGCCATAATTATTAATGTACATTTTTTATCATAATTTGTATTCTGTTGGTATCAGTTTTAAGAAATGTAGTTTATAAGTAGCAAGTTTCTAGTATCAGAATTTTCATTGAATTAAATTGTAAGTGTGTATTTCGTATAATATGTTCATACTGCTAAACAGGAGATTAGTATCATTTTTTGTATATAATTAGTATCGGTTTCACTTAGTTCATATATGGTATCATTTATAGTTATGTAGTATTGGAATTTGTTTTGTATCGAAATATGTCATTTTTTGTTTCTTTGTTGTTTTATAATGAAGATTAATGTGCATAATGTTGTGCTTATCAATATTTTTATAATGGTCATACCAGGTTTTAGGTATCAGTTTTGTTACTGTTAGTATCAATTTTATGAATTGTTTTATATTTATGGTTGTAGTTATTTTTATTTTATTTTTTACTAATTATTTTTTCGTTTGCAGATTTCTTCCCTTTAGCTATGAGTATAGTTTTTGTTGAAAATGTGGATAACTGGACATGGTTTTTGAAACATTTAAAACAAATGTTTCAAGAAGATCGTACTTTAGTTTTTATGTCTGATCGCCACCAAGGTTTGCTTGCAGGTGTTCGTGATATTTTTCCTTCAGATTATCACAGTTATTGCTTCTTGCATATGGAACAAAATCTTCTTTCTGCAGTGAAAGCCAAAAATGCAAATGTGTCTATTGTTGATTTATTCAAAATGTGTTCTAGAGCTTCAAATCTATATGAATTTGAAGGAGCATATTCTAAGTTTTGTCACATTGGTGGTGTTGCTGGTGTTAATTTTTTAAAGGATAAGTCATTTGATAAGTGGGTGGATTTATTTTTTCCAGGGAAACGTTATGGTGAATATAGTTCCAATGTTGCAGAAAGTTTTAACAGTTGGATTTTAAATGAACGAGCATTACCTATTACTTTGTGTTTAGATGGTATTCGTATTAAGATTATGAAACAAATGGCTAGAAGAAAAGAAGAATGTCGTTTGTGGAGAACAAGTCTATGTCCTTCTATGGAGTTGCGTTTAGATGAATTGATTGAAGAAGGGTTTGGATGGGATGTATATAAATCTTCTGATTTTGCTTTTGAAGTGAAATCTCCAAACTCTCATTCTGTTGATTTGAAGGAGCGCATTTGTAGTTGCAACAAGTGGAAAATTACAGGATTTCCTTGTGCTCATGCTATAAAGTGCATGAACAAGTCAAAGTTGTCTGTATATGATTTTGTCGAGAATTATTTCACTGTTGATGCTTATCGATGTTCTTATGCCTATGCTATAAATCCTATTCCAAATTATGATAGGCCTATTGTTGATGGTAGCATACAAGATGTTATCAAGCCACCAAAGGAAAAACGTGGTGCTGGTAGACCATCAGTGAAGCGCAAAGGAGGATTTTCATATTTTCATAACAAGCAAAACAGATGTGGCGAGTGCAAGCAATTTGGTCATAATAAACGGAATTGTCAAGCTTCAAAGAGGATATGATTTGATTTTATATTTTTAATTTGTTTAGAGTAATAAGTGTATGTGAGACTTGTTTCAGTGGTCTATAGTAATTGAACATTTTGTTATTAATTTGTATTTAGTATAGCATATTATGGAATTGATTATAATTTCAGCTATTTCAGTATATATTATAGTATCAGTTTTTTGTTTTTGCAGTATGATTTCTGTTGTTTGTTTGTGGAAGTTTTGGTATCAGTATCATTTTTATAGTATCATTTTTTTACAGTACCAAATATTATCAGTTTATAGCTGTATCAGTTTTTTTAAGTTTTGGTATCATTTTTTAAGTTTTGGTATCACTTTTCCAGTTTTGGTATCAGTTAATTTGGTTGGAGATAATGTTTCAATGATTGGATATAAACAGTTTTATTATCAGTTTCTGTTTGTTTTTAGAATCAGTTTTGTGTATTATAATATGTGCTATAATTTACAGCAGTAGTTCTTAATAATTATAATAATATATAGTGTTTGCAAAACCTGATACCTGAACTAATTCTTGTTTCATACAGTATGTTGAGTTTAAGTTTTAACAAAACTGATTTTATCAGTCATAAGAAGTGATTCCCACTTACTGTTTTGTATTGTAATGTTACATGAAATTTGATAATATCATCTTACAACTAATAGTTGTATCATAAAACTGATAATATTATGTTGGATCCATAGTTGGATGATAGAACATACATTATTTAATCTTGTTATAATATAAACAACAGGAAAGGAAAAGAACATCACCACAACATGTCATTCCAGGAGATTAGAATTGTTTTTAGAAGTAAAAGCAGCAGTGTTTTGCTTACAGAACAACATTACTTCATAAGTATGAAATTACAACAGAACATCATTAATTCACAGCTATACATTTCAACATAACAACATTACGTCACAGGAATCAAATTTAATTGTGAAATAATGCAATGTGAACTCATTTCCTTTCTTTTCCTTGTTCTTCTAGGCTTGACATGTATTTTGACAGACTCCAGCAGTGTTCATCGTCTGTTAGTATTGCATGTGCAATTCTTGCTCTTGTTGATAATATATCTTTCTTTTCAATTTTAATTGGTATCCTGCTTCTGTTCAGCGAAATGATGAATATCATTACAAAAATCCCACAGTCAAGCCTGTTCAAACCAAGATGTAATATTAGTATTAATTTTCATCTGCTTTATTAATAGGTTTATAATTAGTACAAAATTTTGAATTTTAGAGATAATGATACAACAATACAGTATGTTTTGAATTAAAATATTTAGCAGTTATACTAGTACACTATGTATTTATTTCTGTAGGTATCAGTTTATTTTTTGTAGGTGTCAGTTTTGTTTATGTAGGTATCAGTTTCTTGTTATGTAGGTATCAGTTTTCTTCCTGTAGTAAATGTTTATTTGTATTTAAAGTTTATTGTACTGAGAGATAATAATTCTCAATATTTTTATTACAAATCAAATTCAATTAAATAAAAAGGGTATATAATGATGTCTAAAAGTATGTATTGAAAATTATGATGCAAAAACATTTATTATAATGGAAAAAACCTTACGTGTCTGCTCCCTGCTATGCACACTTTATCTGATGCATTTCATCTGGTTTCACTGCCATGTCTTTTATGTCATTGCTTTTCCAGATTTCTTGGAGCATTTCCTCTATTTCATTTCTCTAAAACAGGTAATATATTAAAATTTTAGCTCATATTCATGGTGATAAGTATTTTTTTAAAAGAAATATAAATCTCATACCAATTTTATAGCCTCCTTTAAACTTGAATTGTTTCTTTCGTTTGATCTTCTTGGGCGGTTAGAATCAATGTGGCACCATTGCATTGTTGGGTATGTTAAAGTTACTAATGTCCAGTGGTTACCACAATGCAACGGAAAATATATACTTTCAGTAAATTTGTCGTGTACAATAGATTCTAGCATAGGGAGAATGAGACTTTTCTTCACACTCTTCATATCACAGACAATTGCTTTCTGTTTAATATGAAAATAAGTTATGATATAATAAATGAAGCAATTATTATGTACTTGAATATTAAAGTTTTATTTACCGTCATTGTTGTTGTGAAAGCATAGCTGTGGTCTTCTATTCCACATTTTGAAATATACCAATCTATGATCTGTATTAAAATCAGAATAGTATACTTTTTTTATTGGTGGAGCTATATTAAATTGTTAATAGTTTCATTACTCTTAGTAGTTGGTGTGTATGTTGATAAGTATAAAAATAATAAAGCATAAGGTCAATTTAAGCATGTTGTGCATTTTGGTATCAGTTTTGACGTAAAGAAAAAAATTATTATGTACCTGCCCGTCTGTTTCGCCTCCTTCTAGTAGAAGTTTTATTGCATTCTTTGTTATGACACAACCTCCTCTGATTGTGTCATTGTCTTCCCATGCCACTACACTATTTTGATAACAACAATTTGTATTGTTAGATAAACTTAATTTCATATTTAAAATTAATATACATATTTGAACACTTACTTTTGTGATGATGTTGTTAATGAAAAGAAAGTTTTGATCACATTTTGTTGCTCAACGTTGAGGTAGATCAAACATTTGCAATGACCAAGCCCTATCTCGTAAAGTGTTGGCTCTATTACTGCAAGTGGCTTTGGACTATTGTCTTGGTCATTTTGGTTTTCAACATTTTCTTTTTTTTCAGGTTTCTGTTTTTGCTTATTTGCAACTTTCTTTTGTTTCATCCCATATTCAAAGCTATCACGTTGCTTTTTCACTCTTGTTCTTGCCTTTAATCTTTGAATATAGGAAGCTGTCCCTTTTTGTGTTGCTTTGATTTTTTTGTCAGTTGATTTTATGACTTTTTGTTTCCCTTTTCTAACAGATGTTTGCCCATGTTCTTCTGCATCTTTTTTTTTTCCAGTTTTTTCGCTTTCAAAGTCTTGTGTGTCGTAAAGCTTGAAGGATGGAGGGGTAAAGTCAAGCACTGAAGCGATATACGGTATACTTTTGTTTTTTTCGTCTGTATCCTGTTGAAGAGTTTGAGTATCTTCTGAGCTGTCTCCCTGCACTTCACTTTCTTTTTCCAACTCTTCTTTTTGGTGTACTTCAGTTGGAGTTTGTTTTTCTTCTTCATGTTCACATTGTCTTTCTTCACTGCTTGTTTTTTTACCCAATTCAGTTTCTATTTCGATTGGCATTTGTTTGTTCATTTGTTCTGTTTTATCTGCTGTTTTTTGTACACTCTCTTCAGCTTTTTCTTCATTTTTTTCTATTTCCATTTGTACAAAAGTATCTTCATCTACTTCATTTTGTAAAATGTTGCTTTGTAGGTTGAAACTTTCCTTTTTATTTTCACCATTTTCTTCACTGTCATTCAAAACATCTTCAACTTTATTGTTGTTGTCTTCAGCCTGTGATGTTTTCTCTTCATTCTCTTTCAGTTTCAACTTTATTTCTTTCAACTCTTCTTTCAACCTGAAAACTTCTTGCTCTGCTTTAATTCTTTTCTTTTTTTCCACTTCTAATTCTTTTTTTGTTTTCTTTGTTTCTTCTTCCAAATCTTTTATATGCATTTGGAATATCCTGATGCTTACATCTTCCTCAAATGAATGTGCAGTTTCTGTGGTTTCTTCAAACTTTCTTTTCTTTCCATGCTTTTGTTTTTGAATTTTGGGAAATTTGTGTTGAACAGTCTCTGTTTGAAGTAGACTTTCTTCATATGGGCTGAGATTTGTGATTTCTTTCACCTAGAAAATTGGTATTGGAAAATTTGTTTCATTTTTAAGCTATGATATCAATTTGCAATGATAATTGAATTTTTACTGTAATGAAAAAATAAAATTGTATTCAATAAAACAAATATTTATTTATGATTATTTTCTGATACTAGTAATATCAGGTTCAATCATATTAGTATCAAATTCTTATAGTATAAGTATCAGTTTATAATCATATTAGTATCAGTTTCTTATACTATAACTATCAGTTTCTAATATGTACAATTATGGTATCAGGTATTGGATTGTAGCATCAATATAAATTGTGAAATTATAAGGTATCATTTTTTGCATTCTAGTATCAGTTTGGAATACATCCACATTTAGTTTCAAGCATGTAATCATTTGTTATCAGTTTTTGCATTTTTGTCTCGGTTTATGATACTATTAGTATTTGTTTCAAACAAGTAAACATATTGTATCAGTTTTTTGCATTCTATTTTTTGTTATTGATACTATTTACTATGTTTTGCTATGATATCATTTTTTGATCACTGTAGTATCAGTTTTATGCTATAGGATAAATGATCGACAATAAAACTTTATTATGCATAATAGTTAAAGCATATTGATTAACATAAAATGAAATGGAATTTTTACTTACATCACCCTCTTTCACGTTATCAAAAACTGCTTTTACTGCTTTGTCTTTGAGTTTCCTTAAATCCCATTTTGCAAATCTTGGTAAGGCTGGAGTATAATATTGTCTTTGTTGAATGAGATCCAGTTTCTCACAAATGCAATACTGTTAACATTAAAAGAATTGATTAGATATGTTTGTTAAAAAAAATAACTAATAAATTTTTTAATAAGTAATCTTACCAGTGGAAGCATGGAGCATCCCGACATATTTCTTGGATTATGAATGAACTTCTTAAAAAATTTATTGAAATTCCTTTCTATCGTCAGTGGCCAAGAAACTAATTGCATTGTCTCTACATTAATTAAGTATGGAAGAAGTCCCCATCTTAATTTTTGCTGGTTGTTTGGAAAGAAAAATGTTAATAGTATTTCAATTACTATTAACATTGGCAAGTCTTCTTCATACTCTTTTTTCTTTTTTGCAACTTCTTGCTTTATTCTTTTTTCCACAACATTTCTTGTTATATAAGTGCTGTTGCCGAAGTTTCTGTTTGCAAATTCTCTACATTGCATTGGAATTGTTTTGTTTGTCATTTTTTGAGTCGGCTCAATGTTAATTCCTTTTAGTGGTAGGCCAAAAATCAAACTTATATCCGTTGCTGTAACTTTCATCTTTTCTGTGGAAAATAAGAAAGCATCTTCGACAACTGAGTAGCATTTGTACAAAGAATCCAAATTGTGTTGATGCTTTTTGCATTCTTTCATCATAATTTTCTCTTCATAGAAAACTCTAAAGAAGTTGTAGAAAGGAGTGCTCTTCATTATATTCATTTGCTTCTTTGATAGAGCATTTTTTTGTTTTATCAGTTTTACTGTTTTGAATATTGCCTGCAGTCCACATCGATAAGCTGATTCATGCTTTTTGTCTTCAGATTGCTGTTTTGTTTCCGATCTTTCTTTTATGTATTTTGGATGAGCATCAACAAAATCATCATCATCCTATTAGTTCAAAATAAAGACAGTAAGTTATCTGTGAAATAAATTATGTTTAAAAACAACAATAGATTCGGGTATTAGTTGTAGTGAAATATCTTCTGTCTAATATACAACAATTTCAATTTTGAAGTAACTAAGTATCAGTTTTGCAGTACCTAAGCATCAGTTGGTATTAAGTAGGTATCGGTTTTCTCTAATCAGGTGTCAATTTTTCCAAGTAGGTATAATTTTTTTATAACTAGGTATCAGTTTTTTGAACTAGGTATCAGTTTTCTGTAAATAGGTATCAGTTTTTGTAAATGGGTATCAGTTTTTTGTAAATAAGTATCAGTTTTTTGTCTGTTTCATATTTCAACTAAATGATACTGGCTATTATTTAATCAAACAATTTACGCTTAATGATAAACACTATTACTGCTTGTTACTAGGTATCAGTTGGTACTAATTAGGTATCAGTTTTCAGTAATCAGGTATCAAGTAGGTATCATTTTTATATAACCAGGTATTATTTTTTGGTAATTAGATATCAGTTTTTGTTAGTAGGTATCATTTGTTTGTTTGTATCATATTTGAAACAAATGTCACTGACTATTGTTTTATCAAACAATTTATGCTTAATTATAATGACTATTATACTAGTAATTGGGTATCAGTTTGTTATACCTATTAGCCTTTTCTTTTACCAAATGATTTACAGGTAGTATTTTTGAAATATACATCATGGTATAAAGTTATGATGTTTTATATTTTACCGAATTGAGTTGTTCTTCGTCCGGTTCTTGATCCACAGCTTATTTATCTTCTTTTTGCTGAGATTTAACAAAATGAAATTATTAGTATTTCGATGTTGCCATAACAAAACTATATTAATTTTGTTGTGTTTGATTTTATATTAATAGTTACCTTCTTTGGTATACTTTCACTTATTTTTGGTTTGCTTGTTCTTGCTGTCATTTTTTCCTCTCTTTTCTTTGTCCTTTTTTCTCTATTTTGGTTTTGTTCTTCTGTTGCTGTAGGTTTTTTAAGCCTTAATTTGTTGCTTTTTCTCTTTCGTGCCGACGCTATCGTTTGTGCTAAAGGAAGGTTTTCCTCTTCTATCTTTGCATTTACTTTTTGAACATCTGCTTCGTCGACATTTCGATTTTGGTTTTGTTGATTCGATGTTGACTTAGTTAGGTTTTCTTCGGCTTTCGATTGTTGTGGTCGTTCTTCATCTACATTCGATTTCTGAGTTTCTGTTGGAGATGTAGATTTATTTCTTGTTTGCGGTGCCATTTTTTCATGTCGAGGAAAATTAACGTGAATCCTTTGTTTCGAGCAAAATTACCGATTGTTGGAGTGTAAGGAAGGAGGAGGAAGATGGACAGAGTTCTTCGTTTTGTTTGAATTTATTTCTGGACTTTGGGCTTTGTCCTTACGGTAAAAGTTATATGCGCGTGTCCTTTTGGACAAATATATATTATAATTTGTCCTTAAAATTTTTTTCCCCATAAAAACACCATGCAGAAAACTACCTTGATTAATTATGATTTATGTATCAACCCAATTAGTATTGCAAAGATGTAATGGTCTATTTCCAATGGCTCTTTGGATTTGCGATGGCCTAATTTTGATGACCAGTGTTGTGATTCGATGGCTAATATATCTTCAATGGCTAATAATTTTGATGGTCTATTTTGTAACGTATTGACCATTGACCCGATGTTTGTTTAGAGTTTTGGTAGACATATGTGTTGAAGCCTTATTATTCCATGGTTATAAAATGTTATAAACAACATTGTACTATGTCATAATGTTTTTGTAATGTCATTTTTTTTAAATTTTTGGATCTATATTACTAAATTACTACTTAAAGACCGAGTGCATATAATTTATGGGCTGAAATATGTCTACAAGAATATTCTGTTGCACAAAAGTCGTAAAATAGGTTCACGTAAACCAAGAAATTCATAAATTGTGAGTCTTATTGTTGATTTAAGCAGGATTGCATTTAGATTTTGTTCTAGACAACTAACAAGGCGACCAATAGGAAGGATACATCGTGGTACCCGACCCAATGGGTGGCTAAGGTTACAGTTCGAATTCGAAGAGATGGAAGGGAAGAAGAAAGAAGAGACTGCTTTTCCAAGGCAAACCCATTTTCAGTAGAAAGCCGCTCCCAATGCTCAACTAATGCTTTATTTATGTTCTAGTTGATCCTGATTTGACATTAGAAATATATCGATTATTCTGAATAATCGAACACTTTTTTCTATATATACTACATCTTTAAATTGATCCATAACTCCATTTTCTTCTCAATGAGTTTCAGTATTTATAAGAATTCTAGTTATTACTATTCATATGTTATGGTTGAGAGTGTTTGGGGTATGCCATATGGGCAATTATGAAATCCATTACATATGTCTAACTCTATAACCAATCTCGTTCGTAATAAAGGGGTTTAATTTTCTATTATATACTTGTTATATTGTAATATGTTAATTAAGCAATCAATTTAAATTTATTAAATTAGAAAATCCTTAAATGATATTTTATCTGATAGTAATTGCAATGAGTTTAAATCATGAGAAAAATATCACAATATAACACAACATATTATTTTTAGTATTCCCAGTAAACTTGTCAAAATTTGACCCAACTCATTAACCCAACCCATTTACCCTACCTATAAATGGGTTGGGTCAACCCATTTATGAATATTATTAAATGGGTTATGCGTTGGGTTGACCCATTCTTAAAAGGGTTATAAATGGGTAACCCGTTTACCTATTTATTAAAAACATTAAATTTTAATATAAATTTAAAAAATATGAATTTTGAACATACATTATACTTTTCATGGAGACTAACAGTTGTACTTAGAAAATAACATGCTACCGCATCTGCATATTTGAATTCCACCTAGTGCAGAAGCCGCTATTTTTTTGTTCAAACTGCAATAACTTTTTCGTTCTAATTCGGAATCAAGCGAGACTTCGACCGATCAATTCCAACCTAAATTACGAACAGTATGGAACACTCGGATACTTCATCATGTGAACGCACACTGTAGTAGACTGACATTTGTACTTAGAAAATAACAGGCTACCACATCCCCATATTTGAACTCCACCTAGTGCAGAAGCCGCTATTTTTTTGTTCGGACTGCAATAACTCCTTCGTTCTAACTCAGAATCAGGCGGGACTTCGACTGATCAACTCCCATCTAAATTACGAATAGTATGGAACACTCGGATACTTCAACGTGTGAACGCACATTATTGTTCTCCAAGGGGACTAACAGTTGTACTTAGAAAATAACAAGCTACCATATCTGCATATTGAACACCGCCTAGTGCAGTAGCCGCTATTTTTTTGTTCAGACTGCAATAACTCCTTCGTTCTAACTCGAAATCAGGTGAGACTTCGATCGATCAACTCCCACTAAAATTACGAACAGTATGGAATACTCGGATACTTCATCGTGTGAACACACATTGTAGTTCTCCAAGAGGACTGACAGTTGTACTTAGAAAATAACAGGCTACCACATTTGCATATTGAACTTCGCCTAGTGCAGAAGGCGCTATTTTTTTTGTTCGGACTGCAATAACTCCTTCGCTCTAACTCGAAATCAGACGAGACTTCGATTGATCAACTCCTACCTAAATTACGGACTATGCAACACTCGGATACTTCGTCGTTTGAACGCACACTGTAGTTCTTCAAGGGGACTGACAGTTGTACTTAGAAAATAGCAGGCTACCACATCTGCATATTGAACTCCGCCTAGTGCAGAAGCCGCTATTTTTTTGTTCAGACTGCAATAACTCCTTTGTTCTAACTCAGAATCAGGTGGGACTTCGACTGATTAACTACCACCTAAATTACGGATAGTATGGAATAATCAGATACTTTATCGTGTGAATGCACACTGTAGTTCTCCAAGGGGACTGACAGTTGTACATAGAAAATAATAAGCTACATCGTCCCCATATTTGAACTTTAATGAAAATTAGAATTAAAATTTTAAACTTTTGTCGGATCTCCAAACATAAAAATTAGAATTAGAATTATTTTATATTTATTTGTTTTTTATTAGTCAAATTAAATTTAAATTTTTAAACAGATTAAATGGGTAACCCGCTTATTAAGTGGGTTGGGTCATAAATGGGTTGGGTCATAAATGGATAAAAGAGAATGAGTCATAAATGGGTTGGGTCAAACTCGACCCAACCCATTTTGACCCAGCCCCACCCGTTCGACGGGCCTAATTCTCAGTCAAGATGTTTCAGGATAGGATATCGATACAACCATTTAGACCAGATCACGCAATGCTCTTTAAAATGTTGGACAGTGCGTTACTAATGGCTATTTAGGGCACTAAAGGGTTATATACTGATAGTTATTGGGTAATTATGAAATGACCCACCCGAGAATTTCTAATTGATTGATAACAACCAGGTCAAACAAAAATATCAAAGTGATGATATTACACAATTCACTCGACTTGAGAATACCGTGGAACTTTAATGTAATTACTCCACTTTGATTATAGTAAAATCATAGCATGGTGATCCATAGAGCGATTATAGTTGGGTCTGAGACAAAGGCTTGGAAGTGAAACACCACTCAATAGATAATCCATCTCCTCGGTTGTATGAGATTAGTATCACGATCAAAATTGGTCAATTCAAAGTCAAAATCTCTCGTTAGTGTATTACGATTGACAACAAATATTATTATTAAAATAATGAATTTTTTATGGACTAATTGAGCTGAGTGAGGATGGTATTGGAAATTTGATCAAAACCAAATTTTATAATTCTTAAAATGATAGCATTGATGAAGAGAATATGCTAGATAACCATTGTTAAAAGGTACCGCTTAAGAAAATGTGAAATTGGATTTTATTGAAAAGATTTGCAAATGGTGAATTCAGCTAAACTATCACACCACTAGCCAAGGCAACGTGTGCGTATTAATATTTAAATTGTTCAATATTAATCGCTGACTGAATTCACACATTTGAATCCCACAACCGCATTGGTGAATTCTCCAAAAAAACCACAATACTTAATTAGTTTATAAAATGTTATAAATTAGTTAAATTATTTAATGTTTACGAAAGATTAATTATCAATTTATCCAATGTTTAGGGTGCTTTTAGTACATTTTTGGATGTGTATGTGTGTATGTGTTGATATGCCATATATATATATCTGTTTGTGTATTATATATGTTTGTATGTATCAATATGCACACATACATGTATACGGTATATCTTTATATATATGTGTGTCGATATACTATATATATACATGTATAAACATACATACATGTACATACATACATACATATATATATATATGGTGCATCAATATGCATATATATATATATATATATATGCATATTGATGTACCGTGTGTGTGTGTATATATATATATATATATATTATACACACACATAATAATTGGAAACACCAAACAAGCTTGAAATACATTTAATCACCTAAATAGGCCTTGGGATTTTTCGGTCTACATGGGACAAAATCATGGCCAGCCATAAAAGAGAAAGAAATGATCTAAATATTAATCTAGGTTTAATTGGGAAATAATGAGGAAGCTTTTAAATGAGAGCATGGAAAGGTTTTCATTCTCTCCATAAAACAAATCTTTCTCATTAATTAATTCGTTAAATCTTTCTTATTTCTTTTTCCTCTTTCATGATTGTCACTTTTTCTTCCTTCTCTCGTATGGAAGAAATTTTCATCCTAAATAATATCTAACAAAATCAAAATAAGTGGTTCATCATTCTCTTTCAAAGTTGGGTGTAGATCTACTTAGAGATACAAGAGCAATCTCAAATTAATGTTTCACAAAAGGTATGATTTTGAGGTTTAATTTTATTTTTATTTTTAAATTTATTCTTGTTGTTTAACCATAATCAAATTCACATACATGTATATTGAACTTCCAGTTATTGATTCTATGTTAAAATCTCTTGTATGTTGTCATTTAATTGTAAAATCAATTTGTATTTGATTTTTTTTGTACCGATATGGTTGTTGGATCTAACATTTAATTGTAAAATCAATTTGTATTTGATTTTTTTTTGTACTGATATTGATTGTTGGATCTAAAATCATTTAGTTAATGTAAATTTGATTCACTATAAAATTTTACAATTGTCATCGCAATTTAATTGATTGATTACCTAATTAAAATCGATTTTTTATTTGATATATTTTGTGTATTGATATTGTTTATATTTTCTAAAATTATTAGTTAATGTAGATTTGTTTTGTTGTAAAATTTATACTTGTTTTCACAATTTAATTCACTTATAGTGATGGATTTAATGTTTAAGGCAAATCAATTAGGTGTATATATACTCATATGCTTTTTTTTCATGTTATCCAAAATTGTAAATCAACGTTAAGTTGAATATTTTAGCTAATTTTTTTTCAAGTAATTTATTCAGTGTCTTATTATTCAGTCAATTATACGAACTTCAAATTTAAATCTTAAATTTCAATTTTCACATGAGCGTTTATGTATATGTGAAACATTTAGAAAAATATTAATCATGTTATTGAAGAAGAAAAATTAACTTTGACAATAGTTTGTAATAATCTTGTATTAATGTCGGATGTATCTTTATATATCTAAAATTTTAAAAGCAAAGATATGTTGTTGTGATTAAGCATAGAATTAATTTTTTGATTTATGTATTGACATTGGTTGTTGGATCTAAAATCATTGGTTAATGTAGATTTGATCTACTGTAAAATTAACAATTATTATTGCAATTTAATTGAGTAATTACCTAATTACAATTTTTTATTTGAATTATTTTGTGTATTGATATTGTTTATTTGATCAAGAATTATTAGTTAACATAGATTTGTTTTGCTGTAAAATTTATACTTGTTTTCACAGTTCAATTCACTTATAGTTATGGATTTAATGTTTAAACTAATTAAATTATGTGTATATATATTCATATGATTTTTTCTCATGTTATCCAATATTGTAAATCAATATCAAGTTGAATATTTTAGCAATTTTTTTTCAATTAATTATTTAATGTCTTAATATTTAGCCAATTATATGAACTTCAAATTTAAATCTCAAATTACAATTTTCACACGAGTGTGTTTGTATATATGCAACATTTAGAAAAATATTGATTATGTTATTGAAGAGGGAAAATTCACTTTGATAATAGTTTATAATAATCTTGTATTAATGTCGGATGTATGTTTTTAGATCTACAATTTTAAAAGCCAAGGTATGTTGTTGTGATTAAGCATAGAGTTAATTTCATATAGATATTAAACCTATTGTTGACTGGGTTTGTAGAAGAGGATATCTAAATACCACATATTTAATTTACTTTTAGTCAAGATTTTTACTAAATCTAGGTCCGATGAGAATTTTTTCTCCCGTCTTTCCTTTTTCATCAAGTATTCTCCTATTTTGAAAATATCTAATTTGATTACATAGTGTGTGTGTGTGTGTGTGTGTGTGTGTTTGTTCGTATAAGCGCAACATATATATATATATATATATATATCACATATATATGTGTGTATATGTCTAAATTATGTATACAAGGTACTATAAATATCTAAATACAAACAATACACACATAGTATAGTATATTCGAACATGCACACACATACTTAGGCATTTATATTTTTGATATTCATACGAAATTATCATATGAACATGTAAGTATAATGAACATGTATTTACAATAGGTATAAATCCCAATATTTGTATGTATATGTGCATTGTTGTACACATGTTTATATTTCATTATATGTTTATATTTCATTCTATGCTATCATGTTATATTATTAAATGTACATATGATGCATCCAAATAAACATTTGATTGAATTAATCTACATGATTAAGTGAAGTATATTATAAGTTTAAATAAAACATGATTTGATTTAATTACTAGGTTGGATATAATGAAACCCATTAGACTTCATTAGCCCACTATGATCCAAATAGGACCTTTTTTTATTAAAAAAATCAACCTATTTCACCTAATGTGAAAATGTAACATCCTGGTAAAGAGGGTACTAAGATAAATACAATAAAATTAATTATGGATTAATTACAAATTTTTGGAAGGCAAAATGAATTTTAGAATTAAAACGAGGAATCATAGAATCAAAAGTGGGAATAATTAATAAATGAGGTTGTAAACTTTTTGTTGGAGGTTTTATTTAATTTAATTCAATATATTGATTTATTAGTTTTATCTGGAAATAAAAAAATAAAACATCGATTTAAATTCAATTATGGGAATTGAATTGTGATTTACGAAGAAAGTATCATTTAAAATTTATTTCTCGAAAAAACACATTTGTGAATTTTGAAATTTATTTTAAGGAATAAATAATTATTTTAAAATTGTTCTAAGGATTAAAAGCAGTATGAGCCATCGAAAATTATTTTAGACAAAAATAAAAATTAAGAGAACTTTTGTGCTGGCTTAAATAAATTTTCTGGGTAACAAGATGATTTAAATGGGCCAAAAATACGTTAGTGGATTTTTGAATAAAGAGAATATCCAATTTCATCTATTAAATGGACATAAATGAATTTCAAATCCTAAATATCCTTACTTAGTTCTTCAGCTAGACTAAGCCCATCACTATTTTGATCCTTATCCACTCAAAGCCCAAACCCGTGTTTACCTATTTCAAAACCATAGCCCTTTCTTCGAAATATAACACCGATAACACAATTAATGGAAAAAAATCGCATGAACAAATTGATAATGGAAGGTGTAACTATCCGCCTTTCTTATGCCTAAAGATAACACTTAATACATTTTTGATATTCGTGTGCCGATCATCCAAGTGTCCGAAAGACGGGTCATTGGGTGTTGAATAAAGAAAAAGAAAGAAACAAAACGGAATAGAACCTCACAACGGAATGAGAAAACTATAATATACAGAATCTCTTTACAAAAAGAAACATTTTATTTACATAATCTCAAAGCACCCAAACCTATTTCAACTTGGACAGTTATAACAACCTGTCATTACAATTGCTTATTTATATTACTCTAAACAAAAAGCAGCCAAACATAACAAAGCAGTGGAAGGTTTGAAAGATACATGAATACATTTTGAAGGCTCTAGCTCGACTAGTACAAGCTCCAAACCATCCAGCAAAGTCTAGAAAATATGCTCGGTCTGACCCGAGCATTATAGAAAAAGAACCCCCGAATCAGTCTGCTAAAACTGTTGGAATTGGGTCAGCCTACAGCTAAAGAAATGTGTGAATTTCAAAAAATTACTATTTTAGATCTTTAGTGAGCCCATGAAGTCTAAATGTATATTAGATCTGATCTAATAAAATATTAAATAAAGTTTTATTTATTTAAAGTTGGTTAAAAGGAAGTTTAAAATCAATTTTGTTTAAATATATAATGCATCTAATACACTCAACAATTGTTTATAGGAGTTCATTTAGGAAAGGAAACAATTCATATCTTTCCCTAAATTAGGTAATTAATTGAGAGTATAATAAAAATTATATGAACAGAAAAACCTTTCATTTTCTTTCTCCAATTAAATTGATTGGGTCATTAAAAGATATTAATTGGCAATTTATTCATGTCACTCTGGTAATTTTTTAAGGTATATTTTTACATTTTCAAATATGTTTTGTTCGTAAATATAACATATATTTTTTTGGTAATTTTTCGCTATATTCCATAGTTTTCAATTTTCAGAATGTCGTATAGGTCTTTTGCTTTTGTTTCCTCTCAGTCTACCGCTTTATGGAGCCTGACAGACTATCAGTTTTCATAGACTTGTGCATGAAATTTTCATGAAAAAAGAAATTTTGTTGGCTGGTTTTATATGTCCGTGACAAGCGCTTTTAACGACAGACTGAATCTAAACTTGTCTGAGACATAAATAAGAACAAATGATACAACATGAAGCGTACATAGATGGATTAGGATAAACTGGTACAACTGAAAGGAGTGGTTTAGGATTCAGAGAACAGTTACATTGACGGTCCATAAGAGTAATGGAGTATGTATGATGACCCAGATTTTTTACGGTTGTTAATTGGGTGATTAACTGAATTGTATTATTGAAATAGTTTTATAAGTCGAATAAATAAAATTCTAATAATTAAAATATCAGAATATATATATATATATATATAAAAATTGATTTGGGAACTATATTAAATATTGAACTATAAAATCCCAGGATATGATGAATCTCATAGAAAATGTATATAAACTCCACCATTTAAAATTTAATATAAAATATCACTAAATATATATGTATGTATGGAAATATACACGAGCTTTATGGTGTTTGAAAACACAAATATTAGTATATAAATATACAGGTATATGAATGTATGCTCATATGAGATAATATATATATATATATATATATATATGAAAAGTTGTATAAATGTGAATATATATACGTAATGGAAAAGTATATACAAGTAACGTATATAAAATAAAATATGTATATCTATGTAAATGCTTGAGGGAACATCATCATAACAAATATCAAAATCAGGTCATATGAAATCTAATCCACATGATACATCAAAACTTTTTATGAAATCAAAGCATTTAAAAGCAGTTATTACCTCAAATCAGAAAAAAATACAGAATAAAAAAAAGATAAGGAAAGGAAATAAGAGAAAAGAGGAAAAAAAAGAACAAGAGTAAAGAAACAAAAAGGAATAAAAGAAAAGATAAAGAATAGAAGAAATAAAAGAAAAAAATAGAGAAAAAGAAAGAAGGAATAAATTCATACACGTACATATGATAAGTTATATTTTCTTTCTCTTATTTAAAAACTATTTTTTTATTACTTTTAACCCATAATCTAAAATTTAATGATATTTACAAAGACAATTAATTATATTACTTGTCTTGACTTGTGGAAAATTAACAGTGTTTTATAATTTATTTATTAGTTAATAAATGGTTTATATTGAAATTAATCCGAATAAAAATATAAATGAAATTGACTAAGTAAGCTAATAAAATTCTTAAGAGTGGATCGACTTGATATTTGATACCACTCTATATCCCTGCCTATCTTTATCGGATATTTATTTTAATCATTCTTGTTTTGTACCATCAAAGGGTCAAACAGGTTAAAATAATTAGATCAAAATGATAATACATTTTAATTTGAGTAAGGCATTTGAAATAAATTCCCATATTTGAATATCGCCACCCTGAGTAATAAATTGTTTATTGTAAAACAATTTACCCTTTTAAATTTATCACATTGAATCGAAGTGGTTCCAAATCGAATGGAAGTGGTTTCGGGTATGCTGATATCCGAACCCCGCCCCTTGGATAATCACTACAAATCTTTACGGGGTTGATTTTAAAATCCAATAGGCTGGAATTGAATAAATTAAGTAAATTGGATTATTTTAAACAAGTAGCTGTATCCGGACATTATTACAATATCGATGAATTTTCTGTAAAAGTGTTGCTTTTAATTTGGAAAAAACTCGTCGGATATACGAGTTACCCTGGTTTTCGAAGAAACTTTGTAACTTAAGTATTTCATATTAGATGAGTTTACTCACTCGGGATTCCAGCCTGACTTGGGTGTTACTTTATTGTAATGCTCGGCTCATATTGAGTATTATAGATTTTCATGTTAGGACGCTTTGGAGCTCAGGAGACGAGCTGGAGACGAGCTGGATGGTAGAGACGTACTGATTAAATTCCGCTGTGTATTATGGACTATATAGACAGTAGTTGAGGGCAAGTTATCATAACTGTCCAGATTTATTATTGATGATTGTACTCTGATATCTTTTATGTATTTTGACAATTACAGCTCTTCTTTATATAAAATGATGTTATTTTATATTATATTTTGTTCCGCTGCGATTGTCAGATTTTTGTGCTATGTTTCTGCTTCTTTTTCTACATCTTTTTCTTCTTAGCCCTAACAGTCTGGAATTTTCGGCACTTGATCGCTCGGCACTCTATACAGCGGACGTCTTAGTATCGATTTTCGAGGTCGAAAATCTTCTGGACCGTCACAGTATGATTGCACGAAGATGCAAAAGATTCAGAAAATAATTCCTATTTCGATTCTGACAATTGGATGAACTTTTTGGAGGTTGCATGGGAAGAGGAAGTTGTAGATATCCGATATCTCATAACCCATCGTTCAATCTTTTACTACTACCGGTACGGAATATTAATCTGATTGAGTAGTAGGTGACATCGACCCTCCTCCAGTTACTTAGTCGACTAGATACAATAGACATGTGAGTAGGGCATTTCAAGTGGGCATGATGCTAAAAGGTCGATTGTGAATATGGATCGTTTCAATAACATCATGTAGCGCTGTTATGGTTTACTGGCTCCTATTACATATGTTCAATGGTTGGAGCTTATGCTTATCTTTCACAATGATGCCATAAACTTGGATATAGTGGAAAAATTGAGTGATGAAGAAAAAATAAGATTTAGAATATATGAGTTGGATTTGTTGCGCAGTCGTCATTGGCAGTTTTAGTTTATTTTTACGTATATTTGAATTTCAAAGCGTATTAGTTTATTTTAATGAGACTGCATAATTTATTTCTTATTATTTGCAATTATTACATGCATATTACACAATAAAAACAAATAACTTATTAACTATAAATCAATTAGATTAAAAATTACATTTCAAATACTCCGTCCAAATACCCCACTTGCATCGCCAAACACATTCCTCTTTCAACCAACTTCCCCGTCCAAGTAACCTACCCATATGTTATGCTCAAATACTCCTCTCGCTTTGTAAAAAACGGACTCATGTACGTGTTGTATGCTTTTTGTGCTTACAAAATCAAATATATATTGTTTTGTATGCTTTTAGAATCCTTGTAAATATTTGGCTCATTGTGTGTAGACCACAATTGTTGGTAGATTCGTATGCTTAGCGAAAGTATATTAGTAACGATCTTCGTAAAATGATTAGAAGTAATGTTGTACTGACTAAATTTGTGTTTATACACTGCTAGTGGTGTGTGTGATATTTATTAGTTTCATGTGGATGTTATCTCCTAACATAAAATGTAAATGTGGAAACCTTAGGATTAAAATGAGAGAGAAAAATTCACCCAATGCCCAACCATTTGTATGGTCTAGATTAAACAAACCTCGTGAGCTATAACGTAAAAGTGTATTTAGCTGAATTGTTCTTGGTCATCGGACTGGAAATTAAATGGTCTAGACATATTGGGCAAAGTATCTAATTTTAAGCTAAACTACAATGCTCAAAATTAAGAAAATTACTATGGCTTTTGGATACTTGCTGCTAAGGCTCAATAAAATTAACTACATTAAAGTTTGTGTTCCTAACATAGCTTGCTTTTGTAGTATATCAATATAATAACCGTGGTCGCTACTGAAAATTTTCCCGTTTGGCTGCATTATAAGTGTTGGATATATTCATTTCATTTCCAGAAAGTGAGGATAAATGACTAATTGATTAAAAAGACAAAGAACAATATTTGTTTCTCCCAATAACCTAAGTTAATTCAATAGTCCATTGGATTTTTAAGTCTTGTCCAAAGCTTTCCATTGTTCTAGCAGTACTTTTGAGGTTATATTAGATAGTTATTTATAGTTGATGCTCATTGCTCAATATGAAATGTATTAGTGGTATGACTATAATTATGAGTTCCTGTGTACAGATTTGAACTTGATGCCTTCTTTAGGCTTCTTGTTGGAAGCAAACATGAACAAAACTAAAATAGTGCTAATTTAGTATTCTTTAAAAAAATTGCAAGTACCAACCAAATTTAAGTTGAATGTTGTGGATGCACTAATCTTTTGCGATGCTTAAATAAGTCGTTACAAATTACTATTGAAAACGGAAAGAAACATGGTAAATGGAGTTATTAACATGCTAAATGCAACACATTTCAAGCAACCATAGCGTCGGTCTTAGGTGTCGCAAATATTAACGGCATTAGCGACATCTGGAAATATAACTATTTGCAACATGCATGTATGCTTTTAATAATGTATTATTTTGCAAAAAAAATCATTTGTCGTAGTTGTATTTATCTAGCGACGCTAAAACCATGTTGCATATAACATTGAAGAAAATGGAGATCTCACGATGCAAACCATTTTCAATATTTCTCAACCTTTTACGACATATTTTAAGTTGCAAAAGTATACTTTTTTGCAACGTATATCTCTACTAGAAAGTATATTTTGCGTTTTTATCATTTGCGGCGCTCCTGTGAAATAAATTTCACGTCGCTAGAAGTCTTTTACGATGCATACTCAAACTTTCACGGCGTTACTTTGCGTCGCTAAAGGTCTAATTTGTAGTGATACATCTCGTAGAGAAAAATAATAATGGGGTAAGTCGCATAAACTCATATTTTATTCAACTAGTTCCAGTACATTTTCCATTATTTGATCATTATAAACAATTGATATGCAAATTGATTGCTAATGAAGTTCATTGGCTATCCGGTAATCAACCAATGCATTTTTTAGAGATGATATCAATCTTCTTACATGGTACTTAACAACCGAAGATAGTTGCTACTTTATGGAGATAAAACTGTAAGTTTGGACATAGAGTGGTTATATTCTTGAGTAATGCATGTTGGTGTTTTGTGATGTGAGGATAACGATAAGCCAATAACACATGAAATGATCGGTGAAAATGATTTGCATGTATCGGTAAATGACATTTAATAACTAAATGTCTTCTCCTAATTGAAATATTTGGTTCTACTTGTTGCAACATGTAACAAGCCGATATTTTCAGTCATTCGCATCCGCACATGTCGGACTTGAATTGCTCAAAATACTGCATTATAATAAAATTTGGAGCAAATGAAAGCAATCACAGAATCAGACATAGAAATATCATAATAACTCGCAGCGGAAATAAAAATACCATAGTAGTTCATGAAGCTACTATTACAAATTCTCAAAAACAAATACATAATATCAGTCTGAAAACAAATACAATAGAAATCTCAAATACATAGAAGTTCACTAATACAAGAGCTGAAATAGAACAACTGAAACTGAAATAGATAGATAACTAGATAAGCAGAATCTCCAGCAATTACTAGCTCCAGAAAGAGAAATCCAAAGCTTTGAATACTCAGGCTGACCCGAGGGTAAAGCAAAATACAAAACACTCGAGTCAGGACATACATACTTATACAATGTAAACCAACTCAAATGAACTGTAATAAAGTACAAGTAACTTAAAGGATGCTTGGGACCGCCCATCCTCTAAGGATCCGTTAAACTATTTATTATGTAGTAATATTGCGCTATTATAATAATGTTCACAGCAAAATAAACTTACTTTAAAATAGCGTTGAAGGGTTACCCATATGGCCTCTAACACGTAATAGTCCCAGTAGTCCATCCAGTATCAGCATACCTCCAGATCGGGAGGCTACCTTAAATACTGCACGGGCTACGGGAGAAAAATAAACTCGTAGTAAAGCTCGCTACAGTAGGTGACATGGCAAAACTAGGCGATGCCAGGGTAGATATACCAATTACGCTTTCGGGCTAGTGGTAACGCATAGCAGCCACTACGGCCCACCTCAGAACACACTCCCAAATCAAAATCGGAGGATGGCCATAAAAAACAACCATAAGAAAGAGTATAGAATCGAAGAAGTGCGTCCGATAGGAGGAGCTATCTCACTTGGCCCGTCGATCGCTCCTGTTTTAGCCACATTAAGCCAACTCACGGGAGTCGGGTCCACGTTCATACCTCAATAGGATCGTCGCCACCATCCTACTTCGTTCTAGAATCTCCACCGCGTACACAGTTGTTAAAGTGGTTTTCGGTATCGATAGAGAGTATGTCCATATCCGATCTCAGTCTCTTTAACAACCGATCGTTATTATAACCGGTGGTTATACATTTCAAAAATAGTTTATAACTCAAAACCAAAAGCATTTTTATTTCAAAACTATATTCAAATCAAATAGTTTATCATTTCCATTTCAAACATATATTCACCTTTCAAAAATCATAATACTTTCAAAGTTATAACTTTTCAAAACCAAAATACTTGAAATCATTACATTTTGAAAATCATAACATTTCGAAATCATACATTTGAAATCATGGTACCTTCCTTTAATTCTTACATTTTACAAATTTATTCAATTGAACCCAATTTTCAAATTTCCAATTTAATTCAATTCAAACCATTAGTTTCAGTTCAATTCAGTTTTCCAACAAACCATTTCAAATCTTATCAATTTGAAATATAGATTTGATCCACAAAATAAACTATTCAATTTTTAATATATTTCAAAGCTTTAATATCTCACATTTCAAAACTAAATTTTATAATTTCACATATCTCAATTTTAACTTCATTGTTACTTAGTTTTAAAATATTCATTTCATAAATTCAATATCATGTTATTTAAATACCATTCCAAATTACATTTCAACATGGCTTATATTTCAAGTAAAAGTATTCCATTTAAAAGTGAAGTCATTATACTTAATAATCAAATATTCAATTTCAAAAAATTTACTCTTTTCTGAGTTTATTTATTCACATAAAACATTAAAACAGTGAAATTTTAGCTTTCCATAGCACTTAGAAAATGCTACGGTGAGTTACATTTGAAAACAATTTATTTCTGCAAAGACAGCATTTAAAAACTGCTGTAATATTTCAATTATATTGAAAAATCTTATTTCAGCCAACTGCAGCACTTAACAAGTGCTACGGTAGCCTTTTATTAATTTCAGGTTTTAGTTTTTAGTTCTGCAACTACAACACTTAACAAGTGCTGTAATATTACTTAGTTAAATTTTAGCCTTTAGTTCATTTGCATCAACCACAACACTTACAAAGTGCCGTAATACCTTTTACAACAGATTTTAAGTTAACTTCGGAAATGATAGCATTTATGAATGTTGTTAAATTAAATTGCCAGATTTACAATAGAATTTCAGAAACAATTAAACTTCGATTTAAACCCTTTTAACTTATAAAAATTATATTTTTTTTACTCAAAATGTTCATTTAAATACCCTTTAAATTATGGTTTTTACAAGGTAACATTTTATACATAAAATCAAATTTTCTTAATAATTCATTTATTAAATTCAAGCGTACAATTTTCCCAAATTTTCATTTACTTTACACTTTAATTTAATTTACCATTTCATAAAGTAAACTACATTTCCATTTTATTTTCTTAACTTAACTTTTATTTTTAAACCAAATTTCACATTTAAATATTTAAGTTATATTCAAATTTCACATTTAAATATTTAAGTTATATTCAAATTTCACTTTTAAACATTCATTTATTTAACCATTTTAATTCATAGAATAATCAATAACACTTTATTAAGTCATTTTAAATTTAAATTTAAATCAAATTATCATATTTTACTTAGTTAACTTAAACTCCATTTTTAATAAAATCACAAATTTCAAAATTAATTTATATTTCAAATTCAACTTAACCATTCATTTATTTAACATATTTAACTTATAGAAAATCATTAATCTTTTATAAAAATAATTTTTAATTCAATTTACATCAAATATCATAAATTTATACTTTTAAAATAATTTAAAAATACCAGAAAATATATATAATAACTACGGGTCTGTATAATATTTTTTAACCTAGGTCAAGTGATACAGATAATATATCATTTTAATCCGCAATTTACAAAGAAAAATACGGGTTCTATCATTTCAAGCCCGCAATCCCAAGTAAAATAAAATAAAAATAAATAAAAATCGCTCAGGCCTATCATTTCAGCCCATAACGATTTTTCCCTATTCTAAAATCCGTTCGGGTATGTATCATTTCAACCCATAGTGATTCTATTCTGCTGGGAACTTGCAGTGTAAGAAACAGAAATAAATAAACAGTATGACAGAATATAACATAGCAAATGATGTGAAAATGTTTGTACAGGGTTTACCATCATATAATTTATATCACGGACAGGTATAACATGATATAACAATTCTACACATTTGCTTGTTGTCACTTCGCAAATTATATAAGTATAAATGTCATGAGTGAATACTCACCTTTTTACGCTGGAGTTAGCAGATCAAACACACAAACAAAAATCCAGAAAGCACGACAACGTACGACTTTTGATTCAAGTGAATGGAGAGCCAAGATGTTGATCTTGTAAACAATGACCAAAATAAGACAATATAAACATAAATATATTTAACACCAAAACACAATGAAACAACTTGAATTTAAAATGCAACAATGGACAAGATGACTTAACCATTCAAATGCTTGGCCATAGCTGGACCTTGGCTCGGCCATGATGTGTGCTTGGGTCGGGTATGGGATCATGTAGGCACGGCAACAAGTGGATGAAGGGGTGGAAGTTGCAAAGTGAAGAATGGAAAGGACAAGGCAAAAAGGCAAGGGTTTTGTTCAACTTTTTGGCTCCGCTTGGTCATCATATGGGCTCGGACCAGGCTAGTACAGGTCCGGTGGTGGCTGGAGATGTGGACAGAGGTGGTGTGGTGGCTGGAGGTGGTGGCTAACGGGGTGGCCAATGTGAAATAGGAAGGGTAGGTGAAGTTTTGTGGTCGGCTAGCATGTTTTGGAGGGGTGTTTGCAAAGCTTTGTGATGATGGCTTCCATTGGATGGCACGGCCAGGTCATGATCAGAGGAGGAGGAGCTGTTGTGTACGGTGATGGTGTAGTTGGTGGTGGAGGCTAGCCGAGCAAAGCTTGCAAAGATCAAAGGCAAAATCAAAGAAAAGAAAAGGAAAAATGAGAAAATAGAAGAAGCCATTGCATTTTTTTTCTTCTTTCTTTTATTTGCCATGAGTTTTGAGGATGAGAAGAAATGTTTTTCACGTGAATATGAGAAGGAAAGTCAAAGCTGAAGCAAAGAGATGTACGGCCAAGAGATGAGATGAAAAGGCAATGGAAAAATGAATGGACAAGAAAATGAAAAGTCAATGGAAAAAGGTCTATGTCTCTTTGCATTTCTATTTCTTTTATTCAAATTAAACAAATAAAATTTTAGTAAATAAAAATAAAAATTTGAACAAAATAAAGTAGGAAAGAAAATAAATAAATATTTTAAGGAAAAATAGAAAATAAATAAGAAAATAGTTTAATAATTGAAACTAGACTTTAAAAATTGAAAACAATATACAATTAACATTAGAAAATTATAACAACACTTATAAAATGTTTTAAAAATAAAATATATACATAACATGACATAGTACACAAATATATACAAATTAGAACAAACAAAAATATTATTTATACAAATTAAAATAAACAATTTTGTTAAATAAAATAATTTACACACAATATTGTAAAAATCATAACTTTCACAATATAAATCAGATTTCAACGAAACGAAAAGCAGTATACTTGAAATTTAATTTATTTTCATAATAAATGATATTAAAAAATTCAAATATTTAAGTTTTAAATTTAAAAGTCAAAGTTTGACCATATTGACCAAAATCCACATTTTTTGAAAAATATTCTATTTATTCATGTTTGGAATTATAGTTCACATAAAAATCAAAATTTATATTTAAAATAACAAAATTTATTCATTTTAATAAATAAAACAAAGTAAAGTTTTTAAATTAGAAATTCAGTAAAATAATCAAAATATACATTAAAATAATCACAAAATACATGGTTGTTACACAACAGGCAAGACATTCGAGTAAACAAGATGGAGTGTGATGTTATGCTGGTTTCTTGAGCTATTGGATTATTGAGTTACTCCCAAGTTCTCATGTAAATTAGAGCTTTGAACATGAACTTATAAATGACTTCTTACATCTTATTATTAAGAAGATTTATTTCAAAAAAGTTTACTAACAAAGGATTATTTCAAATGGCTCATTACAAGGATGAATTGGCTCGTAGGAGGATGCATGCATTTTCTCTATTGATTTGTTATTTAAAATTTCTTCCTACTGTGAACTCATTGAAATCATCTTCAATTTCAACATGTAGAGTAAGAAAACAAAAGAGCTAGAAACAAGAACTTGTGAAAATGAAAAAAAAAAACTTCGATTAAGCAGCAATGAATATGATGTGCTACCCAAGAACAAATCCAAGCACGGTAACCTCAAGCCAAAAGAGAAAAAAGACTTAAATTAAACGTGGGATTGTTCGAGAATAAGCACTAGCAGAGGTAAAAGAAAGAGCATGTGAAGATGAACTTTATCACCCAATGCCCAACCATGTTGATGCTCTAGATTAAATGAACCTCGTTCGCTATAACGTAAAAGCATATTTAGCTGAATTATTCCTGATTGTCAGATTGGAAGTTAAACGGTCAAGATTTATTGGGCAACGTCAAACTATAATGCTAATTTAAATTAATATGACTTTTGGATCCTTGCTACTAAAGCTCAACAAAATTAAACTACATTAAAGTTTGTGTTCCTAACCTAGCTTGCTTTTGTATATATGTCAATATTATTACCGTGGTCACTATTGAAAATTTTCCTGTTTGGCTACAACATAAGTGTAGGATGTATTCATTTATTTCTATAAACTGAGGATAAATGACTAAGTAATTAAAAATGATGAAGAACGATATTTGCTTCTCTAGTAACGTAAATCAGTTCAAAGGTCCATTTGATTTTTAGTCTTGTCCAAAGTTTCTCATTATTCCAGTTGTAATTTTCAGGTCATATTACATAATTATTTATAATGTATACTCATTGCTCAATATGAAAAGCATTGGTGAATTGACTATAATTGTGAGTTCATGTGTACAGATTTGAACTTGATGCCTTCTTTAGGCTCCTTTTTGGAAGCAAATACTAACAAAACTAAAATAGTGCTAATTTAGTATATTTTAGAAAAAAAATTGTAATTACCGGCCAAATTTAAAGTTGAATGTTGTGGATGAACTATTAAATAAGTCGTTATAAATAACTATTGGAAACAGAAAGAAACACGGTAAATGGAGTTATTAACATGCTTAATGCAACACATTCAAGCAATCTTAGCACCAGTCTTGGGTGTCGCAAATATTAACGGTGTTAGCGACATCTAAAAATATAACTATTTGCAATATATGTGTATGCTTTTAATAATGTATTATTCTGCAATGAAATCATCTGTCATATTTGTATTTGTCTAGCAACATTTAAATCATGTTGCAAATAATGTTAAAGAAAATGGAGAACTCACGACGCAAACTATTTTTAACATTTCTCAGCTTTTTACGACATGTTTTTAGTCGCAAAGTATTCTTTTCTTTTACGGCGTATATTTCTATCGAAAAGTATTTTTTGCATTTTTTTCATTTGCGGAGGTCATGTGACATAAAATTTCACGTTGCTAGAAATCTTTTATGATGCATACTCAATCCTTCATGACATTATTTTGCATCGTTAAAGGTCAAATTTGTAATAATACATCTCTAAAAGAAAAATAATAATGGGGCAAGTCACATAAACTCATATTTTTTCAACAAATGACATTACAGTTTCCGTTTTTTGATGATTGTAAACAATCGATATACAACTTGATTCAAATGAAGATCAATCGCTCTCCACTAATCAATCAAAGCATATTTTAGAGATGATATCAATCTTCTTACAAAGGCCTTAACAACTGAAAACAATCATTGCTTTATAGGAGTTAAAATCGTAAGTTTGGACATAGAGTGCTTATGTTCTCAAGTAATGCATGTTTATGTTTAGTAACATATGGCTAATGATAAGCTAATAACACATGAAATGATGGGTGAAAATGATTTGTGTATATTGGTAGATGACATTTAATTACTAAACGCCTTCTCATGATTGAAATATTTGGTTCTACCTAATGCAACAGGCAAGAAGTTCGAGTAAACAAGATGGAGTGTGATGTTATGCTGGTTTCTTGCCAAAAGCTATTGGATTATTGAGTTATTCCTAAGTTCTCTTGCGGGTTCTCTTGTAAATTAAAGCTTTGAACATGAATCTATAAACGACTTTTTACACCTTATCATTAATAAGATTTATTTCGAAAAGTATACTAATAAATGATTTCAAACGGCTCATTACAAGGATAAATTGGCTCGCAAGAGGATGCATGCATTTCTCTTTGTTGATTTATTATTTAAAATGTTTAAAATGTTTGTTCTTACTTTGAACCTGTGAAGTTAATGCCCCTCAATTACTCCACTATAACTCCGCTATACCTCATAGCGGATTTCTACCACTACGATTTTCCCATATAGCCCCAAATATAGCCTTACCGGTTTAAGCCCCGCTATTTCTGCTGTATCACATTATTCCCGCTATATTGCGCGATTTCCGCTATATCTTCTTTAAAACAAACGAATTGAAAAATGACATTATATATTATAAAACTATGAAATTAATTTATTGTTTTATTTTTTAATATATTTTCAAAAATGAAAATACTATAATATTATACTAAATTCAATTATGTTATATAACAGTTTTACGTTTACTTATAGTATATTTGCATATATTGTTATTTAAAATTATTTATGTATTAAATATTATTCAATTGGATGTTAAAATTTCATTTCTTTACCATTTAAATATTTAAAAAAAAATTAAGTATGATTTTTTGAGTCATCCGCTATATTCCGCTATATCATCGTTGTATACCCGCTACGACTTTTTGCATCCCCGCCGCATTAATTCTGCCGAGCGTTTTAACTGCACAGCTTTGAACTCATCAAGATCATCTTCAATTTCGACATGTAGAGCATGAAAACAAAAGAGCTAGAACCAAGGACTTGTGAAAATGAAAGAAAAATCTTCGATTAAGAAGTAATGAATAGGACGTGCTACCGAAGAACAAATCCAGGCATGATAACCTCATGCAAAAAGAAAAAAAGACGTGAATTAAATGCGTGACATTCGAGTATAAGCTAGCAGAAGAAAGAGTATGTGACTTATCAGTCAACTAATAGATGCTTAAAGAATGAGCTAATACTAAGAGGTAGAAATGGATTTTAGAAATAAACACAATATTTGAACATATTGGAGGTATGATACTTGTAGGTGTACATTAGGGGAGTTTATTATTTTAAAACATCAAATATTCGCTTTCTAGTTTATAACCTTATAACCAATTCAAGTATTTATGAACGATATCATTTTTTCAAATAATTATTAGTACCAATATACTCTCATATATCACAATTTTAGAAAAATATGCTTGTTTAAAGCATAAATCGCACGTTATGGGGATGAATTGCGTCGCAAGAAGATATAGATGGTTACCAATAGGGTTTATCGTTCAAGAAAATTCCTAACTCGCTTATTTTTGTAGTCTGTCTACAATTTCAATCACGCACAAAATCATATTAATATCTTATTTTTTAATTTCACCACCCTTTCCACTTTCTAATAGGAAATACCATGCTCTGTGTTTTTTCCTTGTGTAATTTGTTTGAACGCTTTAGCTATTTGTACTATTGTGTTGCAAAGTTGAAAATTTTGAAGTATGCCCAGTAATTCTCAATAAGTAAACCACTTAGTCTTTTAAATCATTTAGCACTTATATGAATAAATTTGGTGACTTTCTTTCATGTTGTTTAGATATATAAATTTTTTGTTTAATTTTTTATTTGAAATTATGTCATGACAGGCGTGGAATTGATGAGGAGCTTGTGATGGTGCTGCTGCCAGGGTTGTCTCGCATGTTACAAGAAGGAACGAGGGTTTGAAATTGGAACAGTCTCATGTCGCTAAATAACTTGGAGAAATTGTGTGTAAATATGAGTTGGCGAACATGTAACATCGGAGATTTTTTTGTTACAATAAAGTGTATCTCTACACATATGCCTACGCCACGTGTTGGAGATGGAGAGCTTAGTCCGACCGCCATTACATAATAGCTAGGATGCTTCTCGTTGTACGTTTTATTGTATATATTGGCGCCATTGTCATTAATAGCGTGATAAGAAAATATCATGAATTTGCAATGTGATATCATATTGAGATATACTTTATTGGATACCAGTAACTTCTGTTGGAGGCATGACGTCGGACGTGCAGATGCTTCCTAGACTATATATGCTCCCTTGTTGCATGCTCGGTCACTATAAATATTAAGCTTTTAAACTGCATATAATTTTTATATTAAGGATTCAATAGAAAAACACAACTAATCCGTGGATGCTACATATTTTTGACCAAAAAAGTAATAATACTTATGTTTCTTTAAAGTTAATATTTATTGTTTAAAGCAGCTTTAAATATTTTATCCAAAAATTAATATATTTATCTTTTTCCTTTAAAAGCTAAATTCTAACAAAAAGATCAAACGCACATAGTGCGTTGAAGTATTATAGTGCAACTAAATAGTTTTTACAAAAAGATAAATATATTTATCATATAATTTAAAAGCTAAATTTACCCACCCTTTGCTGAAGGCCTAATTTGTTAAACTTTTGTTCAAATAAATATATTTATTTAATTTAATGATTGATTTAAACCAACATGTTATGATTTCATGGATCTTAAATGATTGTGATATCTTAAAAATATAAAAAGATTGTCGGTAAATTAAAGGGCACTCTTACTAATTATGCTCCAAAGAGTTATAATACCCTTAGAATGTTGAATTTTTCGAAGTACACAACAATACCAATGCATAACTCCCACAAACACATTATCCACATTGGTAAAATACAAAAGTCAAGAATAAGCTAAAAAAACAAACCTGTTAATGCAAATAAGGTGAGAAATAGCTTCTAATACGTGGATTCTATAATTTTATTAATTTCAATGTACAATTAAGGAAACATATCCAACTAATTTGTAGGAAAACTGGACATTATTCGGGATAGAGAAGTTTTGATTAGTGCTTGCTTTCTATAAGATGGGTTACACATAAATTATGGCGAGAAAAGTTATTTGTTTACATTTTGCTAATCGCAATTTTAGTTGAATACCGCGAAATCACCGAAGAGTAGAAGCTGGAGGAGGTTTTAGACCTCTATAGTGCCACTTCTTTACTAAAAGAAAAAAATACCCTTTTACTTTTAATCCCAATTTAAACAGTTTCTTTGTGAAAATATCACTTTATGCCAAAATAGCAGGTAGGTCAAAATGAATGACGCAAATATTATTGGTAATTATCAAACTCTATTGAGAATTATATTTTCATTATAAAAACAATGCATATATTTAAAAAAGCAAGACATCGATAGATTGAAGAGTGGTAACTTTATGATTTTCTTTTCGAATGGAAATTTCTACATTTATTTATCAAGTTCCTCTACAACATAGCAATTTTTTAATTTGTATTCTCTTAATGTGATAAAATAACCGCAATTGAATATTTGGCAAGACATTTCAAAATACATGCCATATTGCAATGCTTTTCCACATGAGTGTCCATGGATGGGTGCGGCTTGCTCGAAGAACATATTGTTTGGGTAACTTCTTTATTTGTATTGGATTCGTATGAGTTGCCTAAAGAAATCATAATTATCAGCATATCAACTTTTCTAAAACACACAATCCATCTTCCCAATGAAAGATGATATGTATTTACCAAATTAAAATTGATTTGAATGTACTTTTTGTTTATAGAATGCGCTTTGAGGATTACCATCATCTCAGGTACCTGTTCATGTTAGATTACTTTAACAGAAGCACTTAGTGAGTCTCTAGCATTTTAATATGTCCCTACTATAAACCATATTAAGATATTATTAGTATTATAATTTGTGTTTATGAAATTACATTGCCATGCTACTTTTTATCTCTTAATGTTACTTGCATCATCAAAGTTTATTTTATAATTATAATGATCACTTATTTCAATCACGGTCAATTTCATCTGTGTTCATCTGTTGTTAAAAACATGTTTTTTCCACAGAAAGTTTCAACAATGATGCATGATCGAAGCTGAATATTGTTGAAACTTTTTGTTCATATCAAAAAACAATGTTTTCAACAATATTACCTTCGATCATACATCATTTTCTAGCATCGTTTAAATTTTGTGTGGGTAACAATGCTTGAAATATTAAAATACCTCTTTCCGAGCTAAGACTAAACTATAGGTCTAAGCTACATTGTCTTATTATTCTTTTATACATTCCCTCATGCTTTGAAAAATTTTCTTTGTGATAATTTGAGAATATATCTATTGAAATTGTTGGTGTAAGATTCATTTCATTTATTTGATTATAAAAAGTTTGCGCTACAGAATCTGTAGAGTTGCTATTGAAATATCAGATCTGCATTGCATGTGTTCATAGTTTTTACTGCTGCACATAAGAAAAGTTCAGCAAACGGTAACGTCATTGCTAATTTTAATTTCAAATCTTTACCATAGCCAATAAAATTATTTTTTTATTCGTTTGCATCCAAATTTATTTGAAGGCGGCTGTAGAAAGTAACAAATGGTGTTCATACTTCATACAACAGAAGCTATGATTTGCTCTATTGAATCCACGCATCGGTTTTAAGCCATTCTTGCCGCTTGGCCTTTTTTAATGAACTGCACAGATTAATGTAACCATGTTTTGTTAAGAATAATACATATCGAAAGTAATACAAAACCAACAAAGCAACAGTGGGAATTAAAATGGAAGAGTGAGGACAAACAAAATAAAGCTTTGCATATATGTTTGCACTCAACATCACATAATAAACACCAATATATTAAGCTCCACAATTTACCCTAAAAAAACATTTAATGATATTATCATAGTAAAACAACTGAGACTTCACTTTTCTTTCACATATATGATGATATAAACAAGCTTAAACAACACAACAAATAATAGTATCTCGATTACGATCCTGCTACTCGAATCATGTTCTTTAGAACATATAATATCTAGTTTCAATCTCTCAGTCTCACAGTTGAAGCATAAAGAAGAAAATTTTAATATACTCACGCATTAGATGTTAGGAGAGAAATCATGAAATTACAGATTAATCTGTCTATCACCACTTTCTCCTCCAACTGAAATATTGAGCACCAATTTCTACACCTTTAATCTGTCTCATTGGATTTGGCAGCTTTTCTCCAATGCCATGGTGAATGATTGTTTTAAGTCGAAGGGGGAGTGCTGCCAGCTGAAATAAAGTATGAGACTTCATACCTGTACAACATACAACATAAAAGAAATTCGTAAGTATAAGATTGATATAAAAGCAGTGGCTCTACTGAAAATGTTTCGTATGTTTGTAATAGTTAAACTCTATAAATCAATCTGAAAGTTACTTCATCGTCATAGACCTCATGTAACTGGAAGATCATAGCAATACAGGGACTGACTAATTATCAAAGTTATGGCCTTGTGATGATGATACAAAACTATAACAGGTAATTTAAGAAATTTGTTGTAACATCGATCTGACATTTGAGATATCTATAACACACAAATATAGTATTTGAAAAAATAGACAGAACTATATTTTATGTGAAAGGATTACTAAATTTAGTTTGGTACCAACATAATTACTACATCTATCTCAAAAAATAAATAAATTTATCCTTTTACCAAATAGATAAATCAATTTATCCTTTTAGCAAAAAGATTTGTGTTTATCATTTTCATATATTCACAAAAGATAAAATACATATATTCTCTTTCATAGAGTTAGATGCTGCTTGTGCCATGATTCTTGTTTAAAGCTGGAGTTAAAATACATAAGCATTTTCTCATTGAGATAAACATAAAATCATTGGTAATCACTGCGATATTTACATAGGCATACCATATCTACACCCTCAATTATCTTTCTATCATCGACAAATGTTTCTTAGTAATATATTACACTATTATCCTATAGTTGTTTCAATTTGTTTTTAAACAACCGCTTTCTTCTTAGTTCATCTGTACCATAAAAATTTACCCATCAGTGAAAAGATAAAAGCGTTTTTATTTCAAAAAGTACACAAATGTTTCATCTTTTAAAGAGATAAATACGTATGTCATTTTAAAATACAAATAGTATGAAGCAGCTGAAAAATACATCTTTGTAATATTGTACAAATTTCATTACATATACAACATGCTGTTACAAACTGATATCACATTGAAGTACCAAACGCAAATATTTTTATAACAAGTAAATGCACAAATATACTTTTTCGGAGATAAAGAGAAATTTGATTAATTTTTGTTTAAAAAATAAATTTACTTATCTTTTTGTTAAATATTTTTTTAATCCGTTTGTTTAAAAGCCAAAAGAAAACAAAGTGATCATAGATACACATATTATAGAAAGGTTGAATTGGAGGAAAAGATAAACTTATCTACATGTAAATTTTCATTTTTTATATTTCAAAATACATGTAAAATTATAACTCTATCTTTCAAAACATAAAAGAACTAGAAATCAAAAGTGAAACGTTCAATCATAGAGTAGTTTGAGTTTCTAGTCCCTTTTATTATAAAACCTCCTACTCTATACTGAACTTCAAAACCACGTCTTCCAATGCGTAGTGTCTTTGTCCACTGTTATAATTTTTTTGTGGTTAAAATTCCTCAATTATAATGACAATAGTAATACAAAGGAGTAATTGTTACAATACTGACAAAACTATTATTTGGTCCCAATAAATGTAATGGCTAATTACGTCAAAGGCGACATGCATAAGATGCCAAAAGTAGCTTGATATTAAATCACGGTTGCTTTAAACTAATGACCACAATATTTAATTGTGTAAAACAAGTTTAACCAACTATATAGGTATCCAAAAATAAATTTGAAACATTCATACTTACATAATATGATATCGTGGTATTTTAACCAGGTAAAATCAAATAACTCAGATTTTCAGATCAAAGGAAATTGCCAAGACAAAAACCATGGTTACCCGGAACGAGATTAGACATGCTTTTAAAGAAGATTGGTTCTTTTGTTACCCTGCCTACATTAAAAGGAGATAGAAAGAAATTAGAAGGAAAGTAAATTGTCACGCCAATATAAATCGGTAAATATCTGTTATATTTATAAAATAGTTCTTTTACAAATTCTCCAAATGAATTGTTGGACACATACTTCTATCCCGTGAGAAAACTGGAAACTTTTTTTAAGACGGGTTAAATAATATAAGACTGCAACTTTTTTTATTTATTGAAGCATATTCAACAAATTCTTTGACAACATTCATCAATGAAAAATAACATTAACAAAATAATCCACGTAGTACCGCATCTCTATTAATACAACAATAGTAACAAAGTATCATAGTTAAAAAATGTTCATATATAAATATATTAAAGAGATAAATAATAAAATCCATTGCTTTCAAAAGAGTTAAAAAGAATCTCATGTAGAATTCATTGACCGTTTTGTGATCATAAAAGTGAAACATAATAAACTATTCATTCATCCATATACATAATGGATACAACACAATCATGCAATAAATCTAAGATGATTTCAAATTTCATCTAACCAATCATATGAAACAAACCAATATCAACTTAAGATGGTTATCTTTTCATTTCGATAATATTATTTTGATAGTTACGTACCCATCTAGAGTATTATGTTGGGTTTCCTCGTTGCTTAAATTTTGATTTAGTAATTTCAAATTTCACCGTATTATTTTCCATCTCTACTAATACAACGATAGTTACAAAGTATCCTAATTTAAAAAAAGTTTATATATAAACAATTATTTAGGAGAATAAAAATAAAAATCAGTGCATTCAATAGTTTAGAAAGAACTGCAAAATGGATACTCAATATAAGTCTTATACAACAAATTTGAGTGATATCAGATTCATCTATTAAGATTTAGTGGGTGCTTATATCACATTATACGTCCACAAAAATATTGATCTATGTTTCTAATCCTAGATGGACAAAATGTTTTTCATAAATAAGTTGAATACTTTCCTATTAGAATTATTATTTTCGCCGGTAACTTCTTTTTAACCAAATACCCAAACGTTCAAACATGCCTCAATGGAGACAATGCATAAATTCAACACGAGCACATCCGATATGCATAAAAGGCATCCAATTAAGTAGCTTGGCTAGCTATTATTGATAAATATATACAAGGAATGCTTGAATTTATCACTATCACAACGGTGATGTGAATGTATACGAGGTGAAGCCTTGGCACAACGGTTAGGTCACCTGCAATGGTGATATGAGCGCTCAGGTTCGAATCCAGAAACAACATCTTTGCAATAGATTCCACCCATGTTTGAATTTATCACTATCACTACTAGTATAAAATCGCATATATGTTCATCTAATAGTTTATTGGTGGTCACAAACTTATTTCAAATAGTTTTTCGTAGTGTCCGTTGTAAGTTGATAGTGCAATTCCATTGTCGGTTGATCAGGAAGGAGATGGTGTCGAAGACGGTGAGAGGAGTTTCAAAACGACATTATGGAAATCCTATTCATTGAAATTCTCTTTATTAATTGTAAAGATAAGTTATGAAGATATGACTACACGAAGATACATAGAAGACCAAAAATTATGTGTACGTCATCTATATGTCATCTATTGCCCGTATATGGGTCATGTTATGCTTGTGGTCCAACTGTAATTTGTATGTATGTTTATGCATGTGTTGTGAAATCTATTGAAGATTAACCCATATACATAATCAAAACTCTTCAACCGCTAATGACACGAATTTAAGTTACATTTTCAGATTGTAAATATTTCAAACATTAAGGCTCTTCGACCCTAAGAATCAGGTATATTTAAAGTCTTGGAGGCTTTGATCAAGATGCAAAAATGTCCGATTAACTGGATAATGGTCCTAACCTTTTAATTCTTGAAAACCTTTGCATTTTTTTTCATTTTGTTCTTGACATTGTGAACTAAGGTAGTTAGGTCCAACCAATGCTCAAAATCAATATTCATAATTGTAGTTGGAAAATCACATATTAGTGGAAAAAGAATTTGACAGTTTACCAATGAACTAAAATTATAGTAGGAAGAACAAATTATAAGAATCAGATCAATAACATTCATCTCAATCCAGGTTCAGGTATGATTTGAAAATGGAAATGTAAGAAAAGAAATTGAGAACTAAAGAAAACATCAAAATCAACATTGCATGAACTGTAATAGACTCTTTGAATTTGAAAAACTTATGTTGGAAGCAAGGGTAAATACTTCCACTGACAATGATTTGAATCAAATCAATGATCAGCTTCAGATGATGAGCCAAAGTCGACGAGCCAAAGTCGACGAGCCAAAGCAACAAGCCAAATGGCGAGCACAAGAGACGGTGAAGGCAAGCAAAGATGATGACGAACGATATGGAAGGGCTGATATAATTTGAATCGGATATGGAATTAGATTTTGTAATTAGGTTTTTCTTTCTTCCCAAATTGGGGATGAAATTGAGAACTAAAAAATAGTTCCCAAATCGAGCCAGAAGAATGACGAAGAAGGGTGATTAGGTAAATATGAAATTTACCCTCAAGGATCAATACAAGCGCCAATGACAATAAAATAAATGAAAATGGAAAAAAAATCGTTTATGATAAGAGAAATAAATAATGAAGAAAAGGTAGATGAAGCAACTAAATGATTAAAACAGGCTCTGTGTGTAACTTTAATAGGAGCAATACATAGAATCAAATCTATTGCGACATCTAATAAATTGATGGCTAACATTATGCCTTCTTTTCTGTTCTAGTCAAACACATGAGAGAAAAGATTGTGGGATGGGATGGTAATATTTAAACTCCATTCTTCAGTCATTCGACAGAATGACGCAACTATGTAAATTTAAGTAGTACACAAAACACATGACAGAAACAAGGATTCTTTTGAAAAAGATAACATGCATAAAGTTGCAAAATCTGTTTCATATTATGTACAAATATATGTAAATCTACCGATGTCTATGAAATATTTTTAGGCTAAATCTATTAACACACCAGAACTTACCTTTACCACCTGACATTTTATTAAGAAAAACTAACACCCGTACTTTTCTTTTCCCACCCCAATTTATTCCCATTGTACCCTTTTTTCCCACTTTCTCCTTCTTCTAATGTTTACATTCTTTCTTCCTTTATTCTTTAATTAAAAAACTTCATTAAGATTAAGAAATTTGGTAGAAAAAAATTCTCTTGCTGTAATCAAATGGAGGAAGTCAATTCCTAAAACTATAGGTAAATTTCTATCAGATTATCACTAGACTAAACTTTTAGCAAATATGTGATTGCAAAATTAGGTTTATATCGATTCCTAGTAGACGTGAGACTATGTTTTCAGCATTCCATAGAGTGCGTGGCACTAGGATTTTATCAATTCCGAGATCATAATACGCTAGGTTTACTTATTATGCCACGTAGTAGGGAAAAAATGATGTCAACTCAACAAAAAACACTGATAAAAATAAGGGATAATTTGTTTACCTGATAACAAAACCATTAAAAATCATCACATTCATAATCTTCTCTTTAGGTAAATGATTGTGTTTCTCCTTTACTTATCTTAAAAACAAATGAAAAGATGATTAAAAATGTAATTATATAATAGAGGCAAATTTGTAATAGAAAATTTATTATTTTTAGTGGTGTGTGGAAGGAGGTTCATGGAGGGTTAATGGTCATAGCCTAATTTTTAGTGCCATTGAATCAAAAAGATAATGACAATAGCTAAACATGCATAAAATGTTGTATTTTTTTCCAACAATCAAACAACTTTCCAACTTCTATATTGTTGACATAACACTATTGTATGCAACTATAAGACCATATTCAGTAGCTATGTTTTTATCCACAAAATAAGACTGTCCCGACTTAAAGTGTACCACATTCCATATTTCTTAAAGAGGATTTGCACGTAATGTCTCTATTTCTGATGATGTTATAAGAAAAAACTTTGTAGCAATAAGTATGCAAATTAGGTCTTTGTTTTTTCTAAATCAGAGCTATTGAAAAATTTCAAAATTTTCAAAATTCTAAAATATATTTCAGTCAGAAAGCGCAAACTAGCTTGTGCTTTCCTGATAGAAAGCGAAAGTTAGCTTGCGGTTTCCAAAATTTTCAAAAATTGCAAAAATATTTCAAAATCAGAAAGCGCAAAATATCTTGCGCTTTCCTGATAAAGAACGCAAGTTAGCTTGCGCTTTTCGAGAATTTCAAAATTAAAAATAAGGAAAGTGCAAGTCACCTTGCATTTTTTTGTCAGAAAAATGCAAGGCACCTTCCGTTTTCTATTTTTCAAAAATATAGATCAAATCTACACATTCAATTCTGTAGGAAGTTTTAACAACATCAAAAAACAGAGACCTGTCGTTCTTTTCTTGTTTCATAAATTTAACTTTTCTTACTACTTTTGTAGGTGATGCAATTTTTTTCATTTGGAAAAGGCCATTGGGTTATAACTAATTAGAAGTTTTCCTGGTCAATACAAATATTAACCAACCACGTAGATCAAAAAATAGTGAAGAATTTGCCTACAATTACCAGGTGTTTTTGCATGGGATTTTAGCGTAACTAATGTCATGCTCCCTAGATTGTGAATTATTTTTTGCAGTTTTAATGAAATGGATTTATTTCATTTACATGTTTTTGATGATATGATATACCGCAATCTATGCTTGTTGTTACTAAAATCATTGTGTAGAAGAAATTGAAATGAAACCAACAACAATATTTTGTTACTAATCGAGTTTAAAAACAGTTTGGGATAAGTTGTAGGATATATATAATTTGTATGAATGTAAATTTAAGATTATAAGTGCAATATAAAAGCGTCTTTATTCTTGAATAAAGATAAGTAAAACAATTTGCATTTTCCAGTCAAATCATCAGCAGCCAAATAACTAAATTCTGGCTAGGCATATAAACTTATGGAGGAAGTGGTTATTTGTTACTGAATTTATGCTATTAGTGCTAACCGAGACTGAACAATATATGTTCTTTAGATGTTCTACAGTTTAAGAAAAATATGAGCTATACAGAGATCAGGAAGTTCATCGAAATTCAAACATATAAACAAGAAATGATTTTTAAGACACGTCTAGGATACAGAACAAAGGAAGCTCTATTGAATATTTTTTGAAACCAACCACCATAAAAATAGTGAATGATACCTGCACTGATAGGATGATGTAAGTTGTGGATACATGCAGATTAGAAGTCGTAAATAACAACTTTTATGTAATTTGAATGTGATATAACATGCAGAATTTCAATGAACTTCTTGATCTAGCTTCAACTCATTGCTAAAACGCACCCAAATCATATAACATGCAGATGGACGAAGACTGAGGATGGCAATGGGGCAGGTCTAGGGTCCAAACCCGGTCGACCCGCTCCTGTTTTGACCCGTCCAGACCCGCCCCATTGTGTCATTGGGGCGGGTAGACCCGTGACCCGTTCTTGAGTGCTTCGGGTCTAGGGTCGGGTCGGGGCTCGGTTGACCCACCCCAACTCAACCCGCACTACTAACATCTCATGAAACTGCTTTATTACTATAACGATTTTTTTAATCTTTTTAAATATAAGCGATTCTAGTATGGATATTAAAATGTTCCAATAAACAATCAATATAAAAATTTAGAGTATTAAGTTGTGTCATTGATAATTATACAATAACATATGTATATATGTTCTGAATTGTTGTTGTACACATCATTTATACTAACTTTCCTTAGACACGTTGTTATTTGTATTTCATGTATTATTTGGTGATAACGAGTATAAACAAATAAATATATGTAAGTTGATACACAATTTTGAATCAATACATGAGACTCATCGGGTCTTGGGGCGGGTCGGGTCTACCATGACCCGTACGGGTTTCAGGTACGGGGCATAATTGCAGACCCGCACCGGGTCTATGGGGCGGGTCTGGGGCGAGGTCTAAAAAATCTGAGACGGGTATGGAACACTAAAAACCCTCCCCAACCCGCCCCATTGCTATTACTAACGAAGACTCGTACCTATATAATGTTGCACTGTTACTTATCAATAATTTTGCTGGAACCTCTTGGACAAGGATGAATTCACGATATACATAATCTTTATGATGGTATAATCTAGTATTAAAAGTTGGTGGGGCTGGTGACATAGCAAATTATCTTATAATGGATAGCATCTCTACATTTCACTTAAAATATAAATTATTTCTCCAAATACTCGAAGAATTTGGATGAGTTTCTTTGCTTGTTACACATGGCTAGGTAAGTGCACTTGGGTGTAAGCCTCTCATGATAAAGATGTACTGAGGTGGACATGCTAATATAAGTACCACATAGTAATAGGTTTTTTGAAAATAAACAACCCAAAAAGGTAAATTTTAAGCAAACACACGAAACTTTTTAAGTGTTTTGCATGTGGGTCTTAATCGAAATATCCTATAATCCATTGGAACACAAACAGACTTGAACGAAAAATTGGAAAATTACATAAAATGAGATCAAATAATCCCCTGAGTCACTCACAAGACTTGAGATCTATTTGAATATTACTACTGCTGTGTCCACTAGTAATGAGATCCACGCACAACGTTTCAAAATTAAAAGCCAAGGAAAAATAATACAATATATCATTTATTGAATAATTCAACTATACTTACTTATCTTGTATATCCAACAATTTTTAGTAAGTCGTTAAAATACATAATTATCAAATCTTTATTGCATTTATTTATTTATCTGGAATATTAGATTTACAATAAAAACACAATTAATCCCAATAATTGAATAGATGATTCACTCATAATTAATGCTTTTATTAAACCATCTTTAGCTCTTAATTTTCTTCTTTGTTATTTGCAGCAAAAGATCGCTAGTCATGTCATGGAATCAATCAGGTTTGCGGACTTCTCTGAAGGCAGCCAAGAAGCAATTTTGTATGTATCGAGATTGTGTAACTTTTTTAATGTGTATGTAAATGTTTGTTGGACAAAGATTGGTAAATAGATATATTTTTTAGGCCTAATGAAAAGCTTAATGATTGTGGAGTTCAACTTTTAGAAAATGTTAGAAGTAAAAAGATATATTTTTAGTGTGTACGTAAATGTTAAGACTAACATTACTTCTAACTTTTCCTAAAATTTGTACTCCACAATAATCCGACTTTCCATTTTGACGTGGAAAATATATCTATTTATTAATTTTTGTCTAACGAACATTTACTCAAACATTAAAAATATAACGCAAACATGATGTATATAACATTTGCTTCTTGGCTGCATTCACAGAAATTTGCAAAGCGATCGATTCCATGACATGACTAGCGATTATTTTGATGCAAAGAAAAAAAATTAAGAGTTGAAGATGGTTCAAAAAATACACTAGGAGTGTATCATTAATTCAATTCTTAGGATTTGTTATGCTCTTTTATTATAAATCTAATAACCCAAATAGATAAACAAATGTAACAAGACTTGATAATTATGAATTAACCAGTGCAAATCCATGCTATTCACACAGAATTCACCACATAATACACTTTTACATTTGTTAGGTTCTTAAGATGAAAGCATTTATTTATATGCATTGTATTCTTTGGATTATATTTTCTAAAACAATATTGACAAAGATTTGCTGATAATCTATTTAAGTAATCTAAAGCACACGATGTATTGCTACTCTTTAAAGCATAACGGGCCACATATGACAAACAATTACATTGAAACATAAATTATTCTTAATTTTGTAAGAACGCTTTACTATGCATCACCATTAATTTTCAAATATAAGCAGTATATATTCAATATAAGTTTACCATATGTTTAACACACATATGTGCATTGATGCACACAATTTGGTTGATAACAATATTTCAAACCTAGCTTGTCGAACTAATGCTCAAATTGAAATATTGTTAATATTCCAAATTTAAGAAAACATACTTTTAGCATTATCCAATACTAAGTGGGTTAGAAACATACTAAAGTAGCTTTGACACATAGTATTTCTTGATACATATATATAACATAGAGGGAACTAGGATAAAGGACAAACTTTTATATATAAAAGTTAGGTTGACTGGCATCAAGTTTTTGTTTTTGAACTAAATGACAAATGCTAGTCATAATTAGTATTATATTCAAATTTTACACTATATAGAATGTTAGTTATAATTAATTACAAACTTATATCACATCAACATACCAAATGCAAATATTTTTATAATAAGTAAATGCACAAACATACTTTTTTGGAGAAAAAGTGTAATTTGTTTAATTTTTGTTTGAAAATTAAACAAATTTATCTTTTTTTTAAAAGCTTATTTAATCCTTTTGCCTAAAAAACAAAAGAAGACATAGTGATCATAGATGCACATATTATAGAAAGGTTAAGATTAGAAGAAAAGATAAAATTGTCTACATGTAAATTTTCATTTTTTATTTCAAAATACATGTAAAATTATAACTCCATCTTTCCAAACATAAAATAACTAGAAATTAAAAGAAAAAACATTTTATCATAGAGTAGCTTGAGTTTCTTGTCCCTCTAATTATAAAACCTCCTACTCTACACTGAACTTCAAAACCATTCCTCCCAATGCATATTAGCTTTGTCCATACTGTTAAAAAAAATTTGTGCAGTTGAAATTCCTCAATTAGAAGTTTTAGACCAATGATTAAGTAATATAAAGAAGTAATCATTACTATATTGACAAAACTCTAATTTTTTTCCATAAACAAGTTTGTAATGGCTAATTATGTGAAAGGTGACATGCACAAGATGCCAAAAGTGGATTGATGTTAAATCAGGGTTGCTACAAGAAAATGACAACAATATTTAATTGTGTAGAACAAGTTTACCCTATTATAGGTATCAGAAAATAAATTTGAAACATTCATGCTAATATAATATGATATTATCTTATTTTAACCATCTATAATCAAATAAGTCTGATTTGAAGACTAAGGGAAATTGCTAAGACTAAAACCTTGGTTACTTGGGACGAGACAAGACATGTTTTAAAGAAGATTGGTTCTCTTATTACCCTACCAGCATTAAAAGGAGAAAAAGAAATGAGAAGGAAAGTAAATATTGATAGTCATACCAATATAAATCGGTAAATATTTGTTATATTTATAAAATAGTTCTTTCACAAATTCTCCACATGGACTGTAGGACATATACTTCTATCCAGTGAGGAAACTGGAAACTATTTTTAAGATGGGTTAAATAATATAAAATTGCAACTTTCGTTATAGAATAAGAAGATATTAAAGGAAGAGGAAGCAAATATTTTATTCACTACTGAGATTAATCATATATTTTCATTACATTAGCTTCTTTATATAAAGGCCTTGAGCTTGGGATGGAACTAATCCCATGATGTGGGACTAAATACAAAACAGTACATAACATATTCATTATAATATATTTACATAAATTATAACACTCCCCCTTGAATATGCATCTTCAAAATCTTGAATTCTCATATAGTAGCTAGAAATTATTCCATTTGAAGCGTCCATGACAATTTCTCTCTCTCATTATTTTCTTGCTTTAATACTTCCATTAAGTCGTTATGAATATTGTCTGTTGTCTCATTAAAAAACTCTGTTAGGAAAACCTAATGGAAAAACCTTGAACGAGGAAAAGAGTGCAACTTGAAAGCATAGATATCATACAATGATATTCCTTTTAAAGAGTTTGATACTTTGGGATCAAAATAATGCATCATTAAAACCTTACTAAGTAAAATCCTATGGGAAAAATCTTAGTGAAGGAAAAAAGTATAATATAGTATGTCATATTTCAATAATTTACTGCATCAAATAGAGTTTGATGCTTCTGGATCAATTTAATACTTCATTAAAAACCTTACAAAAGAAAACCCTATGGGAAAAACCTTAGTCAAGGATAAAAATACAATTTAACTAACATATTTGAGATTATTTCTTGAAAAAACGTTTGATTCTTCTTCATCAAGATAATGCCTCATTAAAACCTTAGTAATAAAAACCCAGTGGGAAAAATCTTAAATAAGGGAAAAGAGTGCATTGTAACTTATTTTCAAATGTTACTGAAGAGTTGATACTTCTGGATCAAGATAATGCCTCATTAAAACCTTACTAATAAAAACCGAGTGGAAAAAATCTTAGTTAAGGAAAAATAGCGCGTTATAAAATACTTATGGATGCTCCCCCTGATTTAAAATTTTCCTCTGAATTCATATTCATCTTTCGATAACTCAAATTGGTTATAGATACTTCTGGATCTATAAATATGAATCTCATTAAAAATACAATTTATTGATAGTTTCCTTCGATACAATCAAATTTTCTAAGATTGTTTCTTTCAAATATGGTTTGCATTTTATGCTTTTTGTATGCTACTTTTACGAAAAACACTTCATGTGCTTTCATTTTTGTGCTTCAAATTAGTTTTGCACATTGCAACTATACATCTTTCATGAATATTAAAAATTTCATTACAACATTACCAGAAAGCAGGAAGTAATCTACTCATCCTGAAGTATATCAAGATTTTCATTACAACAATACTTAGAAGAAATTTGTAATCTACACTTCATGTCTTTTGCATTCTTTATAACTACAAATGTTATATATATTTTTTAGAAATTTGTATATTTTAGCAAATATTTGCTATCGCAACTGTCACTTCAATGGATATTAAGAGTTTCATTACAACGATACTTAAAAATAGGAAGTAATCTACGCATCACGAATTATATCAAGATTTTCATTACAACAATACTTAAAAGTAGGTTGTAATCTATGCTCTTTGTTCTTTACCTTCTTTATAACCACCAAAGTTATTTATATTCTTCAAGAATTTGTATACTTTCATCATTTAATATGATTTAAACCATATTTATACCTTCGGGGTATATTAAGCATTTCAAGTACTTTTGCTACTTTACGGACTACATGTCCATATTTCTCTATCAGTAAAGGATTCAAGATGGCCAGTCATGTTTTTCCTTAATTAAAGATCCTTAATTTATTTATAAACATAAGCGCTTTATTTTTTACAAATTTATCGTCGATGATATTTCTTGTCAGTCCTAGACATGATTTATTGAGATCTCTTTAATTATCATGTTTTAGGTACCTAAACCACTTCTAGGATAATTCGACAATCATGTCATTAGTCTCTTCAAGAGTACCCTTAAGTGTTTCTTCAAGAACACTCACCTCTTTTATTTGGCATCCTTTTTACTTACTCCAAAAGTATTTTGAACTAACTTTTGTACCATATTTCAGATGTGGTTTACACATTTGGATCCTTTAAGGATTCAAATCTATATTAGAGAAAGTCTACTAGGGATATTATTAATAATTTATTCAAGTTACTTAATATTTTGCATCATTATACATGTTAATAAATATTTGACATTAATGATCAAAATGAACTTGTATCCCTTGATCCTCCCCCTCAATGTTGAGGAACATTGTCACATTAAATAATAATCATCTTTCGATTCTCATTTCGATCCATTATCATATTGCTACTAGCAAATACACTATACATATTAATAATATGAGGATAATTCTTTTATCAATTGATAAGATGCATTCAAGTGATATTTGTGAGCTTCCGGCTCATGTTTAAATATGGGATTCAATTATGCCAAATTTCGTGAAATATAATCTAGTTGAAATTGTACCCAATTTTTCTAAAATAAGCTTCTGGCTTTCAATTTTAGAAACAACGCATAGATATTCTTTGATATTTTCATTATAGTTTCAATATGTGTAACGACTCGGTATTTTCAACCATTCGCATCCATTATAAGTGTATAGGTAGACACTCATGCCGGAATTGAATTGCTCAAAATACCGCGCTGTAAATAAAAATTTGGCAAATCTCAGAATATCCAGTAAATAAAAATCACAGATCACAGACACAGAGTAATAATAATGCAGCGGAAGTAAAAGAGATAGTAGTTCATGAAGCTACTATATAAATATATCAGAGCTACATAAGATACAATAGAAGAAATAAAGTACAACAGAAGTTTAAATATGATAACCAAGTACAAGCTGAATAGAACAATCGAAATGAAAAGATGAAACTTAACAAATAGATAATCTCCAGCGATTCCAATCTCCAGAAAGTGGAAATCCAAATCTGTGAATAACTCAGGCTAACCCGAGCGTAAATAAAAATACAAACACTCGATCAGTCAGGACATACATACTTATACAATGTAAACCAACTCAAGTGAACTGTAGCAGAGATACAAGTAACTTAGAAGATGCTTGGGACCGCCCATACTCTAAGGATCCGTTAAACTATTTACTATATAGTAATATACGCTATATACAATAGTGTCTAATCAGTAAAGTATAATCATATAGAAAATAGCGTTAAGGGGATGGTGAACCTTAACGCGGTCGGATCTTTAAAACCAAAATCGTAGTGGGCTCGATATAAGGAGATGACATGGCACGCGAGGCAATGCCAGGGTGGATACACCGTTTGCACTCCCGGACCGGTGGTGACGGCAAGCCAGCAGCTTCCGCCCACCTCGAACAATACCCCCGAATCAAAGTGACGCCACATATCGAATCACAAAAGTAATAGAATGGTTTCCGATGGAGCATGCTCGATGAAAGGGTGCGACCCTTTGTGTAGCCCGGTATAGCTCCTGTTTTAGTCATTTATGCCAACTCACGGGAGTTGGGTCCACGTAATATACCTCGAGAACGTCGCCACCATCCTACTTCATTCTAGAATCTCCACCGCGTACACAGTTGTTAAAGTGGTTTTCGGTATTGGACGGCTATAAGACAATATCCGATCCCGGTCTCTTTAACAACCAATCGTTATTATAAACCATAGTTATAACTTTTAAAACAATGTCTTATACTTCAAAATAAAATATCATTTCAACCCAAATCTTTATCAAAATATAGATTAAATCATTTCCAAACCATTTCAATATATCATCATACCATATCTTTCAATTCAAATATTTATCAAAATAAATATCAAGTCATTTCTAACCATTTCAATATATTAATTTATCATATCCTTTCAAAACTTCCTTTTAAATCATTTTAATATATCAAAAGATCATAACCTTTCAAAGCTTCATTTCCAAAATATCATATCTTTCAGAACTTCTTTTCAAATCATTTTAATATCAAAATGTCATATCTTTCAAAACTTCGTTTCAAATCATTTTAATATATCAAAATATCATATCTTTTCAAAACCACATTTCAAATCATTTTAACATATCAAAATATCATATCTTTTCGAAACCACATTTCAAATCATTTTAATATATCAAATAGTTATATTTCAAAACAAATTACTTCATTTTAAATCATAAAAATGAAGTTATTACATTTAATAATTAAATTATTAAATTCCAAAAATTTAATCATTTCAATGTTCATTTATGCACTTAAATTTATTAAAACAATGAAAATTCAAGTTTCGCAGCATTTGGAAAATGCTACAGAAAGTTACATTCAAAACAATTCAATTTAACAAAAGACAGCATTTAAAAATGCTGTTAATTAACTTCAAATATTCAATAGAATTTCACAAACACTTATTTTTTTATTTAAATCATTTTTAACTTATAAAATCATGCATTTTCACATTCATAAGCATCATTTAATTTTTATTAAATTCATGATTTTATAAAGTTAAGTTTCCTTTCAAAAATCAATATTTATTAATAATTTACTTATTAAATTTCAACATTCAATTTAAATTCATTACATTAAATTTTAACTTAACATTTAAGTTCAAATTCTCAAATATAACATATTTTTATTTTTATTTACTTAACTAAAAATTCACTTTTAAGTCAATTTCATAAATTTCCAATTTTAGTTATATTTCAAAATATCAACTTAAATATTCATTCATTTCACATTTCAACTTTATTAAAAATCATTAATATGATATAAAATCACTTTATATTCATTTAAATTCAAATTGTCATACATTTATCATAATTTCATATTCAATTAAATTTCCAATTATAATTAAATCAAATTTTCCAAAATAACCTACATTCAAAATTTTATAATTTTTTCATTAATTCATTTCCCTTACGATTATTCAGAAAATCAATAATATTCTACAAAAATCCTTTCTAATTAGATTTAAATCAAAATATTTTAATATTACATTTCTAAAATAATTTTAGAATTTTTAGAAAACATATATTAACTACGGGTCTGTATATAATTTTCTACACTAGGAAAAGTGATACGGGTAATATATCATTTCAACCCGTAATTTACAAAGAAAATTCGGGTTTTATCATTTCAAACCCGCAGTCCCAAGTAAATGAAATAAATTGAAAATCATTCAGGCCTATCATTTCAGCCCATAACAATTTTCTCTTATTCTAAAGTCCGTTCGGGTATGTATCATTTCAACCCATAGTGATTTCTAATTTACAGGGAACTTGCAGTGTGATAAACATATATAAATGAACAGTAACAACATATATATGATAACATATGATACGACATGAAATTTAACAGGTTTAACATCATATACAAAAAAATCACATGGCAGTTATAACATCATATTTAATTATACACATTCAGTTGTTGTTGTTTCACAACTGCATAAGTATAAATGTCGTGTGAGCTTTACTCACCTTTTATGGCTGGAGATTGCAATACAAATGGCACAACGAATTCCAAAAGGCAATAGCACGATTTTTGATTTGAGTGGAGAGCAAATCCAAGCTATAGAACTTGTGTTATAACCCAAAACAAACAAAATAAAATTATAATTCAATACAACATTGAATAGGAGTAACTTTGAATTGAAAAGCAATATGAATACACAACTTTTTGCCTTGCTTTCTACACTTGCTAGCACGGCTTAGGGAATGTTTTTGCTCAGGCTTGGACATACTTTGGTTCAGGTTTGGGTCCTATAAGGCATGGCTACAAGGTATTGAAGTGGTGGAGGAGTTAGTACGCATGAATATGAAGAGGTTTATGCAAAATAGTGGTTTTTGGTTCATTTTGGGCATGGCTACATGGATCTATGGCTCGGCTATGGAATGTTTCAGATCTGGACAGAGGATGAAGGTGATGGTTAGGGGTGTGTAAAGGTGGTGGTGGAGCAATAGGAGGTGGCCAAGGTCATCTAAGGTGATGGTGATGAAGACTAGGTGGCTAGACATGCTTTTTAAGGAGTTTTAACATAGTTTTTTGTGGATTTTGCATCATGGGATGGTTATGGCACTTGCAGGTCAGAGGAGGAAGGGTTTTGGTCGTGTATGATGTGGGGAAGGAAGTGGTGGTGGTCGGTGGAGGAGATGGTGGAAGTGTTAGGCCAAACAAAGCAAGAGAAGCAAGGCAAAAATCAAGCAAAACAATAGAAAAAGGAAGAAGAAAAGAGAGAAGAGAGGAGGCCATTGCTTATTTTTCTTTACTCAGATCTGAAATGGATGTGTATTATTGATGGAATGAGAAACTTTCATGTGAATAAGCAAAATAAAAGGAACGGCTACAATAAATTGATGCACTGATTGAAAAAGAAAAGGTAAAAGAAACGGTGAAACGACTTTACGTTTCTTAGCTTTTAAAACCTTCCATACTTCCTTTTCTTTTAAATCAAGTAAAACAAAATAAACTTCATCAAGTACATCTAAAAACCTAAACAAAGTGAAATAAAATAAAAATATATAATTACATTTAAAGAAAATATAAAAAGAATTAAGGAAATTGCTTAAAAATTGAAAATAGGGTTCAAAAATTACAATTAAAACATCAATGGCTTTGAAAAAATATCTACTTAATTTTAAAAAAATCATAAAGCAAAATTTTGAAATAAAATAATTTATTTATCATTTATAAAATAAAATAAATAATTAAATTGAAGAAAAATAGGAAAGAACTAAAGAAAATGTTTAAAAATTGAAAACAGGGCATGGAAATTACAAGAAAAATACTACTAGCTCTAGAAAAATTCCTACCTCACTTCAAAAATATTAAAAGACAAAAACATACATAAAATAACATATCAATACATATTACAATAAAATATAACAAAGAAAAATAAAATTTATACTATTTAAAATAACAAAATTGCAGAATAAACAAATTGCACTCAATATTGAAATATACATAACTTTCACAATTTAAATCCGTTTCCAACGAAACAAAAAGCAGTGTTCCTAAAATTTTACGTACTTCCAAAATAAAAGAAAAAATCTAAATTTTCAAACTTTTAAAATTTTAAAATAAAATTCAAAGTTTGACTATTTTGACCAAAAATTCACTTTTTGGAAAATATTCTTTTTAGTCATGCTTTGGAATGATAATTCATATTAAAACTAAAGCTTATCATTCCAAATAAATAAAATAAGTTTTTAAATCAAAAATTCAATTAAAATAATTAAAATATATAAAAAAATCACAAAATACAGGGTTGTTACAATATGTTAGCTATTCATTTATATATCTTCAAAACTGAACAAATTTCTTTTAAATTTGCTTTAGCATAATGTGTTTTGAATTAAGATATAGGTACCATTTGGTAATACTATATGGGCTCTTCCGGACCCTTCAATTATATTAGCAGATGCTATGGTTGAAATTTTTTGCTGAAATATTTTCAGATAGTTCAAAGAAAAACTTCTGGTTTTTCAAAATCATATGAGTAGTTGCGCTATCTAGTAGGCATATATTATCACTCAAATATTGATGGTCCATATCTTAAGAATTAAAGACAATATAGTTAGTCAACTATTAAAATTTGTAAGCATAAATAAATGCTAGTAATTTTCAAAAATTTAAAATAGACTACTGATTAAAGCCAACATTATCGGTATATTATTTCAATTAGTTATGAAAGGAAAAACATACAAAGCACCAACTTCCAACTGATTTATTGAACTGAAATAAAATAAAATCCACATAGCAGACTTTAGGCTGCTACTACTGATCAATTCGACTGTATCATTTATTATTGCACTTAGATTTTCATCATTAATGAAGTTTCCATCATCAACTTCGATGATATGATCTAACTTCAGGTTAGTATTACTAGACAATCCTTTCACATAATTTTAGTTTAGAAGTAATTCTAAATATAGAGGAATTGTATTTCCTAACAGATTTAAAGACTTGAAACTTAAAGTTCAACCACTCGTGTCTAGTGTTTTGAAGTGTGACCATATTTTGGTGGTCATAACGCTCCTTCAGGGAGTTCCATAGATGATCTTTTTCAGTTAATTGTTTTATTTTAAGATTGTCATGGATATGACACCTTCAAAATAAAAGAGCCTTTATTTTATCCTATTGGGACATATTATTATTATTATTATTATTATTATTATTATTATTATTATTATTATTATTATTATTATTATTAATGGCATTTTCTAATCAATGAGATTGTAATTGAATGTCATCATCCAATATCTATGACAAAACGTTATCTCCTAATATATGCAAAGCTTTAAATTCAAGCTTGGCTGTGTTTATCATATTACCAACTACAAGTGGAAATAAAAATGCATAAGCATCAAAATATTGTTCATGGGTATATAATCAATGCATTTCATAAAATAAGAGCCCATATCTAATCGTAGTTATAGTGAAAGAAAGAAGCATTACTGGAAAATAGCAAAAGACAACCAAATATAATCTATAAAAGCGACTATAATTTCTTATTTACATGCTTTTGATAGCTCTAGATCCAATCTCATTTATTCATTCATTAATTTCCTTGAACATGAAAAATTTCCCTTGAAAATATGGATAGGCCTTTATATGGATTGATTGGTGGAGAAATGATGAATAATAATCAAAGATTGTGCTGACTTTATTATGTTTACTTTCATAATAAAGAAGATTTAAAAATATGAATAGGTAGTATTAAATACCATTTATTAATTCATAATAACTGGAATAGTGAGAAACACAAATATATACCATGTATATACGTTATGATCCTTGTCAACAATAAGAGATATAAAAGAAGAATAAATGCATGAAGTATTCATATGCATCTTTGATGAACCATTCTCATTAATCAATTAATTTTATTTAATGATTTATTAATTGCTACTGATTAATATATGAATTAATATATATGGCTATTTACATACTGCAAGCTAATCAGAGAGAGGAAATTTGTACATCACATAGTGTATGAATAATATCATGAAAAACAAAATAGTTTGACTTGGCAACTAAAAAGTATGTTGTATGAGCTATAGCTATTGATAACAATCAATAAGTATATTTTGTGACATGACAATAATAGGTAAAAGATTAAGCATATAAAATCGTAAACATTGGAATATCTCTTTGCTGAAAGAGGAAACATGAATGAGTTTTATATATAATATAACATAATTAATGTGTGCATAAATATTGACATTCATTTTATGAAGAATTCAAAATACTTACTTGATGAGCCAAAAGAACGAAATTTGATCTATTATATTTTACCTTTTGAAAGGCATGATTGGATGCATAGAAGAAGGAAAATTTTTTAGGAAATAAACTTCCTGTTAGAATATCTTGTTTTCTATTAAAAAGATAGAGAGCAGGAGAGTAGATATATTTCTATGTATTTATTTGGTTTGAGAAAAACACCAAACATATCAACAAGTCACTTCTAGAGACATTTTATCATTACTAAATATGCAAATCTCTTCTAGAGATTTTTTTTATTATCACCACTTCTGGAGTGAACATAGTTCTTTACATTTATTTGGTTTAGTAGGCAATACTATTGGCAAACATTTTTGGAACTTCAGTTCTAATTTTACTTTAAAGTAAAGTCTTTGTTTAGTACTTTAGATCCTAAATGTTACAATTTGATTTTCATTATCAAACTTCAGGTTTGATTGCCAACATGGTTAGGATTTACCATAGTCTGAATTAGCTTTTCTGATAATCCAATGCTTCACATCCCAAATTTATAGAGTTTTGATATATAATCCCCTATTTTAGGAATACAAACTTATATGCATAAATTTTAGTTAAGAACTTCAGGTCTCTAATATTAGATAAACACAATGAAATAAGAGGACTCTTCATAATTGTATTCGAACATAAAAATCATGATACTATTTCTCTTCGAGGAAATAGTATTTACTACATTTGTAATGTTATTCCAGCATATTATTTTTATGTTATGTCTTTTGGACATATCAAGATCTTCTTCTGGAATTGCTCGCTTATTTTCTTCAAGGCTTTATTTAAGCTTAAGCTTTCACCTTCACACAAATGAACTTCAGGTTCCTATTCTTTCGTATAAACTTAATACGATCTTCTAGACACATATTATCCTTATATTTGTTTCTCTAAGAAACAATAAAATATTTCTTCTGGAAATATAAATCATGTAGCGAAATCATTTCCATAGTCCTCATTCAAACCGAAATCCAAACAAAAAGTTTCAAAATGAAAAACCCTTTTTTGAATGAGATCTAAAAGTTTAGATCTACGATAAAATGAGATCCAAGATGATAAGATTAATAGAGTAAGATCTATGAGATAATATATATATATATATATATATATATAATGAAATCTAGGAAATTAGATATGATAGACAAGATCTAAAAAGAATACTAACAGAATAAGGTCTGAAATTACATTTTAGTCTATGAAATAATTTCAGTTTCAGATCAAATTCAAAATTACCACAAAAAATGAATATACATTGATAAATTAACAAATGATCTGATGATTAAAATCTACAGATCTAAAAAAAAATACCATTTGAACATGATATTAAAATCTATAAGTGATCTGAAAAATTAGAAGAAAAATATATAAGATTTGCAACAAAACGAGATCTGAAATAGAGGGAAAAAAAATAAGATGTACAAATAGAATCGGATCTAAATAATTAGATCAATGATACAATGAGATCTAAAAGAAATAAAATTAATAGAATGAGATCCGAAAGATTTGATTAATCAGATCAGAAATAGCTTACCGCTTTGAAGATTATAACCAGATCTGAAAATTTTCTTTTATTTAGAGATCGTGCTGATAATGTGTTATAAAATAAAGAAAACAAAAGCCATTAGAGAGAACAATTTTATTCATTAAGAGATTAGTAATCCATTTTCATTACATTAGCACCTTTATATAAAGGCCTAGAAGCTTGGGATAGAACTAATCTCACGATGTGGGACTAAATATAAAATAGTATATAGCATATTCACAATTTATAATATAATGCGTCTTCAAAATCTTGAATCCTCTGATAACTTGAAATTGTCTCTTTTGTAATGTGTATGATGATTGCTTCCCCTCATTGTTATCTTGCTTGCACTTATTCGTTCAGCCGATCTAGATATTATCCGTTGCCTCATTAAAAAAACCTCTATTAGGAAAACCTAATGAAAAAACCTTGAACGAGGAAAAAAGTGCAACTTTAGATCATAGATATCATACAACGATATTCCTTCTAAGAGTTTGATACTTCAGGATCAATATAATGTCTCATTGAAACCCTTACTAAGAAAAACCCAATGGGAAAAATCTTAGTGAAGGAAAAAAAAGAGCACAATGATATATCTTATTTTCTCATTTCTTCAAATGAAATTTGATACTTTTGAATCAAACTAATGCCTCATTAAAGCCTTACTAAGAAAAACCCCATGGGAAAAATCTCAGTGAAGGAAAAAGAGTACAATATAATATGAGATATCTCAATAATTTACAGAATCAAATAGAGTTTGATACTTCTGGATCAATATAATACTTCATTAAAAACCTTACAAAGGAAAACCCGATGGGAAAAACCTTAGACAAGTATAAAAATACAATTTAACTTAAATAACATATTTAAGATGTTATTTCTTTAAAATACGTTTGATTCTTCTAGATCAAGACAATGCCTCGTTAAAACCTTAGTAAGAAAAACCCAGTGGGAAAAATCTTAAATAAGGGAAAAGAGTACATTGTAACTTATTTTCAAATGTTACTGGAGGGTTGATACTTCTGGATCAAGACAATGCCTCGTTAAAACCTTACTAATAAAAACCCAGTGGGAAAAATCTTAGTTAAGAAAAAAGAATGCATTATAAAATAGTTATGGATGCTTCCCTTGATTTAAAGTTTCCTCTAAATTTGTATTCGTCTTTCGATAACTTAAATTGATTATAGATACTTCTGGATCCATAAATATGTATCTCATTAATAATACAGTTTATTAATAGTTTCCTTCGATACAATCAAAATTTCCAATCCAAATATGATTTGCATTTTATGCATTTTGTTAGCTACCTTTATGAAAAACAAATCATGTGTTTTCATTTTTATGCTTCAAATCAGTTTTGCATATTGCAACTACATCTTTGATGAATATTAAAAGTTCTATTACAACAATATTTAAAAGAAGGTTGTAGTCTACATTCCATGTTCTTTGCATTCTTTATAATCATCATAGTTATTTATATTCTCAAGAATAATTTTTGCATATCGCAACTAACATTTCAATGCATATTAAAAGTTTCATTACACCGATACTTAAAATTAGGAAGTAATCAACTCATCATGAATTATATCAAGATTTTCATTACAACAATAATTAAAAGTAGGTTGTAATCTACACTCCTTGTTCTTTGCCTTCTTTATAACCATGAAAATATTTATATTCTTCAGGAATTTGTATACTTTCATTAATATGATTTAAACCATATTTATACCTTCGGGGTATATTAAGCGTTTCAAGCACTTTCGCTACTTTGCAGACTACATGTCCATATTTCTCTATTAATAAAGGATTCATGATGACCAGTCAAGTTTTTCCCTAATTCAAGATATTTAATCTTTTTATAAACATAAGCGCTTTATTATTTATAAATTTATCATCGATGATTATTTCTTGTCAATTCTAGACATGATTTATTGAGATCTCTTTAATTATCATGTTTTAGGTACCTAAACCACTTCTAGGGTAATTCGACAATCATGTCATTAGTCTCTTCAAGAGCACCCTTAAGTGTTTCTTCAAGAATATTCAACTCTTTTATTTGACATCTTTATTACTTACTCCAAAAGTTTTTCAAACTAACTTTTGAACCATATTTCAGATGTGGTTTACACATTTTGATCCTTCAGGGATTCAAATCTATATTGGAGAAAGTCTACTAGAGATATTATTGATAATTTATTCAAGTTACTTAATATTTTGCATCATTGTATATTTTAACAAATATTTAATATTGATGATCAAAATGAGCTTGTATCCCTTTATCCTCCCCCTCAATGTTGACAAACATTGTCACATTAAAATATAATCATCTTTGGATTCTCATTTTGATCCATTATCATATTGCTACTAGCAAATACACCATACATATGAATGATGAGAGGATAATTCTTTTATCAATTGATAAGATGCATTCAAGTGATATTTGTGAGCTTCTGGCTCATGTTTAAATATGAGATTCAATTATGCCCAATTTTCATGAAATATAATCCAGTTGAAATTATACTGAATTTTCTAAAATAAGCTTCTGGCTTTCAATTTTAGAAATAACGCAAAAATATTCTTTGACGTTTTCATTATAGTTTCAATATGGTAGCTATTCATTTATATATCCCCAAAACTCAACAAATTTCTTTTAAGTTTGCTTGAGTATAATGTATTTTAAATTAAGACATATGTTCCATTTGGTAATACAATATGGGCTCTTCCGGACCCTTCTATTATATTAGCAAATTTGCTATGCTTGAATTTTTTTTAGATAAAATATTTTCTTATAGTTCCGAGAAAAACTTCTGGTTTTTCAAAATCATATGAGTAGTTGCACTATCTAGTAGGCATATATTATCACTCAAATATTGATGGTCCATATCTTAAGGATTAAAGACAATATAGTTAGTCAACTATTAAAATTTGTAAGCATAAATAAATGCTAGTACTTTCCAAAAATTTAAAATAGACTACTAATTAAAGCCAACATTATCGGTACATTATTTCAATTAGTTCTGAAAGAAAAAAATAAAAAGCACCAACTTCCAACTGATTTATTGAACTGAAATAAAATAAAACAAAATCCACATAGCAGACTTCAAGCTGCTACTAGTCGATCAATTCGACCATATCATTTATTATTGCACTTAGATTTTCATTATTAATGAAGTTTTCATCAATACCTTTGAAGAAACGATCTAACTTCATGTTAGCATTATTAGACAATCCTTTCACATAATTTCAGTTTAGCAGTAATTCTAAATATAAAGGAATTGTATTTCCTAACAGATTTAAAGTCTTAAAACTTCAAGTTCAACCACTCGTGTCTAGTGTTTAGAAGTGTGACCATATTTTGGTGGTCATAACGCTCCTTCAGGGAGTTCCACAGGTAAAGATGATCTTTTTCAGTTAAATGTTTTATTTTAAGTTTGTCATGGATATGACACCTTAAAGATATAAGAGCAATTGTTTTATCCTATTGGATCATCATTTTTATGGCATTTTCAAAGCACGAGATTGTAATTGGATGTCAACATCCAATAACTATGACAAAATGTTATCTTCTAATAAGTCCAAAGCTTTAAATTCAAGCTCGACTATGTTTATCATATTACCAACTATAAGTGGAAATAAAAAAGTAAATGATATGGAAAATAGTAAAAAACAACCAAATATAATCTATAAAAGCCACTATAATTTCTTACTTACATCCTTTTGATAGCTCTAGATCCGATCTCATTTATTCATTCATTAATTTCCTTAAAAATGCAAAATTACCCTCGAAATGAGTGCTTTGCTTAAATTAAACATCGCTCTTGTTATCAAAAATTTAAAAAGATAGAGAGCAGGAGAGTGGATATATTTCTACGTATTTATTCGGTTTAATAAAAACACCAAATATATCGACAAATCTCTTCTAGAGACATTTTATCATTACCAAATATACAAATCTCTTCTGGAGATTTTTTTTATTATCACAACTTCTAGAGTGGACAAATTTATTTACATTTATTTGGTTTAGTAGGTAATACTATTGGCAAACATTTTTGGAACTTCAGGTTCCAATTTTACTTTGTAAAGTCTTTGTTTAGTACTTTAGATCCTAAATGATACAATTTGATTTTCATTATCAAACTTCAGGTTTGATTGCAAACGTGGTTAGGATTTACCATAGTCTGAATTAGCTTTTCTAATAATGCAACGTTTCACATCTCAAATTTATAGTGTTTTGATATATAATCCCCTATTTTAGGAATACAAACTTATATGCATAAATTTTATTTGAGAACTTCAGGTCTCCAATATTAGATAAACACAATGAAACAAGTGGATTTTTCATAATTGTATTCGAAAATAAGAATCATAATACCATTTCTCTACGAGGAAATAGTATCTACCACATTTCTAATGTTATTTCAACACATTATTTTTATGTTATGTCTTCTGGACATATCAACATCTTCTTCTGGAATTGCTCGCTTATTTTTTTTTCATGGTTTTATTTCAGCTTATGAAAATTTTAATCTTTCACCTTCGCACATATGGACTTCATGTTCTTATTCTTTCATATAGACTTAATACGATCTTCTAGATACGTATTATCTTTGTATTTGTTCCTCTAAGAAATAGTGAAATATTTCTTTTGGAAATATAAATCATGTGGTAAAATTATTTCAACAGTTCTCATTCAAACCGAAATCCAAACAAAAAAATTTCAAAATAAAAACCTTTTTTTTCCACCAAACAATGGAGTGAGATCTAAAAGTTTAGATCTACGATAAAATGAGAACTAAAATGATAAGATTAATAGAGTAAGATCTATGAGATTTTATATATATATATATATATATATATATAATGAATTTTGGAAAATTAGATCTATGATAGATAAGATCTAAAAAGAAAACTAATAGAATAAGGTCTAAAATTATGTTTTAGTCTATGAAACAATTTTAGTTTCAAATCAAATTCAAATTTATCATAAAAAATGGATATACATTAATAAAAATTAATAAGAAATCTTATGATTTAATTCTACAGATCTAAAAAATTATATCATTTGAACATGATACTAAAATCTATAAGTGATCTGAAAAATTTGAATAAAAAGAAATAAGATCTAAACAAAACGAGATCTAAAATACAGAGACAAAAAAAAGATGTTCAAATAGAATTGATCTAATCAGATCAGAAATAGCTTACCACTTTGAAGATTTATAAATTTGAAAATTTTATTTTATTTTGAGATCGTGCTGATAACGTGTTATAGAATAAGAAGACATTAAAGGAAGAGGAAGAAAATATTTTATTCACTACTGAGATTAATCATACATTTTCATTACATTAGCTCCTTTATATAAAGGCCTAAGAGCTTGGGATAGAACTAATCCCACGACGTGGGACTAAACACAAAGCAGTACATAGCATATTCACTATAATATATTTGCATATATTATAACAATTTTTATTTATTTATTTAACCGTATTCAACTAATTCTTTGACAACAATATCCATCAATGAAAAATAACATTAACAAAATAATCCATGTAGTACTACATCTCTATTAATACAACAATAGTAACAAAGTGTCGTAATTAAAAATTTGTTCATATATAAATATATTTAAGAAATAAATAATAAAATCATTGCGTTCAAAAGAGTAAGAAATAATCTCATGTAGAAAATCGTTGCCGTTTTGTGATTATAAAAGTTAAATATAATAAACTATTCATCCATCCATATACTGATGGATACAAGACATGCATGCAATAAATCTCAAATGATTTCAAATTCATCTAAACAACCATATGAAACTAGAACAATATCAACTCAACCTGGTTATTTTTCATTTCGATAATATTATTTTGACAGTTACCCTTTTGAGCATCAAGTTAGATTTCGTTCCTTAAATTTGATTTAGTAATTTCAAAGTTCAACGTATTATTTTCCATCTCTACTCATACAACATAGTTATAGAGTATCATATATATATATATATATATATATATATATATATATATATATATATATAAAATTATTTTGGAAATAAAAGTAAAAATCAATGCATTCAATAATTTAGAAAGAACTGCATAATGGATACTCAATATTAGTCTTATACAACAAATTTTAGTTATAACAGATTCATTAGTTGAGAATTAATGGGTGCGTAAGATCACATTATACATCCACAAAAATATTGACGTATGTTTCAAATCCAAAATGGCCAAAATGTTTTTCATAATCAAGTTGAATACTTTCCTATTTAAATTATTATTTTCGTCGGTAACCCTTTTTTAACCAAACACCCAAACATTTGGACATGCCTTAATGGAGATAATGCATAAATTCAACACCACCGTATCAGATATGTATAAAAGGAATCCAATCAAATAGCTGGACTAGCTACTACTGATAAACATATATGAGGAACGTTTTGATTTATCACTATCACTATAAGTTATAAAGATATAACCATGCGAAAATACATGGAAGACCAAAAGTAACGTGTACATCATCTATTGCTAGTATATGGGTCATGTTATGCTTACGGTCTAACTGTAATTTGTATGTTTGTATATGCGTGTGTTGCGAAATTTTGAAAGAGTTCCAAATTTATTGAAGATTGATCCGTATTCATAATCAAAACCCTTCAATGACTAATGGCAATTACTTCAGTTACATTTTCCAGATTGTAGATATTTCAAATATTAAGGCCCTTCTACCCTAACAATCAGGTATATTCACAGTCCTGGAGACTTTGATCAGGAAAATGGTCCTAATCTTCTAATTCTTGAAATCCTTTATATATATATATATATATATATATATATATATATATATATATATATATATATTCATTTTGTTCCTGACATTGTGAACAAAGGTAATCAGGTAACACCCTTAATTCTAGGTTTTGAAAAGGACTTTTCATGTCATTCCCATTATACTTCCTTTGCCCTTAATTCAATTCTTTGCAATAGTTTGGTTAAGCGTATAAGAAGTGAGCCGTTACTGGGCCTAATAGTGAGCATGACTCCATCCAGAGAAGCTGCATCCGAAATGGGTAGTCCACCAAATGCTCAAAACCAATGTAAGTAATTGTAGTTGGAAAATCATAGATTAACATAAAAAGAATTGATAATTTACCTTTGAGCTAAAATTATAGTAGGAAGAACAAATTATAAGAATCAAATCAATAATATTCATCTCAATCCAGGTTTAGGCATAATTTGAAAATGAAAATGTAAGAAAATAATTTGAGAACTAAAAAAACATCAAAATCAACATTGTTTGAACTGCAAATGAACTCTTTGAATCCGAACAACTTATATTGAAAGTAAGGGAAGATACTTCTACTTACAATGATTTGAATCTGATCAACTATCAACTTCAGATGATAAGCCAAAGTGAACGAGCCTGACAGGAATTAAGCTCTCTGAAATAATTATTAGTGCCATTGAATCAAAAAGATAATGACAATAGCTAAACGTGCATAAAATGTTGTATTTTTCCCCATAATCAAACAACTTTCCAGTCCTATATTGCTGACATGACACCAATGTATTCAACCATATCCACGAAATATGACTATCCAGATTTAAAGTGTACCAAGTTCCATATTTCTTAAAATTAACCTTTCTTTCTTACTATTTTTGTAGATGATGCAATTTTTTCAATTTGGAAAAGGCCATTTGTTATAACTAATTAGAAGTTTTTCCTGGTCAATACAAATGTTAACCAACCATTTCCTGGTCAATACAAATGTTGACCAACCATGCTGATCCAAAAACAGTGAAGAATTTGCCCATAATTGGTAGGAGCTCTTATGTGGGGTTTTAGTGTTATCTAAAGTCATGCTCCCAAGATTGTGAAAATTTCTTATAGTTTTGATGAAATGGATTAATTTTATTTACATGGTTTTGATGGTATGATGTACCACAGTCTTTGCTTGTTATTAAAATCATTATGTAGAAAAGAATGATATGAAACCAGCAACATTATTTTGTTACTAATCGAGTTCAAAAATAGTTCAGGATAAGTTGCAGGACATACATAATTTGTATTGATGTAAACTTAAAATAGTAAGTGCGATATAAAAGATAAGTAATAGATAGTAAGATAAATCGAAGTAGAATATTGCATTTTCCAGTCAAACGATCTACAGCCAAACAACTAAATTCTGGCTAGGCATATGAACTAATGGAGGAAGTGGTTATTTGTTACTGAATTTATGCTATTAGTACTAACTGAGACTAAACAGTAAATAGTAAGTGCATTGACTGTTTTGACTCTCCAGAAAACTCATATGAACACTTAAAATTTTGGTGAAAGTGCAAGCATAAATCAACTGAATTAACATAACTTATTGCAGATATATTCTTAAGGATACTCAACAGTTTTAGAAAAATACGAACTTTACGAAGAATAAGAAGTTCACTGAAATTTAAACATATAACATCGACTGTTGTACTCTCTAGAAAACTCATATGAAAAATTGAAAGTTTGGAGGAAAACTAAGCAAAAATCAACTGAAGTAACGTAACTTATTACACATATATCCTTTAGAACGCTCAACAATTTTAAAAAATACTACTATACAGAGATCAAGAAGTTCATTGAAATTCAAACATATAAATGAGAAATGATTTTTTAGACACGTCTGAGATACAGAACAAAGGAAGGTCTATTGATATTTTTTGAAACTAACGACCATAAAAACAGTGAATGATATCTGCACTGACAGGGTCATGTAACTTGCAGATTCATGTAGATTATAAGTTGTAAATAACAACTTTTCCATAATTTGACTGTGATATAACTAGATGTAAATCTAGCTCCAACTCATTGCTAAAACGTATGCAAATCATAAAACATGCAGATGGATGCAGACTCAGTCTCATATAATGTCGTACTATCACATACCAATAATAATTTTGCTGGAACCCCTTGGATAAGGATGAATTCATGATATATATCATCTTTATGGTGGTATAATATATCATTAAAAGTTGGCGGGGTTGGTGATATAACTACTGCTGTGTTTTCAGTGTAGGTCTTAATTGGAATATCCTATAATCCATTGGAACACAAGCACACTTGAACAGAAAATTGGATAATTGCATAAAATAAGATCAAATAATCCCCCAAGTCTGACTCATAAGGCTTGAGATCTATTTGAATATTACTATTGCTGTGTCCGCTATTAATGAGATCTACGCAAAGTGTTTCAAAATTTACAAGCCAAGGAAAAATAATACAATATGTCCTTGAGATGGATTTCAAGATTTGGAGATTCAAGGTGACTAAATCAAAATAAATCGAAAATAGATCTCTCAATTACTAAGTAGGAAGAATAAATTTGAAACAAAAGCAAACAATTCGACTTAACTTACTTATCTTGTAGATCCAGCAATTTTTATTAAGTCATTAAAATACATAATTATCAAATCTTTATCACATTTATCTATTTACCCGGATTATTAGTTTTACAGAAAAACTCAACTAATCCCAAGAATTGAATTACTGACACACTCCAAATGCATTTTTTCAACCATCTTCAGCTCTCAGTTTTTCTTCTTTGTTGTTCGTAGCAACACGATCCTAGTCATGTTATGAAATCGATCAGGTTTGTAGACTTCTCTAAAGGCAGGCAAGGAACAAATGTTATATACATCGGATATGTATAATACTTTTATTGTGTATGTAAATGTTCATTGCACAAAGATTAGTAAATGATTTTTTTTGCGTCGGATGAAAAGCTAGAAGATTGCGGAGTTCAACTTTTAGATTGAACGCTTAAAGTAATGTAAGTCTTAACGTTGTACATTGTATTGCAATCATTAAGTCTTGCACTCAGTTATGTTGTTATTGTTACTGTCTATAGCGAGTAGATCCAACCACCGGGGTAGAGGTTTGGTCTTTCCTTCTTGGAGTGTAAGTTATAAAATTGATTTTAATAAATTTTGTAACCTACTCTCCAAGAATGAAAGGCAAAACCTCGACCTCGATGGTTGGATCTGCTCTCTATAGTAACAATAATGTTTGCGTAAAAAATGGCCGCAAACACCCAAAGTCGTATGAGTTGGTTAATTTTATGTTGTATTTAGTGATTTGGGTGATTTATGCAAATATATAAAAAGCATAGACTAAACTGTAAAAGACACACAGATTTATAGTGGTTCGGCCAGAACGTGCCTACGTCCACTTTATATGTTATTCTCCTTTTTTCTTTAGATTACAAGTACAAAGCTTTGATTACAAGTATCTAAAGTTGTTTGAGAGTTCCTTCCAGGCTTGAGCTCTCAAACTTGTCTGCCATTATTGTATCCCTGCCCCTCTATTTATAGAGTGAGGCTGGGGGCAGGGGTCTTGGATGTTTATAGCTGCTGGTGGGCTTGGGCTGAAGCAATCTGGACTGGCAACTTTGGTTCGGCTATGCTTGGAGAGAAGGATGGAGAAGCTTCGGTTCGGTGGTCACCTGATTCGGTGGTAGGAAAGGAGTGGACCGGTGGAGCTTGGGTTTGGTAGGAGGATGAAGGATGAGATGGTTCGGTGGATTTTGGACCGGTGATGGTGGGTTTGGTCCGGTGATAGCATAGCTCGGTAGTGATAGGTAGGGGATGGTTCGGTGGTGAGTTTGGAGGCATGTTTGGCCGAATGAGATCCGGAACTCTAAATGCCGAATGAGGCTCTGCTTCATACTGCCGAATGAATGAATACCGAATGTACTTTGGCACTGGGAATGCCGGATGACGCTGCCGAATGAAGCCTTATTCTAGATATGCCGAATGACTCTGGTGATGATTACCGAATGAACCATATGTTGTAGACGCCGAATGGGCTTGAGTGTTGGAGCGTCGAATGAACTTTTATATGTGAACTTTGAGTGAAACCCTTGACTTATGTATGCTTGCTTGCTTCTTTTTGCTCCGGTCGTGGTGGAAACGCACACAACATGGATATCCTAGTTTTGACCAAAAAATGGGATAACACTTTGCCCCCCAAAATATGCCTTGCGGTAGGAAGACGTGTTTTGTAATGCCATGAGCTGGATGTTCGTATCCTGTTGACAACCTGTAAAGAGCTTGATATTTTATATGGCCCCAAATGACGACCGTTCGGAATCGAGCTATTTGGGATGAAGCGCGGCCGTTCATGGTCAAGCGCCTAACTTCAAATGACGATCGTTCGTGATCAAATCATTTGAGGTGAAGTGCGACCGTGCGCGGTCAAGCGCATAAATCCGTGCGTCGATCGTTCGGGATCGAGTCATCTGCAGTGAAATGTGACCGTTCAAGGTCAAGCGCTTTACTTCAAATGACGACCGTTCGGGATCGAGTCATTCGAGGTAAAGTGCGACAGTGCGCGGTCAAGTGGTGGTCCTCAAATGACGACCGTACGCGATCAAGCCATTTGAGGTAAGGCGTAACAGTCAGTGATCAGGTGGCGGACCTCAAATGACGACCGTTCGCGATCGAGCCATTTGAGGTAAGGCGAGTTGTGCCGTTCGAGGCGAGTTGTGCCGTTCGAGGCGAGTTTGTGACCGTTCGCGGTCGGGTGCCGTTCGAGGCGAGTTGTGACTGTTCGAAGTCGGGTGCCGTTCGAGGCGAATGAGTGTGCCCGGGGGGGACTTAATATTATCAGTGTTGGAGTCATTGTTTGGGGGAATTTTTCGAATCAAAGACTTCGGCAGTTCGTTGCCATGCAATAGGTGCTCGTGGACCGTTCGCGATCCAACGGGCATACAAGTAAATAATTTTTTCATAGAATTGTAAATGTTAAAGCAATAGTACCTTACAGCAGAAATGTCCGAACAGGAAGAATTCAAATGTTCAAATCGAAACAAAAGCAAAGCAAGGATGTCAAAGCATAAGTTCCCACTCCGAAGCAGTTAATGATCATTTAGAGCATGCCTGGAGATCGTTCGCGATCTCGTACATGTGTAAACGATTTAATTGCGTTAGTGGAAGCTTACGACCTGTTCATGTTATTTTAATCAAGCAATCAATGGATAATCAAATGGTGCCTTGATCCAGGGTCACCTCTAGCTGACGTAGAGGGCGGTCGCTCTGGCTCCACCGCTGGAGTTCGCCTCCTCACATACTGAAGGAGCATACCGTTCCTGATATGCCCTTCTACCTCGTCCTTCAAATGCCTACAATCATTAGTGTTATGACCATTCAATTCATGAAATACACAAAACTTATCTGATTTTCTTTCGTCAGAGGTTGCCCTTCGCATTGGTCTACGATACGGAACCTGCCCCTTGGTATCCTGATAAATCCGTTCCAAACTCTCATTCAGCTCTGAATAGGTGGTGAAGCGTGGTTCTCTTCGTAGCCACTTTGTCCTGTCATCATTATCCTCAGCCTTTCTTTTTTCCTTTGCTAGTTTCTGCACCCTTTCCAGGTGGGTTTCCGTTCTTGATTACGTAAACGTCATCTTCTTCCTCTCTTTCTGCACTAGCATCTTCCAAACGCAGAAACTTTTCAGCCTCATGATAGAACTCTCCCAGATTCATAGGCGGGTCCTTGGTTAATGAATTCTTGAACTCTGTATTACCAGCTATTCCAGATACAGCCGCCATCATGACCATAAATGGATCTGGTCGATCCACTGATGCTGCCGCCGCATTAAATCGCGTTAGAAAGCTCCTCAAATTCTCTCCAGTTTTCTGTTTCAAGGTTGCCAAAGTCATCACATTCTTGGGTCTCGCAATATGAACCCTGAATTGCCTCATGAATCTCTCAGTTAAATCTGCCCATGTTCCTATGGAGCCGCTCTCCAGTTGCCTAAACCATAACGCTGCAATGTCCGTCAAATACAGTGGAAAGCACCGGGCCATAACCTCCTCTGATGCCCCCAGCACTTCCATATGTCTCATATACTTCGTTAGATGGACCGTGGGGTCCGTTTTACCGTTGTACATGTCCAATGATGGTAGCTTGAATTCTGGTGGGTTCCTAGCCATCCTAATCGCAGAAGAAAAAGGACTCTTGTTTACATCTTCCAAGTCTCTGTTTACTAAACCGCCTCTCATAGCTCTTCTAACCATCTCTGCTAATCTGTCATTGTCTCCAAGCTGTAGTTCTCGTTCACTGTCTTCGACCTGCCCCCCAAGTCCACGGGAGTTTTCATGTGTATGCCTCCCTGGCTGAACGTTCATTCCTCTATTGCTACCAGGTGGTTCGGATGCCCCCATCTCACTTCCCGGGGTCGGATCAACATGCTCTGCGTGAGTGCCCCTAGCTCTGGTGCTGCGCCAGATGGTCCTGCCCCGTTCTGAACCCCAGTTGCTCCTTGGATTTGTGCTCCAATTTGCCCAATTTGTTGAAGTAAGTTCTGCATCATCTCTTCTTGTCTTCTCATCATGGCCTCCATCTCATCCCTAGTGATGAAGATCGACGCTTGATTCCCTCCTGAGGAAGCCTCTTGACTTCCTTGGTGTTCACTTCTCTTTGGCCTTTGCCTTCTACTTGTTTGTCTCGCCATAACTCTTAGATCTGAACTCTTAGATTTTCAAATTCAACTTCTATCCGATGTAGCGGGAGCTGGTTCTTCTCAGTGAAAGCACCAAAATGTTTGCGTAAAAAATGGCCGCAAACACCCAAAGTCGTATGAGTTGGTTAATTTTATGTTGTATTTAGTGATTTGGGTGATTTATGCAAATATATAAAAAGCAGGGACTAAACTGTAAAAGACACACAGATTTATAGTGGTTCGGCCAGAACGTGCCTACGTCCACTTTATATGTTATTCTCCTTTTTTCTTTAGATTACAAGTACAAAGCTTTGATTACAAGTATCTAAAGTTGTTTGAGAGTTCCTTCCAGGCTTGAGCTCTCAAACTTGTCTGCCGTTGTTGTACCCCTGCCCCTCTATTTATAGAGTGAGGCTGGGGGCAGGGGTCTTGGATGTTTATAGCTGCTGGTGGGCTTGGGCTGAAGCAATCTGGACTGGCAACTTTGGTTTGGCTATGCTTGGAGAGAAGGATGGAGAAGCTTCGGTTCGGTGGTCACCTGGTTCGGTGGTAGGAAAGGAGTGGACCGGTGGAGCTTGGGTTTGGTAGGAGGATGAAGGATGAGATGGTTCGGTCGATTTTGGACCGGTGATGGTGGGTTTGGTCCGGTGATAGCATAGCTCGGTAGTGATAGGTAGGGCATGGTTCGGTGGCGAGTTTGGAGGCACGTTTGGCCGAATGAGATCCGGAACTCTAAATGCCGAATGAGGCTCTGCTTCATACTGCCGAATGAATGAATACCGAATGTACTTTGGCACTGGGAATGCCGGATGACGCTGCCGAATGAAGCCTTATTCTAGATATGCCGCATGACTCTGGTGATGATTACCGAATGAACCATATGTTGTAGACGCCGAATGGGCTTGAGTGTTGGAGCGCCGAATGAACTTTTATATGTGAACTTTGAGTGAAACCCTTGACTTATGTATGCTTGCTTGCTTCTTTTTGCGCCGGTCGTGGTGGAAACGCACACAACATGGATATCCTAGTTTTGACCAAAAAATGGGATAACAAATAACATAACCTAGTGTAATCTCAATGAATACATTATACTGTGTCACGTTAAGACTTACATTACTTCTAACTTTTCTAAGAACTCTGCAATTTTCCAACCTTCCATTTGATGTAGAAAATATATTTATTTACTAATTTTTGCCTGACGAATATTTACACATTAAAAATACAACACAAACATGATGTATATAACATTTTGCTTTTTGACTGCATTAAGAGAAGTTATTGATTTCATCCAAAGATGATTTGACTTGCGGCGTTGTTTTTATTGATGTCAAAAACCCTCATTTTGACTGGTTATATGCATACACAAATATTAATTGTACCACCTATCACATAATTTTATATTTCATCAAATTAAGGTTATAAAAAAAAGCAGCCTAGATATCGAAATTTGATCTCTACCGAGATCTCAGCCGATATATGGAAAACAAGATTTTCACTGAAATTTTGTGTTTCGTTTCGCAAGAATATCTCACCAATATCTCGACGGAGATTTAGGCCAAGATATCAACCAAGATGGTCGAGATTTGAAATAGTGCCACTAATTTATTTTAGCTGTTACGACCCATTTTCACATTTCTCTTCATCCAGTACACTAGAATAAAGGTTTTAGTGTGTACATAATTACTTATTGATATGACCTTTTTAATTTTTTGAGCAGTTTTAATATGTTTTTTTGAAAATTTGTGATAGTTATATATGTTACAACAAAAGTTCATTAAATTTCTCTTTAGTTGATGTGGGCAGTCCTCATATTACAAACATTATGTTCATGGAAGATTTGGATCACTTTAACAGATTTTGGGTAGTTTATCTCGCAGTTTATGTGCTATCTTTTGAAATTTTGAATTGGGAACTTAACTCCACTTTTTTGCCACAAATGTACGAATTCATCTCTGATGGAAGTAGCACATGAAGTTGTTAATTTATTACTGACTGTGAATTTCTTGATAAGACATACCACCAAATACACACACACACACACATACATATACACATACGTACGCAAAATTATCTAACTAAACAACCAATATTTAAAGTACCAAAAAAACAAACAATTCATCTTAAATTGTAGAATTTAAGAAGAACAGGGAAATGTTATTTCATTAAATCATAAATTCTAGATAAGATCCGGCGATGCATAAAATTATCTAACTAAACGATTATAAATTATCATTGTTATATCATAACCAGCGCTAGCATCAAGAAAAAACTCACAATTTAAACTTGTCTTAAAAAACTCACAATTTAAATTTAAATTGAGCAGCATATTCAATCATATATTAGCAAGAAATATAGTTAAATCAAAAGAATATCAACTATTTAGCAAAAAATCTATTAAAATTAATGAATTACCTTGACTGATGGTTCAAAGTAGCAAATATGAATTACCGTTCTATAATTTGAAACAATCCAATTTAGTAATCAAGAGAAAATCAGAAATTCTATCACTAATATTTGAGTCTAAATTTGACCGTTACGAAAAAAGGTATACATAGTGTCCTGTGTTAATAAAGCAAAAGTTTCAACACACGTAAAATATTTAAGTTCAGTAACCATAGACATTCTTAGGAACGGAACTCAAATTGCAAAATAAAAAATAACATGCATGAAAGGAGTAAATTGTAGGCATATTAGTTTAGTTAAAGACCTGAAACTCTTAAAGTATTGCTGCATAACCAATGAATTCATGGCTAAATGTAACGATCTCGAATTTTGTATCAAATTTAAATTAATAATTAATGTAAATTTTGGAATAAATTTTGAAGTTATTTAAAATTTACCTTAAAATTTGAATTTGAAGATTTTATTTGCATTTAATAAATAAATGACTTACAAAATGTTGATATATAAAAACTTTTAAACAAAATATGCAATCGTGTTAGAAATAGAATTAAATACTTAAATTTAAAATTTATAACAATAACCATAATAACTTTATGTATATGTACACTTAAACAATACTAAGAAAAAAAAATAAACAAAACAAAGTAAAATATAAACATCTTCTATGTAAATGTGTAGGCAAGACAAATATAAAACAATACATACAAATAATAAATATATTTAAGTATAAACAAATCAAACATAATAAATGCAAACATCTCAGCCGAGCTAAAAGATGTAGGCTGTAAAAAAAAAGAAATAGGAAGTAGGACAAAGTACATATGCATTACATGTTTCCATCTCTAACAACATACCTCTAATACACCTCATCCATACCTGTTGTAAAAACAATAATATAATACCCTGTAAAACTCTCCCTATTTATCAACCATCTTCATTTTAGTTCGACCATTATCTCAACCTAAAACAAAAAACAAAAAAAATCAAGTTAAAACAACAACAAACTAAATCAATACTTGGTTCAAATGCAACCTAATTCAAGATGCAAGAATCATCTCAGAAATCAAATCAATACAAGCCTGGAAAATATGCAAGTCAGATCAGTTTTCAAACTTGGATATCATTTCCAGTTTTAAATTCAATCCTGTTCTTGTTTTTGATCTCTGTTTCCAAATATCAAGGTGAGCAAATCTTCTTTTTAAACTAGACTTCCTTGATTCTTTTATCTGTGAGTAAACTTAATTCAAAAAAAAAGCTTTAAGTTTAATTTAATCGTAAGGAGATTATGTGATCTTTTTGTATTATATATGTTTTAATTTTGTGAGCATGATCCTGTGTTGCCTATGCTTTTCTGTTTAATTGAAACAGGGAAATTTTATTGTTCGAAACTCAAAGTTATTTGCTGCAAATACATGTTAAGTTTTAAATTTTTCAATCAAACAAGGTAGTTAAACTAAAACTAAGATTTTGTAAGCTGTTTAAAACAACTATGTAAAAGTATGCTACTGTAATATGACTTTACAGGTAGTCAAGTAATTTAATGATAAATTCAATTGTTGTGAAATGCTAATTCAAATTTATATCATGAATTCTTACTGAAAGATACGATTTTAAAACTAAAACGAAGATTTTTAGTATGGGATTTCAAGAGTAGTTCGCATTTGAATAAAAATTGAATTTTTACCAATTTCTCGAAATTGAATCAGTAATAAATGGTGAAACTCGAATTGAAGCATGTGTAAACGATTGTGATCTCAAGAAAAATATACAATAATTTTTCTATTGCGTGAGATTTGGATGCGGGATCATAGCAGGGTTTTGGTAAGAATTTTTGGTCACGTCGGTTAGGTGCCGAGCTCGTCATCATTATATGATCGAGTCGCACCAAATTCCGGTGGAAGGTTGCTCAACGTGTCGTCTTCGTATGGGCGAAGTTTTGGCGTCTCTGGTGGCTTGAACGGTGACGGCGAGCCGTTTTACTGGAAGGGTTGGCTATAGTTTTTTTTGGGTGGAACTGCTATATTTCAAACTCGAATTTTTGGAGGCCATTTGAGTTTAGCGTGAGATTTGTGATTTGTCTGAAGCATTGGAGTTCGTCAGAGCTTGGACGCACTGCCGTGCACGTGTACGTGCTAGTATGTGCACGTTGATTACAGGCAAAAGAAATGGGAAGAGAGGAAGAAAGAAAACTGGGAAGAGGAAAGAAGAAGGGAAAGGAAAGGGTGTGGGCCGGGAATAGATGGGTCGGGAAAGAAAATAAAAAGAAAAAAAATGAAATGTTTAATAACTTTAAATTGTTAAAGTATGTTATAAAGTGATTAAAAAAAATCAACAGAATTTAACTCGGGTTCTATTCTTGAGTGAATTAACTTAATAAAATCTTAAGTTGTTTGTTAAACAAAGCTTGGTATTAATGAAGTTAATGATGTTGAAAGGTTAAGTTAAAATTTGATTTTAATATTATTTGGTGAGAGGTTTGAAAATGTAAGATGATCAATAAATTTAAAGTGAAAGATAATCAAAAATGTAATTAATTTATAATTGTAATTAAATTAATTATTTTTGTAATTAAAATTTGACGTTGACAATCTTGTTTGATTTTTAAATTAAGTATGTTAAATACTTAAAGGGATTTTTAAATTTAATTATTTTATAAATAAAGTCAAATTATAAATTAAAGGTAAAGGTTTTAGCAATGTGATTTAGTATTTACAGTGAGTATATTTATCTTAAGTGGAATTAAGACTTTGATAATTCATGAAATAAATTAAAGATTAATTAAGTAATTTATTAATTAGAGTGGATTAAGTGGTTAGGAAAAATCACTTATTGTAATCAATTAAGAATAATTAATTAAATGGTAATTAATCAAATTAAGGGTTGATTAAATTGTCAAAGAATTAATTAAGGGAAATTAATTAAAGGATAATTGAATTTTTAAAGGTCAATTATTCAATAATAAAAGGTTGGTTTATTTAGTAAATGATTAAAGGACCATAAATCAAATAATTTGAAATCGATTAAAGTTAATTTATTATAATTGATGACTATCTGATCTAAATCAATCAGATAAGTAATTGGGCTCACTTATAGATGTTTGAATTCTATTGATTGTCGAACTATTTGATATTCTGATAATGTGATGCTTTGTGATATACCCTGATTTGTGTTGTGATCTGTACGATAAGCGTTATAGTTTATATCGCTTATCAATTATATTTCCGTGTTTTGATCTATGATGATTGAATGATGTTGCACTATTGTGTTAAACCCCTGGACTACACCATACACACACAAATATGGATTTCACGAGGAAATCCATTAAGTCATAGATTTTTGAAAATAGTTTGAATTTGAATTTTTAAATTCAAATGGTTTGAAATGGATTGGATTTAAAGTGAAAAGCTTTTGAAATGGAATTTCAAAGATGAAATTTATTTTGAATAACTTGATTGGATTTTGAAATTTAAATATTTTGATTTAAATTTGAATTCAATATTTAAAATTGAATTCTATGATTTGAAGCTAGGGATTAAGGATATTATACTAGTTATATATGAGTCAAACCATTTATAAAGTATTGTTCTTTTGGGAATTTGAATTAAACCAAAGATTGTAACTTGTATAAATGAAATCGGGTTTTTCCGAAATAAGATTGTTGTTTCTAAATGATAAAAAGCTTTCATAGGAGAAACGAATTTCAAATTATATAAAAGAGATTTCAAGTTTAAACTGAAATAGTTTACCAAGTTATTGATAAATATTTGGAAATGAATTTTGAAAGTGAACATTAGGGAACGGTTTGAAAGCTATAAGATAAATCTTTAATTTAAAGATTTTAAACGAGTTAATCCAAATGAAATAGAAATTGTTTTGAAATCCGTCAATGGAATTTTGTGAAATAAATCTTTTGTTTAAAAGATTTGAAATGGTATTTGGTTTAAACCATTTGAAAGAAAGTTTTGAATTATTAAGTTGTGACTTAATTGAAATCCCATATCCATATGTTTTAAATGTTACGCTCACTATTCGGGTTAGCCAGGAAAGGACCTTTGGGTCGTATAACCCATTTCGAATATGTGATACGTCGTTATGGATAACATTTGAAGACCGGTGGTGAAGACCGAGTATTTGCGAAAGCGATAGGATGACCTATCGATTGTTTCTGCACCGAGTCACGCCGGTATAGAGACTCCTTAAGTGATGGGAAATCCGATCGGGATTGTGAATATCCGGATTGCAAGGACTTCTTTGTAAGTGCCTTCGGTTCTGTTCGAGCCCGGAACAGACTTGTATGGATAGTATGTCTGACATTACAAATTGAGATATAAAGCCGATTTCTTTCAAATATATTTCTGTTGGTGGCGTAGAATTTATTCTCTTAGCTTAACACCCTTCTCTGAGACGTACGAGCTCAGAGGTTATGTAGTTGATGGTTATCAGCGATATATTCCCAATTCGGTAATGTGACATGCTGAGTGTTGCTGTGAAATGATCATTATTTGATCATTTGTGATATGATCATTTGTTTGATCGTTTATCTTTGTGATCATTTCTATGATCATTTGTTGACCCAAAGCACAGCTTTTGTATAAAGCGTGGCTTTGTGGACGAGACTTCGTCGAGCCTCACACCCTGGAATGGTCAAAACAGGAAAGATGCGGCAAGATTATGAGGGGTAGCTCCCTTTAGGGTGTGTGCATTTCCTTCTGGAAAAGGGTGGTATCATGGTATGGAGCCCAGATACATACTCACGTTGAACACTTTATTTATTATGGTGTGATGTTGATTAGAGAGCTCTCGGATAAAGGTCCCAAAGGACCGGGGGATGACATACTCGTGTCAGTAGTTACCCAGTTAGGGGTAACCCGGCCTTGTGTTGGCAGAGATCCGGTTTGGTTCTCGGGGACGTCCTTCCAGAGGTGTTCTCATGTGGCAATGGGAAGTTCCTTGGCCTGACCATTCGTTGGAAATCCAAAGAAACAATACGATCTTGTACGGTATTAGTTATAGAACCTATCATTCACTTATGGTGGCACCCCACTATTTGGATGGTAGCTATAGTAGGCATAGTTCGAAATGTCTATGCTGGCTAAGATTTATATCTTTATTTTCGAAATGATTTTCTCTACACTATGCACTAGTAATAATATCAAATGTTCTTTTTAATGCGTATCAAGCATCTTTGACTATCATAAGGAGAGATCTCCTCCGATTCTGCGTTTGCATTGTGTGTGTGTGCGGGAGGCTTTATGGTAGTCTCATTTTTAAAAAAGCATTGCGAATTGACTTTGAAAATCTTTTGTTGAATGTTTTAAAAGATAAACTGTTTTTGTTGCTCACACCAGTCTCACAACTGATCCGGAGTTTATTGTTCCTTTCCTAAACTCTGGGTGCTCATTATTTTCTACACGAGCAGTCTAGAGTTTGGGTATTTCAGATAGTCAGGTTTAGTAGATTATCTAGAGTTAGTTCAGTATTTGGACCACACCAGTCTTGCTTAGCTTGGTGCATGTTTATTTGGAGTTCGAGCTATTGCTGAATTGGTTCTTGGAAATGGTGTTGCAGTTCTCGGAGTTCTCTTTTGAAGACTATCTCAGAGTTATATTGTTCCGCTGCTGGATGTTATCTATTTTCTTTTCCGCTGCTATTTATTGTATCATATCTCTGATGTATATTGATATCATTGTATTACTCTGTTGTATCAGATATTGTATCAAAGCTGTATATCAATGTATTATTCGTTTATTCCGCTGTGTTGTTTACTTAATGTTGTTATAAGCTCCGGCGAATCGGATTTGAACGGTCGAATCTACGGCATTCGAGTACGATGTAAAGTATGGATGTCGATTTTCGAGCGGGCAAAATCCGTCTCGTCACATGTGGTATCAGAGCTAAGGTTAAACTTTAGCTCAGGAGTATAACACATTAAGTAACTCATTAGAGATAGGATGAAGTAAATCCTAGAATGAGTAATCTCTAAGATATCCGTTTGAATGCCTCAGTAAATTCTCTTACTATCCACCGATAATAAGTATGAGTGCAAGAAGAGGACGAGATAGGGGGCAGGGAAATACGACTATAATTGGTCAATACTCTGTAACAACAGTGGAAACATCTTTCTTATCAATTTCCTTTGATTCGATTTCAATTCTTTTGATTGCTTCGTAACAGCTCTAGAAGAAGTTTCGGCGTGATGGCCCTATGAATCGTTGTAGAAAATTCTTATTTCGTATCTTCATCGGTTTCTTATCAGCTTTTAGATTTAAACCTTAATGAATTTGAAATTGGAAATTTTAAATTGAGTTAATATTTTTAATAGAATTTGAAGCTAAATTTGAATTAAATCAATAAAACGATTTCGTTTGAAACCAAATTTTGAAATTCAATTGTAATTTCTTGTGAATACCAAAGTCCGAAGAGGGACAAATTGGTATGTATTTTGAGATATTCCGACTTGAGTTTGGAATTCATATCTTAAGTTTGAGGAATTATAGGAGATCGAATCTGTCTATCTCTGTGTTGTTTTCGTGCCTGCGAATTTCGAGGACGAAATTCTTTTAAGGGGGGAAGTCTGTAACGATCTCGAATTTTGAATCAAATTTAAATTAATAATTAATGTAAATTTTGGAATAAATTTTGAAGTTATTTAAAATTTACCTTAAAATTTGAATTTGAAGATTTTATTTGTATTTAATAAATAAATGACTTACAAAATGTTGATATATAAAAACTTTAAAACAAAATATGCAATTGTGTTAGAAATAGAATTAAATACTTAAATTTAAAATTTATAACAATAACCATAATAACTTTATATATATGTACACTTAAATAATACTAAGAAAAAAAAAACAAAACAAAGTAAAATATAAACATCTTCTGTGTAAATGTGTAGGCAAGACAAATATAAAACAATACATACAAATAATAAATATATTTAAGTATAAACAAATCAAACATAATAAATGCAAACATCTCAGCCGAGCTAAAAGATGTAAGCTGTAAAAAAAAAGAAATAGGAAGTGGGACAAAGTACATATGCATTACATGTTTCCATCTCTAACAACATACCTCTAATACACCTCAGCCATACCTGTTGTAAAAACAATAATATAATACCCTGTAAAACTCTCCCTATTTATTAACCACCTTCATTTTAGTTCGACCATTATCTCAACCTAAAACAAAAAAATAAATAAATAAATCAAGTTAAAACAACAACAAACTAAATCAATACTTGGTTCAACTGCAACCTGATTCAAAATGCAAGAATCATCTGAGAAATCAAATCAATACAAGCCTGGAAAATATGCAAGTCAGATCAGTTTTCAAACTTGGATATCATTTCCAGTTTTAAATTCAATCCTGTTCTTGTTTTTGATCTCTGTTTCCAAATATCAAGGTGAGCAAATCTTCTTTTTAAACTAGACTTCCTTGATTCTTTTATCTGTGAGTAAACTTAATTCAAAAAAAAGCTTTAAGTTTAATTTAACAGTAAGGAGATTCTGTGATCTTTTTGTATTATATATGTTTTAATTTTGTGAGCATGATCCTGTGTTGCCTATGCTTTTCTGTTTAATTGAAACAGGGAAATATTATTGTTCGAAACTCAAAGTTATTTGCTGCAAATACATGTTAAGTTTTAAATTTTTCAATCAAACAAGGTAGTTAAACTAAAACTAAGATTTTGTAAGCTGTTTAAAACAACTATGTAAAAGTATGCTACTGTAATATGACTTTACAGGTAGTAAAGTAATTTAATGATAAATTCAATTGTTATGAAATGCTAATTCAAATTTATATCATGAATTCTTACTGAAAGATACGATTTTTAAAACTAAAACGAAGATTTTTAGTATGGGATTTCAAGAGTAGTTCGCATTTGAATAAAAATTGAATTTTTACCAATTTCTCGAAATTGAATCAGTAATAAATGGTGAAACTCAAAATGAAGCATGTGTAAACGATTGTGATCTCAAGAAAAATATACAATAATTTTTCTATTGCGTGAGATTTGGATGCGGGATCATAGTAGGTTTTTGGTAAGAATATTTGGTCACGTCGGTTAGGTGCCGAGTTCGTCATCATTATATGATCGAGTCGCACTAAATTCCGGTGGAAGGTTGCTTAACGTGTCGTCTTCGTATGGGCGAAGTTTTGGCATCTCTGGTGGCTTGAACGGTGACGGCGAGGCGTTTTACTGGAAGGGTTGGCTACAGTTTTTTTTGGGTGGAACTGCTATATTTCGAACTCGAATTTTTGGAGGCCATTCGAGTTTAGTTTCCTGGTATTGGTGAGATTTGTGATTTGTCTGAAGCATTGGAGTTCGTCAGAGCTTGGACGCACTGCCGTGCACGTGTACGTGCTAGTATGTGCACGTTGATTACAGGCAAAAGAAATGGGAAGAGAGGAAGAAAGAAAACTGGGAAGAGGAAAGAAGAAGGGAAAGGAAAGGGTGTGGGCCGGGAATAGATGGGTCGGGAAAGAAAATAAAAAGAAAAAAAATGAAATGTTTAATAACTTTAAATTGTTAAAGTATGTTATAAAGTGATTAAAAAAAATCAACAGAATTTAACTCGGGTTCTATTCTTGAGTGAATTAACTTAATAAAATCTTAAGTTGTTTGTTAAACAAAGCTTGGTATTAATGAAGTTAATGATGTTGAAAGGTTAAGTTAAAATTTGATTTTAATATTATTTGGTGAGAGGTTTGAAAATGTAAGATGATCAATAAATTTAAAGTGAAAGATAATCAAAAATGTAATTAATTTATAATTGTAATTAAATTAATTATTTTTGTAATTAAAATTTGATGTTGACAATCTTGTTTGATTTTTAAATTAAGTATGTTAAATACTTAAAGGGATTTTTAAATTTAATTATTTTATAAATAAAGTCAAATTATAAATTAAAGGTAAAGGTTTTAGCAATGTGATTTAGTATTTACAGTGAGTATATTTATCTTAAGTGGAATTAAGACTTTGATAATTCATGAAATAAATTAAAGATTAATTAAGTAATTTATTAATTAGAGTGGATTAAGTGGTTAGGAAAAATCACTTATTGTAATCAATTAAGAATAATTAATTAAATGGTAATTAATCAAATCAAGGGTTGATTAAATTGTCAAAGAATTAATTAAGGGAAATTAATTAAAGGATAATTGAATTTTTAAAGGTCAATTATTCAATAATAAAAGGTTGGTTTATTTAGTAAATGATTAAAGGACCATAAATCATATAATTTGAAATCGATTCAAGTTAATTTATTATAATTGATGACTATCTGATCTAAATCAATCAGATAAGTAATTGGGTTCACTTATGATGTTTGAATTCTATTGATTGTCGAACTATTTGATATTCTGATAATGTGATGCTTTGTGATATACCCTGATTTGTGTTGTGATCTGTACGATAAGCGTTATAGTTTATATCGCTTATCAATTATATTTCTGTGTTTTGATCTATGATGATTGAATGATGTTGCACTATTGTGTTAAACCCCTGGACTACACCATACACACAAATATGGATTTCACGAGGAAATCGATTAAGTCACAGATTTTTGAAAATAGTTTGAATTTGAATTTTTAAATTCAAATGGTTTGAAATGGATTGGATTTAAAGTGAAAAGCTTTTGAAATGGAATTTCAAAGATGAAATTTATTTTGAATAACTTGATTGGATTTTGAAATTTAAATATTTTGATTTAAATTTGAATTCAATATTTAAAATTGAATTCTATGATTTGAAACTAGGGATTAACGATATTATACTAGTTATATATGAGTCAAACCATTTATAAAGTATTGTTCTTTTGGGAATTTGAATTAAACCAAAGATTGTAACTTGTATAAATGAAATCGGGTTTTTCCGAAATAAGATTGTTGTTTCTAAATGATAAAAAGCTTTCATAGGAGAAACGAATTTCAAATTATATAAAAGAGATTTCAAGTTTAAACTGAAATAGTTTACCAAGTTATTGATAAATATTTGGAAATGAATTTTGAAAGTGAACATCAGGGAACGGTTTGAAAGCTATAAGATAAATCTTTAATTTAAAGATTTTAAACGAGTTAATCCAAATGAAATAGAAATTGTTTTGAAATCCGTAAATGGAATTTTGTGAAATAAATCTTTTGTTTAAAAGATTTGAAATGGTATTTGGTTTAAACCATTTGAAAGAAAGTTTTGAATTATTAAGTTGTGACTTAATTGAAATCCCATATCCATATGTTTTAAATGTTGCGCTCACTATTCAGGTTAGCCGGGAAAGAACCTTTGGGTCGTATAACCCATTCCGAATATGTGATACGTCGTTATGGATAACATTTGAAGACCGGTGGTGAAGACCGAGTATTTGCGAAAGCGATAGGATGACCTATCGATTGTTTCTGCACCGAGTCGCGCTGATATAGAGACTCCTTAAGTGATGGGAAATCCGATCGGGATTGTGAATATCCGGATTGCAAGGACTTCTTTGTAAGTGCCTTCGGTTCTGTTCGAGCCCGGAACAGACTTGTATGGATAGTATGTCTGACATTACAAATTGAGATATAAAGCTGATTTCTTTCAAATATATTTCTGTTGGTGGCGGAGAATTTATTCTCTTAGCTTAACACCCTTCTCTGAGACGTACGAGCTCAGAGGTTATGTAGTTGATGGTTATCAGCGATATATTCCCAATTTGGTAATGTGACATGCTGAGTGTTGCTGTGAAATGATCATTGTTTGATCATTTGTGATATGATCATTTGTTTGATCGTTTATCTTTGTGATCATTTCTATGATCATTTGTTGACCCAACACACAGCTTTTGTATAAAGCGTGGCTTTATGGACGAGACTTCGTCGAGCCTCACACCCCGGAATGGTCTAAACAGGAAAGATGCGGCAAGGTTATGAGGGGTAGCTCCCTTTAGGGTGTGTGCATTTCCTTCTGGAAAAGGGTGGTATCATGGTATGGAGCCCAGATACTTACTCATGTTGAGCACTTTATTTATTATGGTGTGATGTTGATTAGAGAGCTCTCGGATAAAGGTCCCAAAGGACCGGGGGATGGCATACTCGTGTCAGTAGTTACGCAGTTAGGGGTAACCCGACCTTGTGTTGGCAGAGATCCGGTTTGGTTCTCGGGGACGTCCTTCCAGAGGCGTTCTCATGTGGCAATGGAAAGTTCCTTGGCCTGACCATTCGTTGGAAATCCAAAGAAACAATACGATCTTGTACGGTATTAGTTGTAGAACTATCATTCACTTATGGTGGCGCCCCACTGTTTGGATGGTAGATATAGTGGGCATAGTTCGAAATGTCTATGCTGGCTAAGATTTATATCTTTATTTTCGAAATGATTTTCTCTACACTATGCACTAGTAATAATATCAAATGTTCTTTTTAATGCGTATCAAGCATCTTTGACTATCATAAGGAGAAATCTCCTCCGATTCTGCATTTGCATTGTGTGTGTGTGTGCGGGAGGCCTTATGGTAGTCTCATTTTTAAAAAAAGCATTGCGAATTGACTTTGAAAATCTTTTGTTGAATGTTTTAAAAGATAAACTGTTTTTGTTGCTCACACCAGTCCCACGACTGATCCGGAGTTTATTGTTCCTTTCCTAAACTCTGGGTGCCCATTATTTTCTACACAAGCAGTCTAGAGTTTGGGTTTTTCAGATAGTCAGGTTTAGTAGATTATCTAGAGTTAGTTCAGTATTTGGACCACACCAGTCTTGCTTAGCTTGGTGCATGGTTATTTGGAGTTCGAGCTATTGCTGGATTGGTTCTTGGAAATGGAGTTGCAGTTCTCAGAGTTCTCTTTTGAAGACTATCTCAGAGTTATATTGTTCCGCTGCTAGATGTTATCTATTTTCTTTTCCGCTGCTATTTATTGTATCATATCTCTGATGTATATTGATATCATTGTATTACTCTGTTGTATCAGATATTGTATCAAAGCTGTATATCAATGTATTATTCTTTTATTCCGCTGTGTTATTTACTTAATGTTGTTATAAGCTCCGGCGAATCGGATTTGAACGGTCGAATCTACGGATTCGAGTACGATGTAAAGTATGGATGTCGATTTTCGAGCGGGCAAAATCCGTCTCGTCACACTAAAGCTCACAGTTTGTAAGCAAAACTGAAATATATTTAATGTAGCAACAAAAATTTAACGTTGGATCCATTCACACTTTCACGTCCACAAAGATAAGGTCAATGTAGAGTTCTTTTTTTTCCTTGGAAATAATAGGTATTTTAGTTTCTCCATAAACTATTATCTTACTTTGATTATTTTACGCTTTGATTAAGGAACAAATGTAGTTAAGGAATAAAAGTAATAGGATTTTTACTGTCACTTTTCTTACTGTTAAAATCCCAGCATCAACAAAAGCCTTCTTCCCTTGTTCTTTAGACTCAATGTAACGACCCAGAATTTTCGATCTGAAAAATTCCAAATATTTAGGAAAATAAGAAAAGAGGTAGAAGAAGAAAACAGAAACAAGGCACAGAATCTCACATTCGCAGCAGATCAAAATATAATATCATTTGATAACATTTATACAAAGAAGCTGTATCAGTTAAATTACATACAATACATCAGAGTTACAACATTTACACAAACACTGAATAGTTAAAATCACATGTCCCAGATATACAACAACATATCACAGTGGAAACACTTCATACGTTCTTGCCATCCAGCTCGCCTCCTGAGCTCTAGAATGTCCTTACCTTAAAATCTATAATACTTGGTCTGACCCAAGCAATAAATCAAAGTAACACCCGTGTCAGGCGGGAAACCAGCGTGAGTAAACCCATATAATGTGCAATACCAAGCTATATGATGTCTGCACCAGAATTGGTCACTAACACCCTTAAGAGAGATTGTGTAGAGAGATTAATGAAGAAACTAAAGTTAAACAGAGGATAATATGCAGATTTAAATGCAGAAAATATGAACACCAGATTTATAGTGGTTTGGCGTAATTGCCTACGTCCACTTTGAGGTTAATCTTTATTGCTGTTCTCGATAATCGATTACAGATACAATCCGTATACCAATTATATTGAATACAATTGCTAAGCCAAAAAGATGAGTCTTGAATGCGGCAGATCCTCCCCGGTGTTCTCGAAAAAAGGTCCATTTCACTGTTCCCCTGCCTCTCTATTTATAGGCGAGAATGGGTTGGACTTCCCTGGTGGGCCAGGTAGCTTGGCCCAAATAGAGTGATCTCTGTGTGCCGATCCAGAGAGGACGAACGGCAAAAATGCCGAGCAAGGCATGAATGCCGAACGATATTCTCATGCCGAACGAAGTGGTGTTGAACACCCTGAATGCCGAACAACATTCTCATGCCGAACGAAGTGATGCCGAACACCTTGAATGCCGGACGACATTCTCATGCCGAATGAAGTGATGCCGAGCACCCTAAATACCGAACACCCTGAATGCTGAACACCCTGAATGATGAGCGGTATGGAATCATGCCGAACAAAGTGATGCCAAACATCCTGAATGCCGAACGAGGTATTTGTGCCGAACAGGGTTTGGATGCCAGCAGTATGGAATGCCGAATGACTCAGCCATACTGAACGTCCATAGATGCCGAACGATATACAATACCGAATGTTTCTCAATGCCGAACGCTCTCGCATGCCGAACACTCTCGCATGCCGAACGTCCAATAGATGCCGAACGAACTTGAGTGCCGAATGAATCATATGTGCTGGAAGACTCTGGAAGCCGAGCGCTTTCTAATGCCGAACGGTCTTAAATGCCGAGCGTTCCTGAATGCCGAACGTTCTCTAATTCCGAATGATCTAGATGCCGAACGACTCATAAATGCCGAACAGTATGCTAATGCCAAGTACTTAGTTGCCTAGTCAAATCTCCAGGTAACATATATATATATATATATATATATATATATATATATATATATATATAGACACACATACACACTCAGACCCAATCAGGTTGCTAAAGATCCTATCTCTAATGAGCGAACAACCCAAATCTAGGTGTTCACTCAACCTAGGCTCTGATACCACAATGTCAGGACCTATTTTCTCGTATCGATTTAAACTGCTTTTAACCACACTTGTCAACCAAATCACACAGAAAGATGGATAGTGAAAGAAAGAAGGAAGGTAGTAGATAGAACGAAGATAGAAGAAAAAGTGAACAATAACAGAATCTCACAGTGGAATGAATAATCTATAATATAAATAAGCCTTTACATGAAAACAAAACCGTTGCTTAAACAACTTCTACAGACTTCAATCAGAGTTACATCCATTCAAATCGGACAGTTTATAACAATCCGCCCTTACAACTTGTTGACTAAACAACCCATTACAACTAGATATAAGCATCTACGTGAATACGTCTCCCGATTCCAGCTCCTATCCTGAAGCTTCCAGTCTTTCAGCTAAACCTGGAAATATGCTTGGTCTGACCCGAGCATACAGGAAAAACACCATGCCTGGGTCAGTTTGGTAAACCAGCGTGAGAAACACACTCAACTTGATTTATTAAAGTTTAAAAATCCTTTGAAATCAAGGGTATCTCGTAAGACCACACCACAAATAAACATGTCGGGTTTTTACCTTACGATAAGCAAAACATTTTTTATCAAAATCCTATGATATTATAATAGTGTATAAATACAAATACTTAAAACAAATAGCTAAAATTGTTACATTCATTAAATTCAAGCAAATACTAGCATCTGCAATCAAAACCGTAAAGACATGTAGGGAAAATGGGTTTCCAATTATTGGCTAGGCACTGGGGTACCACCTGTCACGGTACCTGGTCTAGATTGGCATACCGAGGATCACCCTGATCCCCTGCAACACAAGACCGGAGCTACTCCTTGTTGGAAAGTCCAAATACGATTACCCCGCGGTTGGGATCAGTAACCTCCCTCACAGCCAAATAAAAAGGGACTTGTAGACAGGGATGACCTTACCCTAATTGGGTGCTACCCACTTAGCCTTGCTTCATATCCCCTGATTTTTAGTCATTCCCGGTTGATGAGGTTCGAGGCTCAGCATTACCTTTTTAGAACATTTCACTTAGAATGCTCACCGTCCTCCTAACGATGTTTTGAAAGCATTCATCCATACAAGTCCATTCCGGGTTCGAACGGAACCGAAGGCCCTATTCCTACAACATCCATATTGGAATCACCCTCAGGATTAGTAGCGATTAGCCTTTGCACTTAACTGCTCCATCTTTGACTCCAGCTCTTGTCTTCATCACGAAAACGTACTTGTTGGATCGAAGTGGTTTTTGAATTACAAATCCGATCCCGATCTCTTCAAAACAACGTTCACTATTTCTCGGTAAACTCAACCCCGGTTCTTTAGGAAATATACAGACGAAAATAAGATCGGAGTTTATCTCCTAACCATTAATGGACGGGCTTCCTTATAAATCGTCCTAGAGAACAAACGAGTTTATACGTACGGTATAGCACCTTGAACGGTAACTGTATCATATAATTCCCGAATTTCCTCTAGATATTTCCAAAGTTAAGTTTTTTCCAGATTTGATAATTGGTTATTTAACTATCAAAATAATCAATCAATTCAACCAAATTTATTTCCCATTGCAACTATTAAGCCTTGTTCACGTTTAAAATCCTAACAGATTAAAATTTACTAAGTAAGCTTATTCCTTTGGTAAATATATTCATGAAGCCATTCTTTCTAAAATCATAGTTATAAAGTTTAAATAAATTTCTCAAGCTTTTATTAAATAAAGTACTCCATATAAAAGTTTTACTGTACAATATATCATTTAAACAACATTAATATTTAATAGATTTATTTTGAAATGAATATATTTAAATACTAGTTACTCTAAAATAAAATAAAAATTAACTTTTAAATGATCACTACAAAAATAGTTTTATACCTGAAATAGTTTAAATACACTTAACTTTAAATAAAAATTCATAGCTTTGTAAAGATTTCCAAAATTAATAAATTAACCAGTTTTGACATTTCCAAATATTCATCTGATCTTTTGAAACGCCATTAAAAATAATACTCATTTTTAAATAACTTAGTTCAAAGTTAACCCAAACCAGGAAGAAGCTTATTAGTCTCAACTGTACTTATTAAGCTACAATTCACAATCTTGCATTTTAATGTAGATATTCAATATTAATCAACATCCATAGATCGATTTACATTATATACTCAAATATAACTAACAAGCAAATAAACAGATGTAAGCATGAAAAGCAAATCAAAGATTTATCATTGCTAGTAAGTATTTACAACGATTATACAGAAAATATATTAGAATAATGGCATATACCACCCACAATAGTAAATTAAATAATTAGCGGAATGGTGTTTTTTCCACTGACCAGATGCCAAGTAGTTTGAATAATCTACAGTTAACACATTTTTTTGGGGAACAACTTAACAGATAGGCTGTATAAAATTATACAACGGCATTTATTTCCAAATGGTAATTTAATTCTGTCTGCACAAGCTTGTAACATTTCACTTATTTAACTTCACAACGGTTCGTATGATGGTGTAATATCCGTTGATATGAACCATTTTCTTAATAATACTTTATTACGTGAAATTAAATAATTATATATATATATATATATATATATATATATGAAATCACTTAAGACCTTAGATTTATTCAAAAATTTAAAAAAAATTATTTTCCCTAATCATCTGCTTAATTATACTTCAATATGTTCAAATAAAACTCAAGAATTAATAATAAAATTATTTTCAAAATCTTGATTAATAAAAATAATTTATTTATAGGACTTAACAAAATAACCATAAAGTAAAACAGATTTTATTATTTCAAAAATTCTTTGTCTATATTTAAAACTTAAATAAACATTTAATATTAAAGAGGAAAGATTTAGCACTACTTGGTCCACTTGCCTAATACATGCTTTGGGAACACAATTTGTTACGGATTTTACTTTTACATTATAACTATTTTTCTTTTACTATTAAATCCTATTTTTAAATAAAACAAAGACCAAACGCGCCGAAGCCCAAAACCTAAAAGCTAAAAACACAACACGAAAATCTTCAAACCTTCTCCTCTCGTCGCTTCTTTGGTTCTAGTTTCATCCCCAGAGACACAAACCCAAACGATCGACACAAGCAATAATACTGAGTTCGATCGATTCGTGAATAACTCGAGACCAACGCTGATCCTAAAAATGCACAGATCACCACTTACGCAAACACTTGAGCTTGCCTGGATCACTTGTGCACGGTGACATGCGTGCATGTACACACCCGTGCCCCTTATCATCTCGCCACCGTGCCATTGCTGTTGAGTTTCCCAATGACCCTAGACTTGGTTCACCGCGACACCGATGCCAACAACCCCTCTGATCGAAAATCGATTAACTACTCAACCCATCCTGAAACCAAAAAACCATCCTACCTCCACAAATCGACCCACTGCACCGACGTCCGACCCCTGCTTCGCATACCACCGAGCTCAAACGAAAGCCCATTCATGCAGCCACCTCCGAGCCAAATCCCTCGAATTCCGATCGCACCACCATGCCTTGAAACCACCGTGTTTCCACCCAAAGCCGAAACTATCCTCAAACCCTACAATCCATCTCCCAACCCAATCCAAGCCCAAATCCAACAACCGACCACAGTCGATCTCTTCTTCACGCCTATGCGTACCCCCAGCGTCGCCGTCCTGACGCCTCCGCCACCCACGGCGGTGAAATTAATTTTTGAAGAGAAGTTGGTCATCTTAAAATCTCTTACATTATAAAATTCTAAAATCGCAATTTCACTTCTAAAATTCATATTTTTATACAAGAATCCTGATTTCATTATTGAATTCTTGTTTTAAATATATCAAATTTCCACTAAACTGGGTTTATTACTGTAAAACTAGCATTAGATAACTATACAACATAATATATTCACAAAAATATTTTTAACTTAAACTACACAAGAAAATAAACATATTCTTAGTTTACAACATCAACAAATTTGAATGACAATTAAAGATATGAATTTTTGAAATTGGGATGAATATAATGTTCACTGTCAACAGAGCAGCAAATCAATTCAATTTCAAGTTAGAAATTAATGTTTCTCACCTTCCACAAAATTGATTCCAGAAGCTTTAAGTTGAATTTGAAAGTCTTAAATCTGAATTCCTAAAAGCTTAGTTCTAGTAGCTTGAATCTTTAAACAGTGAATGCTTCCTTATCTTCTTAAACTTTCTTGACTTAGTTACAGGGTTACTTTCTTTTCTTCATTTTTGTTTCCTGCTTGTTTAAATCCTTGCTTATGGTTTAGACAGAGGATATATTCTTAGTTACATGCTTAAATTTGAAACAACAATTCAGATGTAAGTGCCCATATGTATACATGCTATGAATATCCTGATGATGCATTTGGAAAGAGATTTTTGGAGGTTGGAATTGCTATTTGTTTTTGATGAGAGAAATTTTAAAAGAATTAAGATGGTTACTGCAACATTGATCAAGTGTTTCCTGCAAGACGTTAGTATATTTCTGATTTAAAATCAATTACTTATTACCCATTGTTTGCGTGATTCAAACCAGGTTCTGTTTTCTCTTTTTACCGCTTATGACTTGAAATCTTTCTCTTATTTTTTTATATAAACCATATAATATTTTAAAGTATATGTATGTATACTTATAAAGTTGGACATCCTATAGTTATCTTTTTGACAAAGTAGCGTTTTCATTAATCTTGACATACTTATACATTTTAAAACAAAAGTGAGAAACTAATTAATTAAAATAACACCCTTGGTTAATATACCTTTATATATATTGTTATTTAAATAAAATAAAATGAAATAAAATAACATTCTATACTAAAATATACATATGTGTTATAAGAAGATAGGATGGTTAAAAACTATTTCTAAGCCTTCATGTATATATGTAACCATATATGCATTTTGCTATTGATAATATAGAAATATATTACTTTTAAATAAACTAAGTTCATTTGATATCTATGTATATATAGTTTCTCCTATTTACACTTATGAGATTCTTATACACAACATAACGTTTTTATTTATTTATAAATATCATAAATTCTCCTTGAACTTATTCCTACATAAATATACTCTTCCTTATCTATTGTGTATGTGTGTGTGTATATATATATATATATATATATAATTTTAGAAAAGTTCACTTGAAGCTCTTTTATTTAATATAAATTATAAATTATATTATATCCATATGACCAAAAATTAAGAATATCCTCTATTTGCCGCTATGAATTTCTATGCTCATCATAAATGTATACATATAAATTTTATTATCCTTATATGTAAAAATGTATGCATATGATTTTTCCAATTAATTTGAGTTCTCTATTTTATTTTATCTTTTAGAAAAAAATAGGCATATTTTATCTCTAAAACAGTACATATTTTATCTAAAACAATATATATATGTAGCAACCGGGATTTTATTACTGCCGAAATAAAAAAATTTAAATGGAAATTTTAAATTGAAATTTGAAAAATAAATTTGCAATGCGAAAATGATTTCAAATTCAGTTGCAAATTTCTTGTTGCATTGAATATAACTAAGTGATGTTATGTTCTTAATTGGCCTTCACGTGTAACATAAAGTCCATATTAAAACAAAGAGTTTGCCTTGCTGTAAACACAAGGTTTTATAAAGCAAAAATAGTGAACACTTTGCATTATTTTTTTATCATCATTTTGCTTTGCTGCATCATTCCTATTCTTGGCTAGCCGTGTCCTTTTACTCTCTTAAGCTCGTTTTTCTTTAAATGCATTGTACCAAAATATGGCCAACACACTCTTTCCACTGACTTGTTCACAATTTGAAAAGAGTAGCTCTGAAAAACTTTTTGTAACGACCCGTAAATTTTGACAAATAAAATTGGTTAATTTAATTAGATTTTTGAAATTAAATTAGAAAGGAATAAAAAATTTATAATGTATATTGAAATAAATATTAATAATGAATTGTAGAAATGGTTATTAAACCTAATTGTTGAAAATTTAAGTGAAATGCCCATAAAGAAATAGTGTTAATTGTTGCACTTGGATAAAATTTAAAATAAATAATTAAAGACAAGAATTTAATTTACCTATGTATTAATATATTGATAAACTGTAACTGTATGTGAATTAAGGTAGTAATATAAATGGCAGTTGATGAATAACCAATTTAATACAATTCAAATTTGATTGAAACAACTGTTTAGGTTATAATGGAGTGTAAATAGAAATATTTGGTAATAAATTGAATATAAGAAAACAAACGCAATTAGTGAATTAATTAATGAATTCATAATAATAAATAGTGATTAAGTAAAATCAAGGTTCTGTATGTAATTGTTTGGAAATAATAACTAGAATTAATTGCAACAGTAAAAAATGTAAGTTAACTGTTAATAACTTGGATGTAATTCCAATAAGTGAAATAGTGTAAATGTTATAACTTGGTTACCAAATTTTTTAATAGAAAGGTGAATGTAAATTGAAAAGAAGCGTAAGTTTATTTATAAGGCAGTAATTGATGAAATAAAAGTTAGAAACAAAGTAAATAAATTATTGAGAACATTTAATAGTAAATAAATGTATATATGATGTAGCGCAACATGCCTGCAAATTACGACCTAACACTATTTGCAAGTTTCGACCTAACACTATTTGGGAGTTACGACCTAACTCGAGCGAGTTAACAATTCAAGGAAGAAAATCCAAGGACCTAACAAGTCGTATTGGTCGACCTAGCGAGTTAACTCACTCAACGCGCATTTCCTTAGGTCGTTATGATCTAATGACTTCCGACTTAACATGTTCACTGACCTAAACGAGCTACGACCTACGAGCTACATGCTCTTTGGAGTTATGCCGCTTTCTCACTTAGTTCGCTTGTCTTAAGTCGTTTCATTTATGTCGATTCCAGTATGTCGCTGCCATGTTTCTTTGAGTCGCTCCAGGATGCCGATTCAGTAGGTCGTACAATCCTTATGTCGCTGCCGAGTTTCTTTAGGTCGCTACTGGATGTCGAAGTGTTGAGTAGATGTATTGTTTATTAAGTCGATGTGATGTATTCTTTCTTATGTCGCTTGTATATGTAAAGTCGTATGTCTTGATGATGTATGTTGCTGTAATTCGTTAAGACTTAAGTCGTGTGATGTTGTAGTATTTCTTAGGTCGCATGTCTAATGTATTGTTAAGTCGCTGCAGTTGAGTCGTAGGTCGCGTCTGTTAGGTTGTGTACCTGTGTGTTATAAGCCTATAAATAGGCAGGTTGGGTCATGTGTAAAGGAGGTTGATTTTGAATAAACTTTTGTTTGAGTGCTTTGTGCCTCTTTTAAAATTGAAAGTTGAGTGTTATCTCCTTTCTCCATTTTCGGTTATTCGAGTGCGCTCGAATCAACGATTTTGAAGCCGGTTCACGGAATCTCGTGCGCGAGATCAACAACGAAGAATCGTAGATCTTCTAACACGGTATCGTGCGCGATCAACATGTTAAAGATAGCTAGAATCCGGTATCTCGCGAGATTAACGGATTTGTGCATTTATCTTGGGTATTATCAATTCATCGATTCATCATTGTATCGTTCCATAGTTGTTGTCGCATCATTTGGCGACAATTTGTGTTGTTATCCGCTGCGTCAATTGGTATCTAAGCTAGACTTAGCCAATCATAACTAAGCCGAGCCTATTGGGGGCCGAGTTGAAGTGTTGGAGTTTGAGCCGAATATAGAAGTTGGATCAAGGCCGAGAGTTATAGAAGTTGCAGCCGAGCCAAGCTAAGTGCAGGCCGAGAGAAGTCAAGTTCAGATTTGAGTTAAAGTTGTGATAGTTGAAGTGTGTGTTTGGATTTGTTGAAGATTCGATAATGCCTCCGAGACGTGTTAATCGATTTCAAAATGTTGAAGATGTATATAAAAGACAAGAAGTTGAGCAAATGGAACAACGTATCAATGAAAAGTTCGATGAAGGTATTGGAAAGTTAGAGAAATTGATGAATGACATGAATCAAAGTCAAAGGAGAAGGTCACCAATCTCGAACCATGGAGGAAACAGAGTTTCTCCATCGGTTGCAGAAGCGAGGAGGGAGTCACCACAATCTTGTCGAGAAAGAAGAGAATCATCAGTTTCAATGAGACGAGAATACCATGAGTACAGAAATGAAGAGAGAAGAACTCCAAGTGAGTTTGGAGATGAGCCATATTGTGATGCTGAAAGACATAGTAGAAGAGATATGCATAATCGTAGAGATGCTGATGGTCGAGATAGATATCGAAGTACATTTGATTATGATGAAGATGGTGATAGAGGTAGTGTTCATTATCGAGATCGAGACCAAGTACGAAATCAATATCGGGATGTAGAAGATGATCGTCGATGGGAGTCGGGGATGAAAACAGAGATTCCAGAATTTAAAGGAGGAATGATAGTGGAAGTGTTTCTGGATTGGTTATCAAATGTTGAGGAAATTTTAACTTCAAGGAAGTACCCGAGCATCGTAGAGTTAAGTTGGTTGTTACACGATTGAGGGGAAGAGCTATGGCATGGTGGCAACAAACTAAACTTACACAGGAGAGAATGGGAAAGTCGAAGATTGTTTCATGGAAAAAGGTGAAGAAGTTGATGAAGGCTACTTTCTTGCCTTATAATTATCAGTCTCTTATGTATCGGCGCTTACAGAATTTGAGATAAGGGACAAAGTCGGTAAATGATTATGCAGATGAGTTTTATCAACTGATTGCTAGAAACGATATCATGGAGACAGAGGAACAGTTGACATCTAGTTTTGTTGGAGGATTGAGAATGCAAATTCAGGATACAGTGAATATGTTTGATCCAAGATCCGTTGCTGAAGCGCACCAGAAGGCTCTAGCTTGGGAGAAGCAAGGTAGAAGAGGAGGTGGTGCATTTACAAGTTCGATTAATCAAGTGAAAGGGGCTAATAGCAATACTAATGTTTCCAAGGCTGTTAGTAAACCGGTTGTCAATGAAGTTGCTAAGGCCAAGGTCAACAACAATTTCAAGTGTTATAATTGTCAGGAGTTTGGTCATAAGAGCAATGAATGCTCGAAGCCTAAGAAGCGAGCGATGGTTGCTGGGGTTGAGAATGAGGATGCAGAAATAAAATGTTCCAATTCACCACAAGTTGAGGAGGAAGAAGAATTATTGGCGGGAGACGAAGGATATTCTTTAATGATGAGGAGATCTTGCTTGACACCAAGGCAGCAAGAGGAGCCTAGTTGGTTGAGGAGTAACATTTTTCAGTCGACGTGTACTATTTTGGAAAGGGTTTGTAAGTTTGTTATCGATGCAGGAAGTTGTGATAACATCATCTCTACAGAATTGTAAAGAAGTTAGCGTTAAAGACAGAGAAGCATCCCAAACCCTACAAATTAGCGTGGTTGAGGAAAGGTGGGGAAGTGAAAGTTAATCGAAGAGCTTGTGTAACTTTTTCCATTGGAAAGAAGTATAAGGATGAAATTTGGTGTGACATGGTAGATATGGACATATGTCATTTGTTGTTGGGAAGACCGTGGCAATTCGATAGAGCCGTGCAAGGCGATGGTAGAACTAACTGCTACAGTTTCATGTTCAATGGCACTAAAATCACTTTAGTTCCTAAACAACGACAACAAGGTGAAAGCAAATTAGAGGAAATCGAAGAACTAAAGACTCTGTTGTCTTTGAAGGAGTTTGTCAAAGAAATAGAGGATAGGTATTTCTGTTAACTGGACGTGAAAGTAGTGAAACAGTTGAAATTCCTAAGGAAGTCAAGCCAGTGTTGAAAGAATTTGAAGATGTATTTCCTGAAGAATTACCGAAAGAGTTACCACAATTGAGAGACATACAACATCAGATTGATCTTGTACCGGGAGCTGTGTTACCACATAGACCACATTATAGAATGAGTCCAAAGGAGCACGAAGAGTTGAGAAGGCAAGTGGAGGAGTTACTTGAACAAGGACGCGTACAAGAAAGCTTAAGTCCTTGTGCAGTACCGACTTTGTTAGTGCCAAAGAAGGATGGAACTTGGAGAATGTGTACAGATAGTCGAGCATTAAACAAGATTACAGTGAGGTATATATTTTCGACGCCTAGATTGGATGATTTGTTAGATCATTTGAACGGAGCTGCTATCTTTTCAAAGATCGATCTGAAGAGTGGGTATCATCAGATTCGAATTCGACCAGGGGATGAATGGAAGACCGCGTTCAAGACACGGGAAGGGTTGTATGAATGGCTGGTCATGCTGTTTGGTCTTTCGAATGCACCCAGTACTTTTATGCGAGTGATGAATCAGATCTTTCGACTATTTATTGGAATGTTCATGGTGGTATACTTTGATGATATATTGATGTACTGTGGAAGCACAGAAGAACATCTACAACACTTGCAGGAAGTGTTGATGATACTTCGTCAAGAGCAATTTTATGCGGCAACAAAGAAGTGCATGTTCATGACACACAGTGTTTTGTTCTTGGGACATGTGTTGTCCAAGGAAGGAATCCATGTGGATCAAGGTAAAGTTGAAGCAATCAAGGATTGGCCACAACCCAGGACTGTAACCGAAGTGAGAAGTTTCCATGGGTTAGCATCATTCTACCGAAGGTTTATTCCACATTTCAGTAGCGTGATGGCACCAGTGACAGATTGTATGAAAGGAAAGCAGTTTGTGTGGACTGAAGAGGCTGATTTTGCTTTCCAACTGATCAAGACACTCTTGACTACAACACCGATTCTTAGATACCCGGATTTTCAGTTGCTCTTTGAGCTAGATACTGATGCGTCTAAGGTTGGAATTGGTGGAGTATTAAGTCTGAAGGGTCGTCCAATTGCTTATTTTTGTGAGAAACTTTCTGGAGCCAAGACAAGATACAGTACCTATGACTTGGGGTTCTATGCTATTGTCCAAGCCATAAAGCATTGGAGACACTATTTGTTTCATAAAGAGTTTGTGTTATATACGGACCACGAAGCGTTAAAGCATTTGCAGGGACAGGATAAAATTGCAGCCAGGCATGCTTCATGGATCACATACTTGCAACAGTTTACATTTGTTGTAAAGCATAAGTCGGGAGTTACAAATCGAGTGGCAGATGCATTGAGTAGAAGAAATTATTTGTTGACTACGATGAGAGTTGAAGTGACGGGGTTTGATGTACTTCTAGAATTGTTTGTTGAGGATTCTTACTTTGCTAAGATTGTAGATGAAGTCGAGAAAGGAAGACGGATGAGTATGTGTTGGTAGATGGTTTTCTATTCAAAGGAAATCAGTTGTGTATACCAGAGTGCAGTTTACGAATAAAGATTGTGAAGGAGTTGCATGAAGAAGGTCATGTGGGAAGAGATCGTACCTTGCAATTGATTTCTCAATCATATTTTTGGCCTTCCATGAGGAAAGAAGTTGAAAGATTTGTGCAGAGATGTCACATATGTCAAGTTTCCAAAGGGACAGCTACGAATGCAGGATTGTATATGCCATTGCCCGTGCCTACTAGACCATGGGTTGATATTAGCATGGATTTTGTTTTGGGTTTGCCAAGAACTCAACGAGGGAATGATTCTATACATGTTGTGGTGGATAGATTTTCGAAGATGGCACATTTCATAGCTTGTAAAAGGACCGCCGATGCAGTCCGTGTTGCTCAACTGTTCTTTAAAGAGGTTTATCGACTACATGGGTTACCTGAGACCATTGTTTCTGACCGGGATACTCGATTTCTAAGTCATTTTTGGCTGAGTCCGTGGAAGATGGTTGGGACTAAGCTGAATTTTAGTAGCGCCTGTCATCCACAAATGGATGGGAAAACGGAAGTGGTGAACAGATCTTTGGGAAACTTGTTGAGATGTCTTGTGAAGAATAATTTGAAGAGCTGGGATGTGAAGTTATGTCAAGCTGAGTTCAGACACAATCATGCCGTTAATCGAAGTACTGGATTCAGTCCATTTCAAGTAGTATATTCAGCAATTCCGAAGGGAACGTTGGATTTGTCAATAATTCCATGTCAGAAAGGGGTTGTTAAACGAGCTTGTGATTTCCTGGATGAGTTGTAGGAGTGTCACCGGATTGTTCATGAGCAATTGCTTAAGTTAAATGAGAAGTATAAGCAACTGGCAGATAAGAAGCGAAGGAGTGTGGACTTCAAAGAAGGTGATTTTGTTTATGCAATATTGACGAAAGATCATTTTCCGGTTGGAGATTACAACAAATTGAAAGCGCGAAAGATTGGTCCAGTAGAAATCCTGAAGAAGATCAATGATAATGCTTATCGGTTGAGACTACCGGATCATATCCACACTGCAGACGTTTTCAACGTCAAATATTTGATTCCGTATCATGAACATCAGCTTGTCGAGGAAAAGGAGAGTGTGAATTCGGGGTCGAATTCTTGTCAACCGGGGGAGGATGATGCAGCGCAACATGCCTGTAAATTATGACCTAACACTATTTGCAAGTTTCGACCTAACACTATTTGGGAGTTACGACCTAACTCGAGCGAATTAACAATTCAAGGAAGAAAACCCAACGACCTAACAAGTCCTATTGATCGACCTAGCGAGTTAACTCACTCAACGCGCATTTCCTTAGGTCGTTACGACCTAATGACTTCCGACTTAACATGTTTACCGACCTAAACGAGCTACGACGTACGAGCTACATGCTATTTGGAGTTATGCCGCTTTCTCACTTAGGTCGCTTGTCTTAAGTCTTTTCACTTATGTCGCTTCCAGTATGTCCCTGCCATGTTTATTTGAGTCGCTCCAGGATGCCGATTCAGTAGGTCGTACAATCCTTATGTCGCTGTCGAGTTTCTTTAGGTCGCTACTGGATGCCGAAGTGTTGAGTAGATGTATTGTTTATTAAGTCGATGTGATGTATTCTTTCTTATGTCGCTTATATATGTAAAGTCATATGTCGTGATGATGTATGTTGCTGTAATTCGTTAAGACTTAAGTCGCGTGATGTTGTAGTATTTCTTAGGTCGCCGGTCTGATGTATTGTTAAGTCGCTGCAGTTGAGTCATAGGTCGCGTCTGTTAGGTCGTGCACCTGTGTGTTGTAAGCCTATAAATAGGCAGGTTGGGTCATTTGTAAAGGAGGTTGATTTTGAATAAACTTTTGTTTGAGTGCTTTGTGCCTCTTTTAAAATTGGAAGTTGAGTGTTATCTCCTTTCTCCATTTTCGGTTATTCGAGTGCGCTCGAATCAACGATTTTGAAGCCGGTTCACGGAATCTCGTGCACGAGATCAACGTCGAAGAATCGTAGATCTTCTAACACGGTATCGTGCGCGATCAACGTGTTAAAGATAGCTAGAATCCGGTATCTCGCGAGATCAACGGATTTGTGCATTTATCTTGGGTATTATCAATTCATCGATTCATCATTGTATCGTTCCATAGTTGTTTTGTTGTTGTTGCATCATTTGGCGACAACTTGTGTTGTTATCCACCGCGTCAATATATATTTGGCAATTAAATCAAATCAATTTATAGAAATCAATTTTAAATTAATTGTAAGGAAATCTATAATAAATGAATTTATTTGTAAGTGAATGAAATTTATTTCTATATTAATTGGAAATTGGAATAAGATGGTAATTGTTAATGTAAAAAGAGTAAGCCTATAATAATTCTCCCCATAAATTGACAACCGAATCAATAATGTAATATTATCCATAATAGGGCAATTTGATTGAATAATAGAATGGAAAGCTTGTTAAATGGGATTATTGAAAATAAAATTGGTAATTTTTGAATTAGTGAAATTGGAAGTAAGGATAGTAATTATTGTAATAATTAAAATGAGAGTCAATTAGAATTTAATGAACCTTAATGTATATTAATGAGAATTTAAGGCAATAGTCACCATATATGAAGGAAATAGGATGAATTGAAATGTAGTTTATTTGTAAAACAATAAGTGATGTAATATAGGAATGAAATCAAAATAGATAAGTTTAATTGAGACTTTAATTTCAAATAACGTGGGAAATTGAAAAAAATATAGTAAATGGAAATATGATAGTCAATAAATAAAGGATGGAATGAGAGCATTAATGTAATGAATGTAAAACATATATTAACTATGGTTATAGAAAGGTTTAACAGAAAATGGAAGGATTGAAATCAGGTTTAAAGCAATGTATTGTAAGTAATTATAAATAACTGGATTTATTAAATTGAAAATAAATGAATTTAAATATCTAAATATTACGTTACTAGAGATTTAAATGAAATCTAAGAATATTAAAATAATAGATTTTGAATCCAATATTAAATCCTTCTATTTGAAATTTATGAAAGGAATAATCATTGATTTATTTAATTTAATAGAATTTTTGGAAATTTAATTTATAATTTTGAATATAATGAAATTTAAGATTTGACACTACAATTGATAGATTAACCAACTTTAAGTTCACATCTAAAGTTGTTTAAAATTTTGTATAAATGATTAAGAATCATAAAGTGATAAAGATTGTCAATTTCAGAATTTAAATGGGAAATTTGATTTAATTTATTTATTTTAAAATTATTTAATTATTGTAAAAATATCCATTTTGATCACTGACTCGGATTTCGACGAAACTAGTTTCATCGGATCCGTAACGGTAAATTACTGTAAGGTTTCAAGTTTCGTAGCGGTTGGACTTGTCGTTTGATCGTACGAACGTGAAACGCCTTGAAATCAAGAAAATAGAAATAAATTGAAATCAATTTGAAAAATATTGATTTTAGCATAACTTCTTCATACGATCCAATTTGAACCTGAAACCTTTTCCATCATGTTTAAAATATTTTAAAACATCTGTTTTGATATATGGGTTGACCCAATTTCATTCCGTACTCAGAACGGGCTTTTTGGGCCAATTTGTCGTTAGCGCGTATATCTATCAACCGATCCATCTATTTTATTTCAATTTTGCCTATTAATATCCTGCTATAAACCCTCGCCTCCCTATTTCTCATTTGTCTTTACGTATATTTCAACTATCTCTCCTCCTCAATGGCAGACAAACAAATCCTAGATCGAAATACAATTCCAAACCAAATCAAAAGCAAAAATTTCAAACTCCACAATATATAGCAAATTATATATCAATTCGAAGCTCTTGAAGAGCGCAATCCAGATCCACTGTCTGTTTTTCGATTGGAATTTCTGTGCATCTGGAATCAGTGGAAACATTCACGGCCATTTATCGCGCGTCGACGAACGTTGCCGGATCGACGAACCCATTTTGGGTTTTGTAGAGAGGATCGAGGGGATCGCATCCATGTGGGTTTCGTGGCGAGTTAACAGTCATATTTTTGGAATAATTGACTAGGGTTTCAAGGTGGAGGCGGCGGCTGTACAAACTTTGGCGTCGTTTGACTTCGTCTTGGTCGAGGGTGGTGCAGTTTTGATGGGCGAAAGTAGATGCGTGTTTGGAGACGCGTGGCGCGGAGGCGCGTGGTGGCGGCGTTCGCGAATCATGCTAGGGTTTTAGGGAAAAGTCGCGTGTGTGATTTGTGGAGCTGTGCGCGTGAACCACAGAGAAAGGATGACGTGGCTAATATGTAATGTGTTCTCTTTCTTCTATTTTTTTATTAAAATTCAAACACATTTAGCTATATATCTTTTGCACACGATATCCGTTTTACGCGCGGTTTCTTTTGTTAGGATCGTATTGAAATTTCGGACTTGATGACGCTAGTTTGGACGAATTTGGAAACTGTCAAATTTTTGGGTTTAAATTGGATTTACATTCAATTTAAATTCAAAAGGTGAGTGTTTTAACCCACTCACAACTTCTAAATTTTTTTATGTTTATTAAATTGATATATGATGTGATTTAAAATTTAATTATGGTTGTTTGGCATATTTTTAATCATCATCCCAGTTAATTTCATTTATTTAAATTAAATTGCTATTTAATTTATTCATTGCATTTAAACTGCTAGTTAAACAGTTATTTAATTTATTATTGAATATAAACTACTATTTAATACATGTTGTTTATTATCCGTTCTATATTGATGTTATTGATTGAATTTGATGATGATTGTGATAAATGGTTGATGGTTGATATTGGATAAATGGATGTTGTATTTTATATTGTTATAAACTGCAAGTTATTATGCATTTTCATTTCATTCGGGATTGTAGTTTGAAATGATATATAACCGTAATTTTTATTTTTAAATTACGGATTGAAATGATAAATATCCGTATCACTTGACCATAGGGTAGAAAATTTTATACAGACACCGCGGTATACACACACACACACACACATATACATATATACATATATATATATATATATATATATATATATATATATATATTGAAAGGATTTCTATGGTTTTGAAAAGAAATATACGGGTTATAAATAGTGATTTTTGACGTTATATAAACGTCAAAGTTATATTTTGTTTTAGCTATATATAAATATGCTTTGAAATATAAAATAAGCCCAATATTAAAGTTTGATTATTTTATATAATATGGTTAAATGAATATTGATTTTGAGACTATATAAATATTGTTATATATATATATAGTTAAATTCATGTATGTAAGCTATGTGTGAATTTGTTAAATAACAATAAGTTTAATAATGGAGTTGATTTCTATTAAATAAATATGGTTAAGTAATTAAATCATACTTTAATATAAAAGTTATGATGATTTAAAATAAATTAATCTTTGAAGATAAATTGGAGATTTATTTGAAATTGAGAAGTATTCAAGAATTTAACTCCATAAGTTGATGTAAATGTTTAGAACTTGAAATTTTAAAGGTATGATATTTATAACTGGATTTTCCAAGATTGAATTAAATGAATATTTCTAGTATAAATAAATTGAAGGAAAAATTTAGTTATTGGAAATTTGAGCTTATTTAAATGATTATGAATTTATTGTGCAAATATTTCAAAAAAATAAATAATTGGACATTGAAAATTTGAAATATATTGAAATCAAAATGGTTTATGGAAACTAAAAGTGAGTTGCAATCTTATGGATTTAGATTTAATTTAAATTGAATAAATTTGTAAAGTCGTGGAAATTATTTTACTTTATGAAGAAATTTCAAACTATTTTAGTTTATATGATGTAGAATATCTAAACCAATTAAGTTTGGAAGTTATGGAATGCGGAGTATTATGTTTTGAAAGTTATATTTCAAATGTTTGGTTTCGAAGTATATAAATTTGAAAGTGTTATGATGTAAAAAATAGATATTTTGAAAAATGATATCATATTGATTTGGTTTTGAAATAGAAATCATATCGCATTTATATAGTTTTGAAATGGAGATTTTATTCTGGTTTAAAAGTATAAACTATTTTGAAAAAAAAAACCACGGTGTTATAATAACGGTTAGTTGTTAAAGAGACCGGGATCGGAAGTTGTCATACTCTCTACCAACCCCGAAAACCACTTTAACAACCGTGTACGCGGTGGAGATTCCAGAATGAAGTAGGATGACGGCGGCGTTTCCTTTGATGAAAATACGTGGACCCGACTCCCGTGAGTTGGCATAAGGTGGCTAAAACAGGAGCGATTCTCGGGCCAATGAGGTCATTCCTTTGATCGGACACACTCCTTCGATATTATACTTTGACTTTTGGATTGATTCGGTGGCCACTTTTGATTTTTTTATTTCGAGGTGTTGTCCGAGATGGGCAGTGGTAGCTGTTATGCGTTACCACTAGCCCGGATGCGTAATTGATATATCTACCCTGGCATTGCCTAGTTGTGCCGTTTCACCTACCCTAGTGCGCTTCGTACGAGTTTCTATTTGTGTCGTACCTATAAAGTATCCTCTGGTAGCCTCCCGATCAGGAGGTGTTACGGTACTGTATAGACTATTGGCATTATTTGTGTTAAGGGCTTTATGGGTAACCCCTTAACGCTATTAAAAAGTAAGTTTATTTTACAATTAGACACTATTATAATAGCGAAATATACTACATAGTAAATAGTTTAACGGATCCTTAAGGGATGTAAATCCCGAGCATTTCTTGAGTTACTGCACTCATATTTATTTCTGTTGATTTAACTTACATAAGATCTTTTAGTTCTGACTCGAGTGTTTTGTCTTTCCAATTCGCTCGGGTCAGTCCGAGCATTTCAGGATCGAAGACTTTATTTCTGGAGGACGAAGACGAAGATTTCATTATTATTATTATATTATATTGTTCCACTACACACTGTATTCCGCTGCATCGATTTTATTTCGTTGGTATGTGCAACTTTGATATATATTGTATAAGTAAAATTAATTATTTTGTAAACAGCTTCATGAACTGTACATTTGATTATTATATTTTATCCTTCCCTGTGAGATTCTGTTTAGTTTTATTTCTTTCTCGTTTTTATTATTTACCCCATAACAATTCGCCATTCCGTATGGTTTGAATTGGCATGTGCATCGGTTTACGTATAGAAAGGTGGGATGTTACATCTGGTATCAGAGTTTTGGTTTAGCGATAAACCTTAGCTTTGTGGGGTCTGAGTCTTTATTAATAGGGTAGGAATACCCTATGGGGGTCGCTGAGTGTATATATGAGAGAGTGTATTTGTTAGAGTTATAAAAGATTTTAATATTGTGTTAATCTGTTCCGTTTTGTATTTATAAATCCTGGTTGGTGCATGGGACGCTATGACATCAATAGGGATTTCTAAACACTTAATAGGACATACCGACATAATATTTGGTTTTAATATAGGTGAATGAAATAATTTTGCCTATTATATTTTCTATATATATAAAGGAAATTTTATAAGGGTTGTATTTTTGGTTGCAATATATTGGGTGTTAGGTAATGGAATTTATAAATAATAGTTGAAATAAGATTGAAATAATTAATAGAACTTAAGTTCCGGGGTTTGAAAAATTCTTTTGAATGATTTTGAAATATAATAATAATATTATTAGAAGTATTTTCTGATATATATATTTTAATTTAATTTGAAAGAATTGTTTTAAAGAAACTCTGGAAAGAAATAAAGTTGTACTCCCCTCTCTGTCGTTGAAAAATAATTTCGGTGATGAGTGCACGCATCATCGACATTCATTTTCGAGTTTCTAAGTGGAAAGGACACTGTAGCATTTTACTGCAGATTTATTTTGATAACAAAAAAATAAATTTTAAATTGTTTTAAATATAATTGGATATAAATTTGTAAGGGTATATTTATCTGTTATTTTAAAATGATTTGAATAAAGCCCAGTGTTTAATTCTTAAGTTTCCATTGATTAATAGTTTCAGTTATTGTAGTGAAATTGAATGTATCTAATTTAAAATTTGAACCTTCAATTAAAATAAGAAATTTAATGCTAAGTTATGAATGAAATTAAAAGAAATCTGAAATGTGTAACCTATGAAACAAAGAATAATATTATTGAACATTAGTAATATTAAAGATAATAGAATAAACTTGTATAACTTTCAATTACATCCTTAAAAACATATATATAACTTACCAAAATAATAAAAGTTAAAATGTTTAATAAGAAATTGTAATAGATATTATACAAGTAAAAAGCTTGAGGTAATAAATGTAATTAATGAAATGCTTTAATAAATGAGAATTTGGTGTTGTATGTTATAAACTCAAGTATAATTGAAATATTACTAATTAAATATAATAGAGGCAAATATCGTAAGTAAGGAAATTCCTTTATAAATAATGAATTTGATGATGTTATAGTTGTGAACTTAAGTTATAACTGAAATGTTACTGTAATTAAGGTAATAAGAAGTAAGTATTGTAAGTATAAGATTATAAAGTTAAGTAAACGGTTGAAGCTATTTATAAATAAAATAAGTAGGAAAATGAATACTGTAAATAAGAGAAATTAAGTAATGAATAAATGAGTATAATGCATTGTATATGGATAAATGAAAACTGTAAGAAATTAAATGTAAAATAAAAAGATACATCATTATATGAATGGAAAGGAGACAACAAACAATAAATGTATGAATGTAATTAATAAAAATGAACTTGATTTATTGTGTGAAATTGTTATTTGTTGGTTTGTGGTTGTCTGGGGAAGGATACTTTACAATTGGTTGGATGTATGAATAACCTATTTAGCTTTATCTAAGACTGTTGAGTAAATTGTATACTTAATAGTTTATTTGTCATTCTATACAATTTAAAAGTGTCTAAACCTGAACAACTATTTGTTGTGTTTGATATGAATGAATGATTGAATTGTGTTGATTTTGTATGATGGTTGTATGCCTTGTTGCAATTGGTTGTTGTTGTATTGATTGTTGTTTATGGTTGAAACAACCTTAAATATTTCATTTTATATAATTGTTAACCTTTTGGATTATATAAGTGAAATACATGTTATGGAAGCAATTGCTACTGCTTTTGGTTTCATAATTAAGTGTAATTGCCCGACAAATAGGTACGTTTCTCGGATTACGGTTTATATCGTTATTATATTATTTTCCCGTGTTGGGATATATATTATTTTGGAAATTATATGTTATATATTTTTATATTTGAAATTATATTTTCTCTCGAGCCTCCCCGTACAAAGGAGACTCTGCCAAAATTTTCCGTGAATTTTGAACTTAGAATTTTTTTTTGAAAATGTTTTCCAAACTTTATTAATTTAAGTATAAAAAAGATCTATTGGTCATAAATTGGTATATTTTATTTAAATTAATAAAATTTTGTAAATTTATTTGTTTATAAATTTAATATTTAAATAAGATATATTGATTTCTTAATTCTTCTTTTCCCTTCTTTTCCTTTTCGATGACGAAAAGTTTTGAGTGGGGGAGAGTGTAACGACCCGTAAATTTTGATAAATAAAATTGGTTAATTTAATTAGATTTTCGAAATTAAATTAGAAAGGAATAAAAAATTTATAATGTATATTGAAATAAATATTAATAAAGAATTGTAGAAATGGTTATTAAACCTAATTGTTGAAAATTTAAGTGAAATCCCAACAAAGAAATAGTGTTAATTGTTGCACTTGGATAAAATTTAAAATAAATAATTAAAGACGAGAATTTAATTTACCCATGTATTAATATATTGATAAACTATAACTGTATGTGAATTAAGGTAGTAATGTAAATGGCAGTTGATGAATAACCAATTTAATGCAATTCAAATTTGATTGAAACGACTGTTTAGGTTATAATGGAGTGTAAATAGAAATATTTGGTAATAAATTGAATATAAGAAAACAAAGGCAATTAGTAAATTAATTAATGAATTCATAATAATAAATAGTGATTGAGTAAAATCAACATTCTGTATGTAATTGTTTGCAAATAATAACTAGAATTAATTGCAACAGTAAAAAAATGTAAGTTAACTGTTAATAACTTGGATGTAATTCCAGTAAGTGAAACAGTGTAAATGTTATAACTTGGTTACCAAATTTTTAACGGAAAGGTGAATGTAAATTGAAGAGAAGCGTAAGTTTATTTATAAGGCAATAACTGATGAAATAAAAGTTGGAAACAAAGTAAATAAATTATTAAGGACATTTAATAGTAAATAAATGTATATATATTTGGCAATTAAATCAAACCAATTTATAGAAATCAATTTTAAATTAATTGGAAGGAAATCTGTAATAAATGAAATTATTTGCAAGTGAATGAATTTTATTTCTATATTAATTGGAAATTGGAATAAGATGGTAATTGTTAATGTAAAAAGAGTAAGCTTATAATAATTCTCTCCATAAATTGATAACTGATTCAATAATGTAATACTATCCATAATAGGGCAATTTGATTGAATAATAGAATGGAAAGCCTGTTAAATGGGATTACTGAAAATAAAATTGGTAATTTCTGAATTAGTGAAATTGGAAGTAAGGATAGTAATTATTGTAACAATTAAAATGGGAGTCAATTAGAATTTAATGAACCTTAATGTATATTAATGAGAATTTAAGGCAATAGTCACCAGATATGAAGGAAATATGATGAATTAAAATGTAGTTTATTTGTAAAACAATAAGTGATGTAATATAGGAATGAAATCAAAATAGATAAGTTTAATTGAGACTTTAATTTCAAATAACGTGTGAAATTGACAAAAATATAGTAAATGGAAATATGATAGTCAATAAATAAAGGATGGAATGAGAGCATTAATGTAATGAAAGTAAAACAGATATTAACTATGATTATAGAAAGGTTTAATAGAAAATGGAAGGACTGAAATCAGGTTTAAAGCAATGTATTGTAAGTAATTGTAAATAACTGGATTTATTAAATTATAAATGAATTTAAATATCTAAATATTACGTTAGTAGAGATTTAAATGAAATCTAAGAATATTAAAATAATATGTTTTGAATCCATTATTAAATCCATCTATTTGAAATTTATGGATGGAATAACCATTGATTTATTTAATTTAATAGAATTTTTGGAAATTCGATTTATAATTTTGAGTATAATGAAATTGAAGATTTGACACTGCAATTGATAGATTAACCAACTTTAAATTGACATCAAAACTTGTTTAAATTCTTGTGTAAATGATTAAGAATTATAAAGTGATAAAGATTGTCAATTTCAGAATTTAAATGGGAAATTTGATTTAATTTATTTATTTTAAATTTATTTAATTAATGTAAAAATAGCCATTTTGACCACTGACTCGGATTTCGATGATACTAGTTTCATCGGATCCGTAACGGTAAATTATTGTAAGGTTTCAAGTTTCGTAACGATCAGACTTGTCGTTTGATCGTACAAACGTGAAACACCTTGAAATCAAGAAAATTGAAATCAATTGAAATCAATTTGAAAAATATTGATTTTAGCATAAGTTCTTCATACGATGCAATTTGAACCTGAAACCTTTTCCATCGTGTTTAAAATATTTTAAAACATCTGTTTTGATATATAGGTTGCCAATTTCGTTCCGTAGTCAGAACGGGCTTTTTGGGCCACTTTGTCTTTAGAGCGTATATCTATCAACCCGATCCATCTATTTTATTTCAATTTTGCCTGTAAAAATCCTACTATAAACCATAGCCTCCCTATTTCTCATTTGTCTGTATGTATATTTCAACTATCTCTCCTCCTCAATGGCAGACAAACAAATCCTAGATCCAAATACAATTCCAAACCAAATCAAAGCTAAAATTTCAAACTCCACAATATATAGCAAATTATATATCAGTTTGAAGCTCTTGAAGAGCGCAATCCAGATCCACTGTCTGTTTTTCGATTGGAATTTCTGTGCATCCGGAATCAGTGGAAACATTCACGGCCGTTCATCGCGCGTCGATGAACGTTGCCGGATCGACGAACCCCTTCTGGGTTTTGTAGAGAGGACCGAGGGGATCACATCCATGTGGGTTTCGTGGCGAGTTAACGGTCGGATTTTTTGCAATAATTGACTAGGGTTTCAAGGTGGAGGCGGCGGTTGTACAAACTTTGGCGTCGTTTGACTTCGTCGTTCGTCGAGAGTGGTGCGGTTTTGATGGGCGAAAGTGGATGCGTGTCTGGCGGCTCATGGCGCAGCGGTGCGTGGTGGCGGCATTCACGAATCATGCTAGGGTCTCAGAGAAAATTACGTGTGTGGTTTGTGGAGCTGTGCGCGTGAACAACAGAGAAAGGATGACGTGGCTAATATGTAATGTGTTCTCTTTCTTTTAAATTTTTTATTAAAATTCAAACACATTTATTGATATATCTTTTGCATACGATGTCCGTTTTATGCGCGGTTTCTTTTATTAGGACTGTACTGAAATTCCGGACTTGATGACGCTTGTTTGGACAAATTTGGGGACTGTTAAATTTTTGGATTTAAATTGGATTTAAATTCAATTTAAATTCAAAAGGCGAGTGTTTTAACCCACTCCCAACTTCTAAATTTTTTTATGTTTGTTAAATTGATATATGATGTGATTTAAAATTTAATTATGGTTGTTTGGCATATTTTTAATCATCATCCCACTTAATTTCATTTATTTAAATTGAATTGCTATTTAATTTATTCATTGCATTTAAAATGCCAGTTAAACAGTTATTAAATTTATTATTGAATATAAACTGCTATTTAATACCTGTTGTTTATTATCCGTCCTATATTGATGTTATTGATCGAATTTGATGATGATTGTGATAAATGGTTGATATTGGATGAATGGATGATGTATTTTATATTGTCATAAACCGCAAGTTATTATGCATTTTTATTTCATTCGGGATTGCGGTTTGAAATGATATATAATCGTAATTTTTATTTTTAAATTACGGATTGAAGATAAATATCCGTATCACTTGAACATAGGGTAGAAAATTTTATACAGACACCGCGGTATGTGTGTATATATATATATATATATATATATATATATATATTGAAAGGACTTCTATGGTTTTGAAAAGAAATATACGGGATATATAAATATTGATTTTTGATGTTATATAAACGTTAAAGTTATATTTTGATTTTAGCTATATATAACTGTGCTTTGAAATATAAAATTAGCCCAATATTAAAGTTTGATTATTTTATATAATAAGGTTAAATGAATATAGATTTTGAGATTCTATAAATATTATTATATATATATGGTTATATTCATGTATTTAAGCTATGTATGAATTTATTAAATAATAATAAGTTTGATAATGGAGTTGATTTTTATTTAAATAAATATGGTTAAGTAATTAAATCACACTTTAATATAAAAGTTATGATGATTTAAAATAAATTAAGATTTGAAGGTAAATTGGAGATTTATTTGAAATGGAGAAGCATTTAAGAATTTAACTCCATAAGTTGATGTAAATGTATTGAACTTGAAATTTTAAAGGTATGATATTTATAACTGGATTTTCCAAGATTGAATTAAATGAATATTTCTAGTATAAATAAATTGAAGGAAAAATTTAGTTATTGGAAATTTGAGTTTATTTAAATGATTATGAATTTATTGTGCAAATATTTCAAAAAAATAAATAATTGGACATTGAAAGTTTGAAATATATTGAAATTGAAATGGTTTATGGAAACTAAAAGTGAGTTGTAATCTTATGGATTTAGATTTAATTTAAATTGAATAAATTTGTAAAGTGGTGGAAATTATTTTACTTTATGAAGAAATTTCAAACTATTTTAGTTTATATGCCGTAGAATATGTAAACCAATTAAGTTTGGAAGTTATGGAACGCAGAGTATTATGTTTTGAAAGTTATATTTCAAATGTTTGGTTTCAAAGTATATAAATTTGAAAGTGTTATGATGTAAAAAAAAGATATTTTGAAAAATGATATCATATTGATTTGGTTTTGAAATAGAAATGATATCGCATTTATATAGTTTTGAAATGGATATTTTATTCTGGTTTAAAAGTATAAACTATTTTGAAAAAAACCACGGTGTTATAATAACGGTTGGTTGTTAAAGAGATCGGGATCGGAAGTTGTCATACTCACTGCCAACCCCGAAAACCACTTTTAACAACCGTATACGCGGTGGATATTACAGAATGAAGTAGGATGGTGGCCTTTGAGGAAAATACGTGGACCCGACTCCCGTGAGTTGGCATAAGGTGGATAAAACATGAGCGATTCCCGTGCTAGTGAGCTCATTCCTTTGATCGGACGCACTCCTTCGATATTATACTTTGACTTTTGGATTGATTCGGTGGCCACTTTTGATATTTTTATTTCGGGGCGTTGTCCGAGGGGGCGGTAGTAGCTGCTACGCGTTACCACCAGCCCGGATGCGTAATTGGTATATCTACCCTGGCATTGTCTAGTTATGCCGTGTCACCTACCCTAGCGCGCCTGTACGAGTTTCTATTTGTATCGTACCTATGGAGTATCCTCTGGTAGCCTCCCGATCAGGAGGTATTACGGTGCTGTATAGACTACTGGCATTATTTGTGTTAAGGGCTATATGGGTAACCCCTTAACGCTATTAAAAAGTAAGTTTATTTTTACAATTAGACACTATTATAATAGCAAAATATACTACATAGTAAATAGTTTAACAGATCCTTAAGAGATGTAAATCCCGAGCATTTCTTGAGTTACTGCACTCATATTTATTTCTGTTGATTTAACTTACATAAGATTTTTTAGTTCTGACTCGAGTGTTTTGTCTTTTCAATTCGCTCGGGTTAGTCCGAGCATTTCAGGATCGAAGATTTTATTTCTGGAGGACGAAGACGAAGATTTCATTATTATTATTATATTATATTGTTCCGCTACACACTGTATTCCGCTGCATCGATTTTATTTCGTTGGTATGTGCAATTCTGATATATATTGCATAAGTAAAATTAAATATTTTGTAAACAGCTTCATGAACTGTACATTTGATTATTATATTTTATCCTTCCGCTGTGAGATTCTGTTTAGTTTTATTACTTTCTCATTTTTCTTATTTACCCCATAACAATCCGCCCTTTCGTATGGTTTTTGAATTGGCATGTGCGTCGGTTGAAAGAGTATAGAAAGGCAGGATGTTACACTTTTAATGGCAGCTTCAATATTCTTGCTTCCTTGAATCTTTGGAGCTGACTAATAAATTGAAGCAAATATTTCGGTGAGTTTTATACTCACACTTCTAATATAAGGTCAGTGATATTCTTGGGTTACTTCATAAAAATTGTGTGTGCAATGTTCTGGCATGCGTGTAATTGCTGTGTGCCCAAACTATATTTTTCGTGCGTACACTTTAAGTTTTCATTCATTTTAAGATGTTACAAGCCGTTGTTATATTTTTGCATCATTTTTCATTTGGTTCAAAAGTGACATGTAGATGTTCCAGAGGCGAAAAAAATAAAAAAAATAAAATAAAAAGTGACGTGTAGTGTTCAGGCCACATCTAAAATGGTGTACACGCGTACCTGGGCATTTTATCCTACGTGGGTACATACTAGTGCAAATTGCTGTGTGTTGCAAGTTATTAATTTTACAAAAATGTGCATTCCATTTTCGCATGCATGTCCTGATCTGCGTTGCTTTGTTTCCATATTTGCTAGTTCTTTCGAGTCAGTGAAATTGGTGTACGATTGTTTTGTAGTCTTCATCACACTTGTCTTCGAGCCTGGGCAGTTTGGTTTCATTAATGAGGTCTACTTCGTTTTTTTAGTGTGAAAAGAAAAATAAGCTCAGGTCCTTTCTTTAAAATGCTAGGTGCATGCAACACCTTGTGCATGCATGCGGTGTGTATATTTTATTGCAAGCCATTTCCAGTCAATTTGATATTGCTTTACAATTGTTGCGTGTATTCATTTTTGTACGTGCATAATATTTTCACCTTCATACAAGCCATATTGCAGCATGCGTGTAATATTTTTGGCCAAGTCATTCATTTTTATCGACATTATTTTATGCAATGTCGTATGCATAGGAATCACGGCTTGTTTATTTTATAATTTTTCTCATTTTGAACGTATGAGGGTAAATTGCATTGCACCAGTTTATAGTGCCAGGCCTTTAAAAATGTTGTGTGCGTGCAAGTATTTCGATGATATAGTGGGGCAGTCCACTATTTAATTTACGTTGAACCGGTATTACGTTTTAAAACGTATTTTGCGCCGTTATTTTTATAATGGAATTTTTATTCCTGTGGTATATTTTTGAAGCGTGTGTTTTGATGACATTTTTGACGAAAAAAATTACTGTTATTTTGACTTCAGTAACCGTCAATTTAAAGTGAATTTTTAAGCGGTTATCCCGCATTGCTGATTTGATATCTGTTTTTACAGTGTTTTGTGAAGCGCAATTTCCTTGTCGAAATTGCTACAGATGTTGCTGTTTTAATCACTTGTTTTCAAAATCGTTTTAAAATAAAATTGTTTCCAATTTTTTTACAATTTACTCTTTCAAAAGAATGAGGAATCAATTTAAATGCTTCAGCAAAATTAAGGACTATGAACCCTTACTTTTACTTATTTGGTTAATTCCGGACTTGTCCGTTTGAGAACGTAAAATGTTATTTATATAAAATGCACCATTTTGCACTTTCAAGGAAACAATGAAGAGATTTAAACGATTTAGCAAAAGTGCATAGTATGGAACCACGCTTTTACTAATTTGGTTAATTCCGGACTCGTTAATTGAAATATTTGCTGAGGATTTGCTGTTTGATGATTTTGATGGTTTGTTGGGCTTTCGAGCCACTCCGTTGGACCTTCGGGTCATCTGATGGACCTTCGTGTCAATTACCAGAACTAGACCTTCGGGTCACTCTACCGGCCTTCGGGTCATCTGATGGGCGCCAAAAATTATAGTACTTGGTAGGCTTTGGCCATATGAGATGCATGTGCGGCGTAGCTAAAACTCGCCATCTGCTGGGATCGATCCACTTTTATGCTGATTTTTCTAGTTATCTATTTGGATTTCTAGATTTTGTGAATTGCCGCTTTGCATTCAATTTTGAATTTAAAAGTTGAGTTTGTGTATATTCTCATCTGAGATTATAATTTTGCGTATCGTTGTTTTGAATTCAATTGTGAATTTGAAAGTTGATTTGATGGAGTTTAAATTGAGATTTCTTCATTTAAACTATGTTGATTATTTATGTTGAATAGTCTCATTCAAGATTATAATTATTTGCTTAAGTGTTGTTTATCATACACTTATTTCTGAGTTTAAATTAGACTGATCCGGTTATTATTTTCTTTTAAATAATACTAGGGCCAGACCGAGTTATTTCAGGATAATCGTTATCTCAGATTCAGTTGCAGCTTCAGCTTTTGGAATTTCACTCCATCTTTTGTCTAGTCTTCGAGGTGTACTGTTGGTGTATTGGCTGTCGCCTCATGTATGTTGATGTCATTGTATATGTACATTTGGTTCATATGAATGATCGATTGTTGTAGCATGTATTCCAGATTTGTCGTTCGCTATACATCTGATATTTCTGTTCTGATGTGATTATACTATAAGTGTTGTTGTTATTATGAGTTGTTTAGAATTTTTCTTAAGCCACCATAGTTTCGTTTTAGATTTGGATTGAATATATATCTTTGGGAGTAATTTATACTCCTATCGATGTAATCAATACTCATCTAAGGCATAACTTACGAATGGTCGCTTCTAACAAGCCTTATTCTTCGCAACAGCAGACGTTATTCCTTGTAATAACCTTTGTTATTGTGAGCATAGAGGTGGGACTTCACAGCTTGGTATTAGAGCTGAGATTCAGAACAAATTATACAGAACGGAAGCATAATGGAACATGTGTTACAACTATTTGAGGGTTTTATTCGTGCCTTTCTAATCTATTCCTTCCACTTTAACATGTAGAGTATGTCTAGGAATAAATTTTATATTCCATAGTATCCATTTGTTAAATTTCTTATCAATTGTGTGCTGTTTAACTAATTTTTATCTTCTCTTGTTCTCTCAGCCTATGGCTGGAAGAGGTAGAGGGAAGCGTCCTACTGCAGGTCCGTCTAGTGGTTCTCATCCGGAGGGAGTCTATATGTCAGCTTATCAGTTTATGGAGCTATTTTGGGATACTCAGCCTTCTGTTGCTACTCCCACAGCTACTAATCAAAAGTCTGCCTTCGCCCGCTTGTGTAGTGACTATTCCCACCTTGGAGGCAAGCCTTTCAAGGGATCGGAAAGTGTAATGGAGGTTCAGACTTGGTTGCGCAGTTGTGAGCGCATATTTTCTTGGAAGGATCTTTCTAATCATCATCGCATTCTCGTAGCATCTAGCATGTTGCAAGAGCGTGCGCTTGATTGGTATGCGCTTTTTATTATGGAAGTTGATGAGTCCTCTCTCTCGTGGTCAGTTTAAGGAACGTTTTGAACTTAAGTTCGTTCCTGAATCAGAAAAGGCTAATCTTGCTCGTAGTTTCCTTGAGTTGAAGAAAGGAAAGTCCTATGTTTCTGATTATGTTGCATCTTTCGAGGCCTTATCCAAATACAGAGTTGAGTTCATTATCACTCCGCGTAAGAAGAATCTTCGTTTTGTTGATGGTTTGAAGAAGTATGTGAAGAAAGTGTAGGATCGATTTCACCCTAGAGGGGGGGTGAATAGGGTGATAGTGTAAATTATAAAAATTAATCGCGGAAGCTTATCAATTAATTTAAATTCAGATCACAGAATAGCAGCACAGATATAGCAGAATGTAAATAACAGAACAGAACAACACAGAATTTACCGAGCTTCGGCAAAACCCTGTCTACGTGCTGCCCCCAAGGTTTCTACTAGAAATTAGATAGTCCCTCGCTTACACACGTAAACTCGCTATACCCGCTATTGACTAATCTAACTCTACGCTCAAAACCCTGACCACAACTCAACCACCGAGTTGCGAATTCCCAAACTACACATCGTAGTTTGTCCCCTAGTCACACGACTAGAAAATTAAAAACGGTTTAAAAGAAAAATACAATTTAAAACAATTTAAATAACAAAACCCTATTTAATAAAAAACAAAGCCCAAATTAATAAACAAAGGCCGACCCCTTATTCACTTCTTCAACCCGTTCCTTTTATTTTTTCGTTCGTGAAAAAATGGCCGCTCCTCAGATTTTAGGGCTTCGTCCCTTTGGTGCCGTGCTCTTAATTTAGGGTTTCAAATTGAAGTCGCTGCCTTTGTTGGTTGATTGCAATCACTGTTTCTCTGATTTGCGTCAATTGTTTGCGGCTTCTCCTCCTTGATCGAGTTCGATTGCTTCGGTATGTAATTTGTGCTTTTTGCTTTTTCTAATCTTTCGTACTTGAACTCGATACTTTATGCCGATGATGATTTTGGGTATTTATAGGATTCGAAATCATATTTTTGCGTTCGTATTTTCGTGTTTGAATTTTTCTACTAATTTGCTTTGGCCACTCGATTGTACTTGGATGATTGAGATAAAATCTGACTAATTCAATTTCGTATAAATTGATATTGCTTGGCACTCACGGTTTCGATTTGTGACTTGTATACTACGGCTTTGACCATTTCAACTTTGATTTCGACACGGCTTTGATTTGTGAATTCATGTGTTTGCTTCGGCCCTGTGAATTCATTGTTGTGATGTTACACTTGTCTTCATATGCCCTTGACTTTGCTGTGCATTGCATTGATGATTTTGGCCTTGACCACCTTGGTCTTGAACATTGCTGTATCCATATGGTATTCAGTACTGTGGCATTGCTTATTGATGTTTCTGTTTGCATTTGAGTTTGTAGCTTGGTGTCATGTTTGCTGGACTTGTTGTTGGCATGTGCATTGTGTTTATTTGTGTCCACTGATGCTTTGAGTCTGCAACTTGTAGCTGGACTTGTTTCACTTTTTCTTTGATCTTTTGTTCATGCTGTTGCACTTGGTGTTTTGGTTTGAACTTGCAGTTAAGAACATTTGCATCTGGTTCTGTTTGCTTTGACTTCACTTGTTTGAGTCTGATATCTTGATTGATGCTGTACATATTGCTGTTATGCAGTAATCGAGTTTCACTTGCATTGCCGAGTTATTCTGATGCATCCACTTCATTCATTCGTATCAGTTGTTCAGTTTGCACTTGTTCATCTTGTAGTTTGCTTTGGTCTTGAGCATTGCCATGCCATTGAGCATTGTTGTAGTGTGTTACCATATTGATGCCTCTGATCATTTGACTGCACATGTTTCAGTGACATTGTGTTCATTTGAGTTGTCTCCACCTTCTGGTATGCTGCAGCTTGGTCTTTGTTGCATCTTTGTGTTGCTGTACTTCATGTTGTATTCATGCAGCTTGTTTTCAATATATACTTGTATGTTGCAGTCCATGTTCTTCACTGTTAGTCGAGCTTGAGTACATGTATTCTTGGCACACTGATGCATTGTAACTTGAGTTTCACTCACTTGAGTGTTTGTTGCAGTATCTTGTGGTTGCTATGCCTTGTTTACCATGTTGTTGCATTGTATTGTTTGTCTCTATGCTTGATGTCTACATGCATGTGGTCTTGCTGCAGTTTGATCTCATATTCATTCTTTGATCATGTTGGCTATTTGGTCGAGTTCACTTGAGTCAGTGGAGTTGTTTCATTGTATATATCACTGGTTCATTCCATTGTTTCATGCATGTGACATTGGTGCATTGTCGTGAGTAGTTTGTAGTTGCTTCTGTGCCTTCGGTCATGTTGCCTTGTGTTGAATCCAGTTTCAAAACTCGGATTTGACCTTGTGCTTGTGTCGTGATTTTCAATGTTATTGCACGTGAGTTGAACCCGGTTTTTCATTTGGGTTTGACCTATGCTCGCCTGTCCCTGTAAATCAATCAAGTGTATATATCGGCGTGCACGGCCTTGTGGCATATACAGTAATACACTGTGTATGTCACAAGTTGTTCGTGTATGATGAATTCAAATTTAAATGATGACGAACAACCCAAATAACTGAGGCAAATCATATTTTCAAAATCCATCTTTTATTTTATATTGCAAAAATATCTCTTTTTCAATTTTACTGCGTTAGTGAATATTTTTGCAGATTGCTCAGATGCTGGATTCAAACTGGAATGCAGTTGAAGATAAATACGAGTGTGAGTGATATGTAGTGAGGTGCTGATGTAAAATAGTGATGTAATTGAATTTGTATCACAGTTGTATAGTGAATAGTGAGAGCTTGAATTTGTATACTATTCAAAATTGTAATAAATATTTGTTTGAATAAAATATTCGTTTGAATTCAAATTCCGTGTTATTTATTTTATTCAACAAATATTTATTTAATCTGTGAAAAATAAAATAGTATATTATCAAATACATTTAAATGAATGTATATATGTTTATTATCATCAAACAAAAATCATATAAGCGCATATTCAACAATCTCCCCCTTTTGATGATAACAAACATATATTTAAGATTTTGAATATGTTAAATGTATTTGATCATTGATATATCCTAATTGCTCCCCCTATTTAAATGCTTCCTCTCTACACAATACTCCCCCTACATATATGCATACAAATAAAAATATGCAAATGAGTCTAGATGCAAATAGAAAATTATTTGACCTTTGCTTGAATTTATTTGACAAAATCTTAACTTTTCTCTCCCCCTTTTGTTATCAGCAAAAGAATAATAGTGTTAGAGAAAATAGAGATAAAGTTATCGATATTAATCCAACATTAAAACTCAATTGAATATAAATATTAAATTTCAATAAAAAATCAAACAAAAAATCATAAATATTTTGTTAGGCGCATATTCCACTTTTAGAATGATAGGAATGATATCATCATATAAAACCATACAGTTGTGTCTATTTGTGGTATATTTATATCAGGAATTTGAATAACTACTAACCATGCATAACCGTTAGGACTTTTAAATGAGATTAGTAGTATTCCAATTTTATTTAAAAAAAAATGAATTCAAGTATCTTCTAACCACGCATAACCGTGAGGACTTTTAAATGGGATTAGAATCAACTTGTTTATTTTACAAATTAACTTTTGATATGCGTTCCATACATGCATAACCGCGAGGACTTTTAAATGAGCATGGAATCACATAACAAATTCCAAGTAATTCACCCATGCATAACCGTAAGGACTTTTAAATGAGAGTGAATACTTTGGTATTTATTTATTATTATTATTAATTAATATATTTTTTTTTAAAAAAATGTGAAAATGAAAAACGAACGATTCCTGTTTAAAGTACCACATATCGACAAACTATATAGAATTTTGATGAGTGATGGTTGATAGAAATATGATAGGTATAGAGATGGTCATGGAATTTTTACCAACAAAAAGTTTTATAACTCTTGTTTAAATTTCTAAAGAAATTTTCTAATTATACTTTCTCGAGTTATAATCAATATCAACACTCATCACTTTTTCAATCACTATTTTTCTTTTCGATAATCATTTGGGAGTCAGATTAGTCATAATAGTCATTTAAAATCAAATTCAAAAATAATTATGAAATTAATTTTTCAAAAATGAATAATCTGAAAATATGGTCAAAAATGATTTTCTCCAGGGGGTTTTTTAAAAGAAAATTTTCTGCTATTTGAAAATTATTTGAAATGAAAAATATGCAGATATTTTCTTTGAAAAACGATGCAGTTACTAAATGTCTCAAAAAATCACGTTTCACTAGTAATTTTTCTATCAACTAGATTACCAGTGTAATCTGCATCTGAATTTCTCTTTCACTCAAAAATTATCATCAATTGTGTTTTATAGACCAAAACATGAAGTGTGCATCAAAAATTTCAAACTCAATTTTTTCAGCAATTTAAATGACATTCTTTTGAATTTGAAATGAAGCCGTGTAAATAATCGAAAACCGTGAATATAGAGTTAGCCGAATTATAACCAAATGTATTATTATCCAACAAAACACTATTTTTAATCCAAAATGATATATATGAAGTAATTCAAAGAATCTAGAGATTTTTATAGTGTTTTTGGCATAAGAATATAATTGGCCAACTATGTTGAATAAGTCAGAATCAAAATCATCATCTTTTCATCAATCTCAATATTGGCTGAATTTTAATTCAGAATATGGTGCAGATTATCACATTTAATATATCGTTTAAAACATACCATTACCTGTTTTACCTTTACGATATTTTTCGTTGTTGTCCATTGTGATTCTGTCACCTTTATACTAGGCTAAGGAACTTTGCTTTGTCGCCCGATGTGTTTCTGGAACAGCCAAAAAAATCCAGAGAACACTATTGTTGTTCCTTAGCCTGCCACCACACCTACACGGAAAAGGATTTATGTGACCTATTTGTTTTTATAGGTCCATGGTTGTTAGTGGCAGAAAATTTTGAAAAATAATTTTGTGTAGACCCAAAACTATTTATAATTGTTCCCTTTGGCACCCAAATTTGTTTAACTTTGAGAGATTTTATATTTGTGCCTTTTGGAACCCAAATCGGTATAGTTTTCACATGTTTGGGTCTATACCAACAATTATTGTGATTGTGTCCATATTTTCTACAAATCATGCACATTGAATTTTCTTGATTAATCTTGTTTTCAACAATTTTCGAACTATTATATCCAAGTCCTTGTTTAACCGTATTAACAGTTTGCTTTTCTAATAGCATATTCAACCATTTTTCACTTTTTGAAAATTTATCTAAAGTCGTTGACAATTGTTGAACTTGTGATTTGAGAGATTCATTTTCGTTTAACAACTGTGTGCACTTTTTAATAGAATTCTCTCTCCTAATATTTTCATTCTCCTTTAAAATCAGAATTTCATTTTCAAGCGATTTTATTTTAATTTCTGATTTTTTAATTTCTTCATCAAATGTTGGACACTTATCACACTTAGAGATCCTACTTTGATAGGTTTTAACTAATTGATCAAGTTGTTTATTACATTCTATCAAAGTATCTTTTTGAGATTCAAGTTTGGCGTATTTTTCCCTAAGTCGTTCAAAACAACCGTTTACTTCATGAAAATATATAAGCAACTCAGAATGGGTAAGTTTTGATACCTCACTTGGCTCGTCATCGTCACTGTCAGTTGTATCACCTTGAAGACACAATTCTGCCTTTTCGCTTTCACTGCCAGTGCTTTGATCATTCTCGTCTATTTCATCCCAAGTGGCTGCAAAACTTTTCTTTTTCTGTTTCTTTCCATGGCTGGATTTAATTTCTGGACAATCGGGCTTGATATGGCCGGGTTTGTTGCAATTATAACAAATAAACTTTTGTTCTTCCGAGTAGTCTAGTGCTTTGGCTATTCTGCTTTTTGCTTTTTGAATTCGAGCTGAATTTCCATGTTTTTGATTCCATTTTTTGAATTTCCTTATTAACAGCTCCAATTCTGCTGCTCCATCATCTTCATCATTATCATCATCACTTTTGGTTGTTCCTTTGGGAGCTATTGATTTCTTTTGAGTGTCACCTTCTTCACGCTCTTCTTTGAATTTCATTTCTAGCTCATAAGTGGTGAGATTTCCGATGAGTTCTTCAACTTTAAGTTGTTTTAAATCTTTCGATTCTTGTATGGCAGTTACTTTTGCTTCAAAGCTTCGTGGAAGGACTCTGAGGATTTTTGGGACTATTTCTAATTCGGTGTATGTTTTTCCGAGTGCTTTTGATTTGTATACGATATTAGAGAGTCGTCCGTACATCTCTTTGACATTTTCTTCCTTCGCCATTTTGAAATTCTCGTATTCGCTACTTAGCATTGCAAGGCGAGATTCTTTGACTTGAGATGTTCCTTCGTGAGTCACTTCTAGTGTGTGCCATATTTCCTGTGCAGTTAGACAATGTGAGACACGATTAAATTCAAATTGATCCAATGAACAGATAATAGAATTCATAGCTCTAGCATTTGCATTTTGTAATCTATTTTCTAGATCTGTCCATTGATCTTTTGGTTTCTCTATTTCCTGATTATCTACAATTATAGTTGGTATACTATAACCTGTCTCAACAATATTCCAAGCGTCAATGGTTTTCAGAAAAATTTGCATTCTATTTTTCCAGTAAGCATATTCACCATTGAACATTGGTGGTCTAACTATGGATTGACCTTATGCAAAAGCATTATTAAAAGAAGCCATTTTAAAAATTCAAATTTTTAAAACAAAAACAGATTTTTTTTGAAACACGAATTTTTAAAACAAAAATTGATTTTTGAAACACGAATTTTTAAACGAAAATTGGTTTTTGTAAAATCAAAATTTTAAAACAAAAATGGCTTTTGTTCCTAGCTCTGATACCACTTATAGGATCGATTTCACCCTAGAGGGGGGGTGAATAGGGTGATAGTGTAAATTATAAAAATTAATCGCGGAAGCTTATCAATTAATTTAAATTCAGATCACAGAATAGCAGCACAGATATAGCAGAATATAAATAACAGAACAGAACAACACAGAATTTACCCAGCTTCGGCAAAACCCTGCCTACGTGCTGCCCCCAAGGTTTCTACTAGAAATTAGATAGTCCCTCGCTTACACACGTAAACTCGCTATACCCGCTATTGACTAATCTAACTCTACGCTCAAAACCCTGACCACAACTCAACCACCGAGTTGCGAATTCCCAAACTACACACCGTAGTTTGTCCCCTAGTCACACGACTAGAAAATTAAAAACGGTTTAAAAGAAAAATACAATTTAAAACAATTTAAATAACAAAACCCTATTTAATAAAAAATAAAGCCCAAATTAATAAACAAAGGTCGGCCCCTTATTCACTTCTTCAACCCGTTCCTTTTATTTTTTCGTTCGTGAAAAAATGGCCGCTCCTCAGATTTTAGGGCTTCGTCCCTTTGGTGCCGTGCTCTTAATTTAGGGTTTCAAATTGAAGTCGCTGCCTTTGTTGGTTGATTGCAATCACTGTTTCTCTGATTTGCTTCAATTGTTTGCGGCTTCTCCTCCTTGATCGAGTTCGATTGCTTCGGTATGTAATTTGTGCTTTTTGCTTTTTCTAATCTTTCGTACTTGAACTCGATACTTTATGCCGATGATGATTTTGGGTATATATAGGATTCGAAATCCTATTTTTGCGTTCGTATTTTCGTGTTTGAATTTGTCTACTGATTTGCTTTGGCCATTCGATTATACTTGGATGATTGAGATAAAATCTGACTAATTCAATTTCGTATAAATTGATATTGCTTGGCACTCACGGTTTCGATTTGTGACTTGTATACTACGGCTCTGACCATTTCAACGTTGATTTCGACACGGCTTTGATTTGTGAATTCATGTGTTTGCTTCGGCCCTGTGAATTCATTGTTGTGATGTTACACTTGTCTTCATATGCCCTTGACTTTGCTGTGCATTGCATTGATGATTTTGGCCTTGACCACCTTGGTCTTGAACATTGCTGTGTCCATATGGTATTCAGTACTGTGGCATTGCATATTGATGTTTCTGTTTGCATTTGAGTTTGTAGCTTGGTGTCATGTTTGCTGGACTTGTTGTTGGCATGTGCATTGTGTTTATTTGTGTCCACTGATGCTTTGAGTCTGCAACTTGTAGCTGGACTTGTTTCACTTTTTCTTTGATCTTTTGTTCATGCTGTTGCACTTGGTGTTTTGGTTTGAACTTGCAGTTAAGAACATTTGCATCTGGTTCTGTTTGCTTTGACTTCATTTGTTTGAGTCTGATATCTTGATTGATGCTGTACATATTGCTGTTATGCAGTAATCGAGTTTCACTTGCATTGCCGAGTTATTCTGATGCATCCACTTCATTCATTTGTATCAGTTGTTCAGTTTGCACTTGTTCATCTTGTAGTTTGCTTTGGTCTTGAGCATTGCCATGCCATTGAGCATTGTTGTAGTGTGTTACCATATTGATGCCTCTGATCATTTGACTGCACATGTTTCAGTGACATTGTGTTCATTTGAGTTGTCTCCACCTTCTGGTATGCTGCAGCTTGGTCTTTGTTGCATCTTTGTGTTGCTGTACTTCATGTTGTATTCATGCAGCTTGTTTTCAATATATACTTGTATGTTGCAGTCCATGTTCTTCACTGTTAGTCGAGCTTGAGTACATGTATTCTTGGCACACTGATGCATTGTAACTTGAGTTTCACTCACTTGAGTGTTTGTTGCAGTATCTTGTGGTTGCTATGCCTTGTTTACCATGTTGTTGCATTGTATTGTTTGTCTCTATGCTTGATGTCTACATGCATGTGGTCTTGCTGCAGTTTGATCTCATATTCATTCTTTGATCATGTTGGCTATTTGGTCGAGTTCACTTGAGTCAGTGGAGTTGTTTCATTGTATATATCACTGGTTCATTCCATTGTTTCATGCATGTGACATTGGTGCATTGTCGTGAGTAGTTTGTAGTTGCTTCTGTGCCTTCGGTCATGTTGCCTTGTGTTGAATCCAGTTTCAAAACTCGGATTTGACCTTGTGCTTGTGTCATGATTTTCAATGTTATTGCACGTGAGTTGAACCCGATTTTTCATTTGGGTTTGACCTGTGCTCGCCTGTCCCTGTAAATCAATCAAGTGTATATATCGGCGTGCACGGCCTTGTGGCATATACAGTAATACACTGTGTATGTCACAAGTTGTTCGTGTATGATGAATTCAAATTTAAATGATGACGAACAACCCAAATAACTGAGGCAAATCATATTTTCAAAATCCATCTTTTATTTTATATCGCAAAAATATCTCTTTTTCAATTTTACTGCGTTAGTGAATATTTTTGCAGATTGCTCAGATGCTGGATTCAAACTGGAATGCAGTTGAAGATAAATACGAGTGTAAGTGATATGTAGTGAGGTGCTGATGTAAAATAGTGATGTAATTGAATTTGTATCACAGTTGTATAGTGAATAGTGAGAGCTTGAATTTGTATACTATTCAAAATTGTAATAAATATTTGTTTGAATAAAATATTCGTTTGAATTCAAATTCCGTGTTATTTATTTTATTCAACAAATATTTATTTAATCTGTGAAAAATAAAATAGTATATTATCAAATACATTTAAATGAATGTATATATGTTTATTATCATCAAACAAAAATCATATAAGCGCATATTCAACAATCTTCCCCTTTTGATGATAACAAACATATATTTAAGATTTTGAATATGTTAAATGTATTTGATCATTGATATATCCTAATTGCTCCCCCTATTTAAATGCTTCCTCTCTACACAATACTCCCCCTACATATATGCATACAAATAAAAATATGCAAATGAGTCTAGATGCAAATAGAAAATTATTTGACCTTTGCTTGAATTTATTTGACAAAATCTTAACTTTTCTCTCCCCCTTTTGTTATCAGCAAAAGAATAATAGTGTTAGAGAAAATAGAGATAAAGTTATCGATATTAATCCAACATTAAAACTCAATTGAATATAAATATTAAATTTCAATAAAAAATCAAACAAAAAATCATAAATATTTTGTTAGGCGCATATTCCACTTTTAGAATGATAGGAATGATATCATCATATAAAACCATACAGTTGTGTCTATTTGTGGTATATTTATATCAGGAATTTGAATAACTACTAACCATGCATAACCGTTAGGACTTTTAAATGAGATTAGTAGTATTCCAATTTTATTTTAAAAAAAAATGAATTCAAGTATCTTCTAAACACGCATAACCGTGAGGACTTTTAAATGGGATTAGAATCAACTTGTTTATTTTACAAATTAACTTTTGATATGCGTTCCATACATGCATAACCCCGAGGACTTTTAAATGAGCATGGAATCACATAACAAATTCCAAGTAATTCACCCATGCATAACCGTGAGGACTTTTAAATGAGAGTGAATACTTTGGTATTTATTTATTATTATTATTAATTAATATTTTTTTTTAAAAAAAAAAATGTGAAAATGAAAAACGAACGATTCCTGTTTAAAGTACCACATATCGACAAACTATATAGAATTTTGATGAGTGATGGTTGATAGAAATATGATAGGTATAGAGATGGTCATGGAATTTTTACCAACAAAAAGTTTTATAACTCTTGTTTAAATTTCTAAAGAAATTTTCTAATTATACTTTCTCGAGTTATAATCAATATCAACACTCATCACTTTTTCAATCACTATTTTTCTTTTCGATAATCATTTGGGAGTCAGATTAGTCATAATAGTCATTTAAAATCAAATTCAAAAATAATTATGAAATTAATTTTTCAAAAATGAATAATCTGAAAATATGGTCAAAAATGATTTTCTCCAGGGGGTTTTTTAAAAGAAAATTTTCTGCTATTTGAAAATTATTTGAAATGAAAAATATGCAGATATTTTCTTTGAAAAACGATGCAGTTACTAAATGTCTCAAAAAATCACGTTTCACTAGTAATTTTTCTATCAACTAGATTACCAGTGTAATCTGCATCTGAATTTCTCTTTCACTCAAAAATTATCATCAATTGTATTTTATAGACCAAAACATGAAGTGTGCATCAAAAATTTCAAACTCAATTTTTTCAGCAATTTAAATGACATTCTTTTGAATTTGAAATGAAGCCGTGTAAATAATCGAAAACCGTGAATATAGAGTTAGCCGAATTATAACCAAATGTATTATTATCCAACAAAACACTATTTTTAATCCAAAATGATATATATGAAGTAATTCAAAGAATCTAGAGATTTTTATAGTGTTTTTGGCATAAGAATATAATTGGCCAACTATGTTGAATAAGTCAGAATCAAAATCATCATCTTTTCATCAATCTCAATATTGGCTGAATTTTAATTCAGAATATGGTGCAGATTATCACATTTAATATATCGTTTAAAACATACCATTACCTGTTTTACCTTTACGATATTTTTCGTTGTTGTCCATTGTTATTCTGTCACCTTTATACTAGGCTAAGGAACTTTGCTTTGTCGCCCGTTGTGTTTCTGGAACAGCCAAAAAAATCCAGAGAACACTATTGTTGTTCCTTAGCCTGCCACCACACCTACACGGAAAAGGATTTATGTGACCTATTTGTTTTTATAGGTCCATGGTTGTTAGTGGCAGAAAATTTTGAAAAATAATTTTGTGTAGACCCAAAACTATTTATAATTGTTCCCTTTGGCACCCAAATTTGTTTAACTTTGAGAGATTTTATATTTGTGCCTTTTGGAACCCAAATCGGTATAGTTTTCACATGTTTGGGTCTATACCAACAATTATTGTGATTGTGTCCATATTTTCTACAAATCATGCACATTGAATTTTCTTGATTAATCTTGTTTTCAACAATTTTCGAACTATTATATCCAAGTCCTTGTTTAACCGTATTAACAGTTTGCTTTCTAATAGCATATTCAACCATTTTTCACTTTTTGAAAATTTATCTAAAGTCGTTGACAATTGTTGAACTTGTGATTTGAGAGATTCATTTTCGTTTAACAAATGTGTGCACTTTTTAATAGAATTCTCTCTCCTAATATTTTCATTCTCCTTTAAAATCAGAATTTCATTTTCAAGCGATTTTATTTTAATTTCTGATTTTTAATTTCTTCATCAAATGTTGGACACTTATCACACTTAGGGATCCTACTTTGATAGGTTTTAACTAATTGATCAAGTTGTTTATTACATTCTATCAAAGTATCTTTTTGAGATTCAAGTTTGGCGTATTTTTCCCTAAGTCGTTCAAAACAACCGTTTACTTCATGAAAATATATAAGCAACTCAGAATGGGTAAGTTTTGATACCTCACTTGGCTCGTCATCGTCACTGTCAGTTGTATCACCTTGAAGACACAATTCTGCCTTTTCGCTTTCACTGCCAGTGCTTTGATCATTCTCGTCTATTTCATCCCAAGTGGCTGCAAAACTTTTCTTTTTCTGTTTCTTTCCATGGCTGGATTTAATTTGTGGACAATCGGGCTTGATATGGCCGGGTTTGTTGCAATTATAACAAATAAACTTTTGTTCTTCCGAGTAGTCTAGTGCTTTGGCTATTCTGCTTTTTGCTTTTTGAATTCGAGCTGAATTTCCATGTTTTTGATTCCATTTTTTGAATTTCCTTATTAATAGCTCCAATTCTGCTGCTCCATCATCTTCATCATTATCATCATCACTTTTGGTTGTTCCTTTGGGAGCTATTTATTTCTTTTGAGTGTCACCTTCTTCACGCTCTTCTTTGAATTTCATTTCTAGCTCATAAGTGGTGAGATTTCCGATGAGTTCTTCAACTTTAAGTTGTTTTAAATCTTTCGATTCTTGTATGGCAGTTACTTTTGCTTCAAAGCTTCGTGGAAGGACTCTGAGGATTTTTCGGACTATTTCTAATTCGGTGTATGTTTTTCCGAGTGCTTTTGATTTGTATACGATATTAGAGAGTCGTCCGTACATCTCTTTGACATTTTCTTCCTTCGCCATTTTGAAATTCTCGTATTCGCTACTTAGCATTGCAAGGCGAGATTCTTTGACTTGAGATGTTCCTTCGTGAGTCACTTCTAGTGTGTGCCATATTTCCTGTGCAGTTAGACAATGTGAGACACGATTAAATTCAAATTGATCCAATGAACAGATAATAGAATTCATAGCTCTAGCATTTGCATTTTGTAATCTATTTTCTAGATCTGTCCATTGATCTTTTGGTTTCTCTATTTCCTGATTATCTACAATTATAGTTGGTATACTATAACCTGTCTCAACAATATTCCAAGCGTCAATGGTTTTCAGAAAAATTTGCATTCTATTTTTCCAGTAAGCATATTCACCATTGAACATTGGTGGTCTAACTATGGATTGACCTTATGCAAAAGCATTATTAAAAGAAGCCATTTTAAAAATTCAAATTTTTAAAACAAAAACAGATTTTTTTTGAAACACGAATTTTTAAAACAAAAATTGATTTTTGAAACACGAATTTTTAAACGAAAATTGGTTTTTGTAAAATCAAAATTTTAAAACAAAAATGGCTTTTGTTCCTAGCTCTGATACCACTTGTAGGATCGATTTCACCCTAGAGGGGGGGTGAATAGGGTGATAGTGTAAATTATAAAAATTAATCGCGGAAGCTTATCAATTAATTTAAATTCAGATCACAGAATAGCAGCGCAGATATAGCAGAATATAAATAACAGAACAGAACAACACAGAATTTACCCAGCTTCGGCAAAACCCTGCCTACGTGCTGCCCCCAAGGTTTCTACTAGAAATTAGATAGTCCCTCGCTTACACACGTAAACTCGCTATACCCGCTATTGACTAATCTAACTCTACGCTCAAAACCCTGACCACAACTCAACCACCGAGTTGCGAATTCCCAAACTACACACCGTAGTTTGTCCCCTAGTCACACGACTAGAAAATTAAAAACGGTTTAAAAGAAAAATACAATTTAAAACAATTTAAATAACAAAACCCTGTTTAATAAAAAACAAAGCCCAAATTAATAAACAAAGGCCGGCCCCTTATTCACTTCTTCAACCCGTTCCTATTATTTTTTCGTTCGTGAAAAAATGGCCGCTCCTCAGATTTTAGGGCTTCGTCCCTTTGGTGTCGTGCTCTTAATTTAGGGTTTCAAATTGAAGTCGCTGCCTTTGTTGGTTGATTGCAATCACTGTTTCTCTGATTTGCGTCAATTGTTTGCGGCTTCTCCTCCTTGATCGAGTTCGATTGCTTCGGTATGTAATTTGTGCTTTTTTGCTTTTTCTAATCTTTCGTACTTGAACTCGATACTTTATGCCGATGATGATTTTGGGTATTTATAGGATTCGAAATCCTATTTTTGCGTTCGTATTTTCGTGTTTGAATTTGTCTACTGATTTGCTTTGGCCATTCGATTATACTTGGATGATTGAGATAAAATCTGACTAATTCAATTTCGTATAAATTGATATTGCTTGGCACTCACGGTTTCGATTTGTGACTTGTATACTACGGCTCTGACCATTTCAACTTTGATTTCGACACGGCTTTGATTTGTGAATTCATGTGTTTGCTTCGGCCCTGTGAATTCATTGTTGTGATGTTACACTTGTCTTCATATGCCCTTGACTTTGCTGTGCATTGCATTGATGATTTTGGCCTTGACCACCTTGGTCTTGAACATTGCTGTGTCCATATGGTATTCAGTACTGTGGCATTGCATATTGATGTTTCTGTTTGCATTTGAGTTTGTAGCTTGGTGTCATGTTTGCTGGACTTGTTGTTGGCATGTGCATTGTGTTTATTTGTGTCCACTGATGCTTTGAGTCTGCAACTTGTAGCTAGACTTGTTTCACTTTTTCTTTGATCTTTTGTTCATGCTGTTGCACTTGGTGTTTTGGTTTGAACTTGCAGTTAAGAACATTTGCATCTGGTTCTGTTTGCTTTGACTTCACTTGTTTGAGTCTGATATCTTGATTGATGCTGTACATATTGCTGTTATGCAGTAATCGAGTTTCACTTGCATTGCCGAGTTATTCTGATGCATCCACTTCATTCATTTGTATCAGTTGTTCAGTTTGCACTTGTTCATCTTGTAGTTTGCTTTGGTCTTGAGCATTGCCATGCCATTGAGCATTGTTGTAGTGTGTTACCATATTGATGCCTCTGATCATTTGACTGCACATGTTTCAGTGACATTGTGTTCATTTGAGTTGTCTCCACCTTCTGGTATGCTGCAGCTTGGTCTTTGTTGCATCTTTGTGTTGCTGTACTTCATGTTGTATTCATGCAGCTTGTTTTCAATATATACTTGTATGTTGCAGTCCATGTTCTTCACTGTTAGTCGAGCTTGAGTACATGTATTCTTGGCACACTGATGCATTGTAACTTGAGTTTCACTCACTTGAGTGTTTGTTGCAGTATCTTGTGGTTGCTATGCCTTGTTTACCATGTTGTTGCATTGTATTGTTTGTCTCTATGCTTGATGTCTACATGCATGTGGTCTTGCTGCAGTTTGATCTCATATTCATTCTTTGATCATGTTGGCTATTTGGTCGAGTTCACTTGAGTCAGTGGGGTTGTTTCATTGTATATATCACTGGTTCATTCCATTGTTTCATGCATGTGACATTGGTGCATTGTCGTGAGTAGTTTGTAGTTGCTTCTGTGCCTTCGGTCATGTTGCCTTGTGTTGAATCCAGTTTCAAAACTCGGATTTGACCTTGTGCTTGTGTCGTGATTTTCAATGTTATTTCACGTGAGTTGAACCCGGTTTTTCATTTGGGTTTGACCTGTGCTCGCCTGTCCCTGTAAATCAATCAAGTGTATATATCGGCGTGCACGGCCTTGTGGCATATACAGTAATACACTGTGTATGTCACAAGTTGTTCGTGTATGATGAATTCAAATTTAAATGATGACGAACAACCCAAATAACTGAGGCAAATCATATTTTCAAAATCCATCTTTTATTTTATATTGCAAAAATATCTCTTTTTCAATTTTACTGCGTTAGTGAATATTTTTGCAGATTGCTCCGATGCTGGATTCAAACTGGAATGCAGTTGAAGATAAATACGAGTGTGAGTGATATGTAGTGAGGTGCTGATGTAAAATAGTGATGTAATTGAATCTGTATCACAGTTGTATAGTGAATAGTGAGAGCTTGAATTTGTATACTATTCAAAATTGTAATAAATATTTGTTTGAATAAAATATTCGTTTGAATTCAAATTCCGTGTTATTTATTTTATTCAACAAATATTTATTTAATCTGTGAAAAATAAAATAGTATATTATCAAATACATTTAAATGAATGTATATATGTTTATTATCATCAAACAAAAATCATATAAGCGCATATTCAACAGAAAGTTCTTTTGCTTAAGCTTAAGCTCTCTTTTGAGGAGCTTGTTGATTCGGCTCTTTGCCTTGAAGCTGTTGAAAAGGAACGTGATACTGGTGATGAGGTTGAAGGTTTCTAAGAACTACGACAAGAAGAGGTTTCCATTTCATAAGCCTAATTCTTCCAACCAGAAGAAGAAGAAGCAAGCTGCCTCTAGTTCTCAGCCTAGTAGCGCACCTTCTAATCAGAGGGCGTGCTATAATTGTGGTTCTTTGGATCATCTTCACCGTAGTTGTCCTAAACCTTGCATTTGTCGCTATTGCAAGAAAGAGGGTCATTGGATTTTTGATTGTTCTACTACTTCCAGGGGTCTCAAATCAGGGAAGCTTAATGTTGCTAAAGCTTATGGTGATTCTTCTCAGTCCAAAGGTATTACTCCTTCTGTTTTGGAAGGTTTTATTTTATTTCATGGTCGTTTGATTAGAGTTCTTTTCAATACGGGTGCATCGCATTCATTAGTGTCAAAGGAGCTTGTTGATATTATTCCTTTGGATGTTATTACTCTTTGCGACCCTTTGAGGATCCTAAATCCTATTGGTGGATCCGATACTGTTGGTTTGTTATGTGTTGATGTTGAGATTATTCTATGTGGTTTTTCCTTTCATGCGAATCTACATGTTATGGATCATCTTGGTTTTGATATGATATTGGGTATGGATCGGCTCGTCCGTTATGAAGTTCAAATTCTATGTCCCGAAAGAACTTTATACCTCAGTCATCCCGATGCTAGCGAGCAGTTATCTATTATATTTCGAAGCATGGATCATACTTCGAATGCTTTCATTTCGTCCTTCGAATCGGAGGATGACATAGCTAATATTCCGGTTGTTGGTGATTTTTCTGATGTTTTCGAGCCTATTTCATTTTTGCCGCCGAAGAGGGCAATTGAGTTCGGTATTGATCTTATCTCTGGTGCTCATCCTGTCAGTTGTCCTCATACGAGGATGTCTGCTAAAGAAAATGAGGAACTCAAGCAGCAATTATCTGAGTTGGAAGCCAAGCATTTTATTCATTCTAGCTCATCTCCTTGGGGAGCCGCCGTTGTCTTCGTTAAGAAGCCAGATGGTACTCTTAGGCTTTGCATTGATTATCGCAAGCTTAATGTGCTCACTATCAAAAATAGGTATCCATTACCTAGGATCGACGACATGTTTGATCAATTAAGTGGCGCTAAGCTGTTCTCCCAACTCGATCTTGCTACCGGTTTTCATCAATTACGAGTTACGGAAGATAGCATCCCTCTTACCGCATTCCGCACTCGTTACGGGTTTTACGAATGGCTTGTTATGCCGTTCAGTTTAACGAACGCTACGACATATTTTGTTGATCTTATAAATCGGATATTCCAGGAATATCTCGATAAGTTCCTCTTGGTTTTCATTTATGATATTCTTATTTATTCCAAATCTGAAGCCGATCATATTTAGCATTTGGAGATTGTTTAGAGCACTCTTCGCCAGCATCAGCTTTATGCCAAATTCTTCAAGTGTCACTTCTGGGAGAATAAGGTGAAGTTTCTCGGTCATATTGTTTCTTCCGATGGTATTTCTGTTGATCCTTCCAAGATCGAATCTATTCAGAATTGGAAGAGGCCCGAGACCATTACTGAGATCCATAGTTTTCTTAGATTGGCGAGTTATTATCACCGGTTTATTAAGGACTTTTCTCGTATTGCTTTACCGCTTACCACTCTCACGAGAAAGCCGTTCCTTTTATTTGGTGGATAAGTGTGAAACTTCTTTCTTGAAGTTAAAAGATCTCCTTACTCATGCTCCTATCTTAGTGGTTCCCGAAGGGAACCATGGTCTTGTTGTTTATACTGATGCTAGTGGTTATGGACTCGGTGTTGTTCTCATGCAAAAGGATAGAGTAGTTGCCTATGCTTCTAGACAACTAAAGCCTAACGAGATTCGTTATGCTACCCATGATTTGGAGTTAGCCTCCATAGTCTTTGCTCTAAAGATTTGGCGACATTATTTATCGGACGAGCGTTTTATTCTCTTCACTGATTACAAATCTCTGAATTATTTATTTACTCAGAAAGAACTTAATATGAGGCAACATCGTTGGCTCGAATTTCTTGCTTCATATGATTTTGATATTCAGTATACCTCTGGTAAGGGTAATCGAGTTGCTGATGCACTTAGCCGCAAGCAGCAAGTTGTTGTTCCCATGATGCTAGCATAGTGGAATATGTTGGAAGCTTTATCTCATTGTGATATCAGAGACCGTCCTTCAGTTTCAGATTCTCCCATGCTTTTATTTAGCATGGAAGATCGTCCTAGTTTATTGGACGTGTTGCCAATGACCAGAAACAAGATCCACATATTGCTGATCTTATTCAGAGTTGTAAATCGGAATCCCGAAGTGATGATCTGAAGGATTTCGATATTGATGTTCATGGTTGTATTCGGAAGAAGGGAAGGTTGATCGTGCCTAATGTTCCTAATCTTAGAAATGATATTCTTGAGGACTGTCATCGTTCTAAGTATACTATCCATTCGGATAGTAGTAAGATGTATGCTGGTATGAAACGCTTATACTATTGGGAGGGTATGAAGCGTGATGTTGCAAGTTATGTAAGTCATTGCATGACTTGCCAACTTATTAAAGCAGAACACCAGCGTTCTAGTGGTCTTTTGCATCCTCTTGAGATTCCATTATGGAAATGGGATCAGATTTCTATGGACTTCATTGATGGTCTACCTCGTTCGAGGTTGGGCCATACTAGTATTTGGGTGATTGTTGACCGACTGACTAAATCAGCCCATTTTATTCCTATCAAGTCCAATCGGACCGCTCCTTTGTTGGCTAAGCTGTTTGTTAAGGAAGTCGTTCGACTTCATGGGGTGCCTAGTTCTATTGTTAGTGACAGAGATCCGCTTTTTACTAGTGATTTATGGTGGAGTCTTCAGAAAGCTTTGGGCACTAAGCTCAATCTCAGTACAGCTTATCATCCACAGTATGATGGTTAGACTGAAAGAATGAATCAAGTTTAGGAAGATCTCCTTTGCGCTTGTATTCTTGATTTTGGTGGTAGTTGGGAAGACCACTTATCTCTTGTTGAATTTTCTTATAACAATAGTTTCCAGTCCAGTATAGGTATGGCTCCTTTCGAAGCTCTTTACGTAAGGCCGTGTCGATCACCATCTTGTTGGTTGGAATCGGGGGAAAAGTTAGTTCTCGGCCCCGATTACATTCGTGATTCTTCTGAGAGGATTGATATTATTAGACAGGGAATGAAAGAGGCTCAGAATAGGCAGAAATCTTATGCCGATCATCGTAGGAAGCCTTCGGAATTTTCTGTTGACGATCTTGTATTCATTCGTGTTTCCCCGATGAAGGGTGTGGTGCGTTTTAGTAGCTTCGGGAAATTGGCTCCTCGATATATTGGAGCGTTTCCTATTACGGAACGCATTGGCCCTGTTGCTTATCGTGTATCGTTACCTATTCAGTTTTCGAGAATTCATGACGTATTTCATGTATCCCAGCTTCGTCGATGCCTTCGAGATTCAGATTCTATTATTGATCCCCATATGTTGCAAGATCTTGAGATCTCACCCGACTTGTCTATGGTGCAAAATCCTCTTCGTGTGCTAGCTTCGGAGGTTAGACGTCTTTGGAATAAAGAAGTTCCGCTTGTGAAAATTCAATGGTCCGCAAACCCCAAAGATTGCACTTGGGAAACCAGAGAATTTATCGAGCGTTCTTATCCCGATTTTCTCTCCTCTTCGGGTGGGGGTGAGCATTCTTATCCATCTTTTTTATTTTTATCTTTGTTGTGATGAATTATTTACGTTATAGACTGCTTCTAGTATGAAAATTGCGGGGACACAATTTTTATAAGGGGGGAGTTTGTAACAACCATGATCTTATTACCGTCGAAATAAAAGTTTTAAAATGGAAATTTTAAATTGAAATTCGAAAAATAAATTTGAAATGCGAAAATGATTTCAAAGTCAGTTGCAAATTTCTTGTTGCATTGAATATAACTAAGTGATGTTATGTTCTTAATTGGCCTTCACGTGTAACATAAAGTCCATATTAAAACAAAGAGTTTGCCTTGCTGTAAACACAAGGTTTTATAAAGCAAAAATAGTGAACACTTTGCATTAATTTTTTTATCATCATTTTGCTTTGCTGCCATCATTCCTATTCTTGGCTAGCTGTGTCCTTTTACTCTCTTAAGCACGTTTTGCTTTAAATGCATTGTACCAAAATATAGCTAGCACACTCTTTTCATTGACTTGTTCACAATTTGAAAAGAGTAGCTCTGAAAAACTTTTAATGGCAGCTTCAACATTCTTGCTTCCTTGAATCTTTGGAGCTAACTGATAAATTGAAGCAAATATTTCGGTGAGTTTTATACTCACACTTCTAATATAAGGTCAGTGATATTCTTGGGTTACTTCAAATTTTTTTGTGTGTGTGCAAGTGTTCTGGCATGCGTGTAATTGCTGTGTGCCCAAACTATATTTTTCATGCGTACACTTTAAGTTTTCATTCATTGCAAGGTGTTAGAGGCTGTTGTTATATTTTTGCATCATTTTTCATTTGGTTCAAAAGTGATATGTAGATGTTCCAGAGGAAAAAAATAAAACAAAAATAAAAAATAAAATAAAACGTGACGTGTAGTGTTCAGGCCACATCTAAAATGGTGTACATGCGTACCTGGGCATTTAATCCTGCGTGGGTACATACTAGTACAAATTGCTGTGTGTTTCAAGTTATTAATTTTACAAAAATGTGCATTCCATTTTCGCACGCACGTCCTGATCTGCGTTGCTTTGTTTCCATATTTGCTAGTTCTTTCGAGTCAGTGAAATTGGTGTATGATTGTTTTGTAGTCTTCATCACACTTGTCTTCGAGCTTGGGCAGTTTGGTTTCATTGATGAGGTCTACTTCGTTTTTTTTAGTGTGAAAAGAAAAACAAGCTCAGGTCCTTTCTTTAAAGTGCTACGTGCGTGCAACACCTTATGCATGCATGCGGTGTGTATATTTTATTGCAAACCATTTCCAGTCAATTTGCTATTGCTTTACAATTGTTGCGTGTATTCATTTTTGTACGTGCACAATATTTTCACCTTCATACAAGCCATATTGCAGCATGCGTGTAATATTTTTGGCCAAGTCATTCATTTTTATCGACATTATTTTATGCAATGTTGTATTGCATAGGAATCACGGCTTGTTCATTTTATAATTTTTCTCATTTTGAACATACGAGGGTAAATTGCATTGCACCAGTTTATAGTGCCAGGCCTTTGAAAATGTTGTGTGCGTGCAAGAATTTCGATTATAATATAGTGGGGCAGTCCAATGTTTAATTTACATTGAACCGATATTACGTTTTATAACGTATTTTGCGCCGTTATTTTTATAACGGAATTTATATTCCCGTAGTATATTTTTGAAGCGTGTGATTTGATGACATTTTTGACGAATAAAAATTACTATTATTTTGACTTTAGTAACCATCAATTTAAAGTGAATTTTTAAGTGGTTATCCCACAATGCTGATTTGATATCCTTTTTACGGTGTTTTATGAAGCGCAATTTCCTTGTCGAAATTGCTATAGATGTTGCTGTTCTAATCGCGTGTTTTCAAAATCGTTTTAAAATAAAATTGTTTCTAATTTTTTTACAATTTACGCTTTCAAAAGAATGAGGAATCGATCTAAACACTTCAGCAAAATTGAGAACTATGAACCCTTACTTTTACTTATTTGGTTAATTCCGGACTTGTCCGTTTGAGAACGTAAAATGTTATTTATATAAAATGCACCATTTTGCACTTTCAAGGAAATGATGAAGAGATTTAAACGATTTAGCAAAACTGCGGAGTATGGAACCACTCTTTTACTAATTTGGTTAATTCCAGACTCGTTAATTGAAATATTTGCTGAGGATTTGCTGTTTGATGATTTTGATGATTTATTGGGCTTTCGAGCCACTCTGGTGGACCTTCGGGTCATCTGATGGACCTTCGGGTCAATTAATAGTACTAGACCTTCGGGTCACTCTACGGGCCTTTGGGTCATATGATGGGCGCCAAAAATTATAGTACTTGGTAGGCTTCGGTCATATGAGATGCACGTGCGGCGTAGCTAAAACTCGCCATCTGCTGGGATCGATGCACTTTTGTGCTGATTTTGCTAGTTATCTATTTTGATTTCTAGATTTTGTGAATTGCTGCTTTGAATTCAATTTTGAATTTGGAAGTTGAGTTTGTGTATAGTCTCATCTGAGATTATAATTTTGCATATCGCTGTTTTGAATTAAATTGTGAATTTGAAAGTTGATTTTGATGGAGTTTAAATTGAGATTTCTTCATTTAAACTATGTTGATTATTTATGTTGAATAGTCTCATTCGAGACTATAATTATTTGCTTAAGTATTGTTTACCATACACTTATTTCTGAGTTTAAATTAGACTGATCCGGTTATTATTTTCTTTTAAATAATACTCGGGTTAGATCGAGTTATTTCAGGATAGTCGCTATCTCAGATTCAGTTACAGCTTTAGCTTTTGGGATTTCACTCCATCTTTTGTCTAGTCTTCGAGGTATAATTTTGGTGTATTGGCTATCGCCTCATGTATTTTGATGTCTTTGTATATGTACATTTGGTTCATATGAACGATCGATTGTTGTAGCATGTATTCCAGATTTGTCTTCCGCTATATATCTGATATTTCTGTTCTGATGTGATTATACCATCAGTGTTGTTGTTATTATGAGTTGTTCTGAATTTTTCTTAAGCCACCGTAGTTTCATTTTAGATTTGGATTGAATATATATCTTTGGGAATAATTTACACTCCTATCGATGTAATCAATACTCGTCTAAGGCAAAACTTACAAATGGTCGTTTCTAACAAGCCTTATTCTTCGCAATAGAAGACGTTATTCCTTATAATAACCTTTGTTATTGTGAGCATAGAGGTGGGGCGTCACAATATATGTAGGAAATTTCCACTTAATTAATCTCCTATTTTAATATAGACCTAAAATTAAAATTATATTGGTCTTGGAAAATTTGTATATTATTATCGGTTGTTGGTAATTTTTGTATATTAAAATGCAATATTATTGAATATTATAAATTATTATTCCAAACTCGGAATGTCGAAAATCTCGGGTCGTTACACTATCAATATTTAATTGGTCTACTTTTAAATCATTGACATTTATTTCATTTATATACAATTTGTTGCTTTCAGTTTATTTACATGGATTTATTTCGAATTTAATTGGTTCACCATAAATTTATTCATGCTCAATTGATTTTTTATTCAATTTATTCACTTCCAATTGATTTGCATCCAATTATCAACATTAATGAATTCACATTCTATTAATTTACACTCGTTTATAGTTACATTCATTTTTTCTTCTTCACTTCCATTACTTGATTTCAATAATTCATATAATTAATTACACTTAAGTAATTTAATTCCATACCACATTCCATATATTTTAAATTGATTCACATTCACGTATTAATATTCATTATGTTAATCATACAATGGATTTATATTCAATTCATTTGCTTTTAATTGATTTATATTCAACTAATTTGGTTTCAATGCATTTTTATCTAATCAACCAGTATTTATTACATTCACATTTTATTGATTACAATCGAATGTATTTACATTCAATCAGTTTGTTTCAATTATTTACATTTATTTTATCCACATTTAATTGGTTTACATTCCAATGATTTCTTTTAATTTATTAACGTTCGTTCCAATTTCATTATATTCAATTTTATTTGGTTCAATTTGTGAAATTCCACTTGTTACACCTTTTTTTGTTTGACCTATTTCATATAAATTCATTAGTGAATCATTTATAAAATTATTCCACTTAACCATGCTTAAGTTAAATTTATTTTCACTTAGTATATTCTCTCTCCTTTTTATACTAACATCATTTATAAACCATCTAAATTCATTATAAATAATTTATACAAAAAAACCACATTTATTATTATTACGTCATATCTTAAGTTATTATTAACTCATCGATTCCCTTCTTTTATTCAAATTCATATTATTAATTTACTAAAGTAAATTTTATTTTATAACTCAATTCATATTAATAAATATATATTTTTCTTCCATGATCAATTCATTTAACCTCTCTTAAGTCAACTTCAATTTATAATTTATACCAATAACTTATTCTACATTATATTAGTTAACATTCAAGTTTTATTTAAATTCATTCCATTTGCATTTAAGTTATTCACATCCAATTTAAATTAAATTCAATTAACCATATTAATTTTACTTATACTCATTTATTTTATTTTATTTTATTTCTTTCACACTTAAATTACATTTCATTTTAAAATTAAAGTTTGTATTCATTTTTAATTCGTTTTATAACATAAATGAAATTAATCCACTTTACTAATTTTCTAGTTTCATTTAATATCCAATTATATTTATTTAATATTAAGTTAAAACATCATTTCATTTTAATCCATTACTCATTTTATTTAATCTTATTCAAGTTAAATTTTTTTATCACTCATTCAACAATTTTAAGTTTTGTTTTTAGCGTACTAATTCTCAAATCTATAAGTTATACAATTTATTCATTCAAAATTTCATTTCGTTATTTTTTCTACTTCGTTCCGAATACAATTCATTTTTACTTAAGCTTTCATGAGATAACTATATTTTATTTACTTCATTCCACTAACTCAATTAATATAACATTTCTTAAGTTAATTATTTTTATTTCAGTTCTCGAATTCAAATTTCTTTTATCTGCTTAACTAAAATGTTTAACCATTTTAAAATTTAGTTTTACTTCCCTGTTCAAATCTACAAGTTATAACTTATTTTTCTTCTTCATTTATTCAAGTTTATAAGTTACAGACTAATTTCTTATATACTAATTTCAATTATTAGTTCCAAACTATTTCATATATTTATTTAGTCATACTTGGAATATAATTTTCTTTCACAATCAAAACTTGTTTAATCGAAAATAAATTTCTTCCGGTAGCAGTTCTCACCCATAAACCCAAAAATGAATATTGGCGATGCTGTAGTCATCTCCAAATTATTTCTCAGGGACCAAGAAAGTTTAATGCTTTTACTCTCTTCAAAAATCTTTTCAAAATATTTTTCTAGTCAATACTCTTCCAAATAATATTATTATTAAATTTGAAGGTTCTAAACAACTTTGAAAACAAAAGGATTTTAAATTCTAAAATTCTTAACTTTTTTAAAAATAATTTCTATATATAAACTATATTACAACATACTTATACAAATTTCCTTACCTTATTAAAAAAATATTTCATTAATTTACAACTTGGTCATCTTAACCACTTCTTTTTTTAATTGATATCAATCCAATTTAATTGTCAAATTCTTCCTAAAACAAAATACAATAAGTATTATGTAACGACCCGAATTTTTCAACAATTTAAAAATAATAGATTTAATATAAATTTTGAATAAAAATGGTTAGAAACAAAAATTTAAGATGTTGCAAAAATAAATAAAAGTGAGCGAATGTGTAATAGGATAAGAGATGATGGTAATAGAAATAAGATAATAAATGTTCACATCTAGTATGAAATTTATCGTGCATTTTTTTGAAGCGAAATAAATGTTTCAATGAAAATAAAAGAATATTTTAAGAAAAATAAAATGCATGTTTCCATCCTAAAAGTAAGTAAAATTTCAAAAAAAGAGAAATTTTGGGTTTGGCGATAATATTTTACAATCGTTGAAAACAGTCGTAATTCGATATAGAATTTATTTTATCACGTAAACTCAAAATTTCAATAATTGAAGTTGTATAATTAAAACGTGTTTCTAGTAAATCTAATTATGAATTCGGATTTCAAATTTTGTGAAAATATATGTCATCCAAATTTAAGTAGAACCTGGTTAATAAATTTAAGGATAAAATATCATTTTTCGATATGTAATTATGTTTACATAGAAAAGATAAAAAAAAATCTATGGTTTTAATGGCGAAGCTTGTTCCGTCCAATCTGATCTTTCTAACTTCATTTATAAAGGATTGCTGATGTTGTCCAATTTCGAAACGGCAACAATGGCGACAGATAGAATTTCGTTATGAATGTCATAATACAGATTTGATTACATCATTGGGTCTGTCTCGTCGCGTTGATCTATGCGCTATATTTGTTGTGTGTTTTGGCTTTCAATGCAAAATGCTAAATGGATGAGATAGTGGTCCGTAACCGCAACTTGGAGTCATAATTGCATATATCCTTTCGTAGCCTGCATTCTTTTCTTTTCCGCTGACAATTGTTGCATGCGCAGACCAATTTATTAAATGTAACATTTAATGTTCTATGCATTTCCTCTGGATATAAATGCATGGTCCTTGCTCTTCCTCATTCACTTCTTCGTGCCTTGTAAAAATTTTCTTCTAAGTTAAAAAAAAAAGAAGAGAAAATTAGAAACATATATACTGTTCCGCGAAACACTTCCTCCCTCCTTTGTTTCCTCTCCCTCCCTGACATCTTGCTCGCACACAGCCTCCTCCTACACCAAGCTCTGCCCAGCCTACCACTGGCCAACCCGAGCTCCTGCCCACCTCCATCCCTTCCCATTACCTTCTCAAGCCGAGTCTCCCACCGGCCTACACCTCTACCCGACCCGAAACCCAACCGAACACGACCCTACCCATCTCTTCCGGCCAACCCGAGTTCACCACCTCCCAGAGTACCTCCTCACAACCACGAACCCCTTGTTCTCATCACACCACCCGAAAGTACCCAGCTGAACACCTGCCTGCTCCCCGAGTTCGACCCAGCACCACCTCCCTGCAAACGACCCGACACCCGCATTCTCCACTAGTCCCAAGTGTTGCACAACCTCCTTGCCACCCGAAGCCAACTACTCCATCACCAGACCCTTACCTAGTCACTAAACACCCCAGCTACCTCGCCGCACCTCCTACACCCGAGTCAGAACCACCTCGACAGCTCTCCCCTATTGGCGTATGTTTTGAAAAAAAAAGGGTGTTTGAGAAAGAGGACAATACATTATAGTAAGAAGAGAAGAGTTCATGCATGAAGGAAATGAAGAGAGAAAAATATATAAAAAATTCCAGACAAACCAGTGCCCAAAAAAAGAAAAGAAAAGAAAGAAGCCGTCATCTTTTCGTTTTAGAGTGTAAACATGTCTGTATCGCCGTATTACCGTGCTCGTGCTCGTGCTCGTGCTCGTTTTCCAAAGCCGCGAAGTTGAGCGGTTCTAATCTCACAATTAGATTTTCAAATGCAAGTATCCTACGAAATTTTATATACTTGGTTGATAATTATAAATATATACTTGTCACTGTTACATTGTTGTTGTATGCATTGATTTGGACGTTGAATTTTGAACCAGGATATGAGTTGAAATGATAAATACCCAAATTTAAATGACTTGGTCAAGGATAGAAAATTAAATTATAAACACCGATTGTTTAATTGAAATTTATTTTGGATATTTAATATTTATTTGAAATTAAGAAATGATTTGGAAATGTAATGTGAATTTATATTTAAAATTTTATGTTGAAGTTAATATTAAATTTTGAAATCTATTAAGTTAATTTAGATTTTAAAATGAAAGTTTAATTGAACTATGTTAAATTATGAGATTGATTAGTAGTGGTTATGTTAAATATTAATGATTTTAAAAATTCGCTAAGTTGGTTATTTGAAATTTAAAATGTGTTAACATTATATATGTTATTAAATTTTAGATAAAGATTTAATTTAATTTTAATTTAATTTGATTAAATTAAAATATAATAGTTGGATTTCAAGATAAAGATTTGATTTAATTAAAAGGGGAATCTTTATATTCATTTAATGGAATTAAAAATATAATGATTAAGTTGAATTGTTTTGGATTAAAGTTCAACTAAAAGTGTTAAATTAAGTAAATTAATTCCAAGTTAATTAAATTGAATATTTACTAATAAAATCTTTATATTTAAATAATTAACTTTTTTAATTTGAATAATAATGAAATTTGGAAGTTGGGTAATGGTGAAATAGGACTTTCACAGAGAATATATTTTGAAAGGTTAATTGAAAGATGATACTTAAAAATGAAATGTTGGAAAATAAAAGATATTTTACACTTTAAATAAAATTGTTCTGTGAAATGAAATGGAGAATTTAGTCAAAGAGATTATTTTTGAGAATGAGTATATTACTAATAATTTTATATGAACTCGTAAATCAAAGTGTGTAAATTGAATTCGAACTTGAATATTGTTTGCTCATACGAAGTCGATACCATTTTTTTAGTCTCTTAAACTTCTATACCTAATTGTTTGAGTGGAACTTACTTGCATGAGAATATCTAGTCCTGACTCGCGTGTACTGTCTTTTCATTACGCTCGGTTAGACCGAGCTTTTCAATTATCGAAGACTGTTATTCTTGAAGATGAAGACAAAGATTGGAATACCATAACTACTACTATTGTTCCGCTGCACTATATTGGCATGTTTAGTTAAATGTATAACTCTGATCGTATTGAAATGGAATAAAATGTATATTGATAGACATTTTTGTAATTATGATATTATTATATTTCATCCTTCCGCTGTGAGATCCTATATATTGTTTTCTTTCTCTTCTCCTTTTCTTTTAAATCCCTTAACAATCCGTCTTTTTGAACGATTCGGGTCTGCCATATGTGGTTAAATGTAGACTTGAATTGACCAAAAGGGTGGGTCATCACATGTGGTATCAGAGCTGAAGGTTAAGCGAGAACCTCGACTTTGGTGGGGACTACTGATTAGAGATCGGTTCATTAATACTCTAGTGTGAGTCTGAGTATATGTACGTATAAGAGAGAGTGGATTTGTTAGTGACATCAAAATATTTTGATAATAATAAATGTATAATTTTGACTTGGATTTATATAGAATAGAAAAGAATGAATTCTACAAACTGATAAAATCAGTCGAGACTATTGATGGTGAATTGGATGTTATCTCTTGTTGATTGATTGTTTAATCAATATGGAAGGGCGTATTATCGCTTATTGATTGATGAGTTGTGCTCGACCAGTTTATGAGCATTGACTATTGACTGTTGATTTGAGCATTTGACTATGGATGGAAAATTTCGGGTTTTTGAAAAAATATTTAACCAATTGAGAAACTGCATGTTTAATATGGATTTGAAGTGAATATATATTTGAATTACCCCCGTATCATTTTAAAGAGTAATGGATACCATTTGAAAGTGATATATGAAATATGGTAAACAAAGACATGGTAATAAATAAATAAAAAGTTATTCAAAGTGAAAATTTGAGAGTTTGGATTCCATAATTTTTATGAAATCGGTTTTAAGATTATGAAAACATACAATAGCATAATTTGAAATAATTTTCCAAATAGAACTGTTATAAATGGTTCCAAAGTGATTTCAAAAAGGGATTTTCAAAGGATTTAAAAGAAATGAAGTTCAGAACTCACTTCTGTCGCTGGACAATAAAATTTGGTGATGACTACAGCATCATTAGTATTAATTTTCGAGTTTCGAAGTGCGGGAGGCCACTTCAATACTTTTGCTACTCGTTTGTTTAATGAAACTGATTTGATTCAGATCCTTGAAGTATGATTTGATATTCGAAAAATATATGTATATATTTATTTCAAACGATTTGGAATAAAAACTGGTGTTCAGTTCTTGAATTTTGGATTGAATTATATTATGAACACTGGTATCCTATGCATTAGGATTGATTGATTGATTATGTATCTTGTTGAGATGATTGATTGCTGATTTCCAATATTTGAAATTGAATTTGATTTTTCCAACTATTTTGAACAATTGATGTAACGCCCCACCTCTATGCTCACAATAACAAAGAGTATTAAAGGAAATACTGTCTGTTATTACGAAGAATAAGGCTGGATAGGAGCGACCATCCGTAGTTAGGCTTTACACTAGTATTAGTTATCTCGATAGGAGTGGTATATACTTTTATTTTTCATCTCTTATTTATTTACTCCCAACGACATACCCAATTCCAGTATAAAACGAACTACGATGGTTCATTATAGTTTAGGACAATATACATAATAATAACACAGATAAACTAATGCGGAACACAGATAACAAAAGTCTCATATATATATATAACTGATGTTAGTTACAATACATGTCATATGATACAACTACAACCGTCGACTCTGGAAGTTACATATAGAAGTACATTATCGTGAAATAACATACATGAATATATATCGTCCTATACAAATACACTGACTACTATAAAATGACGACGACTACTCCAAAAGATATGAAAAGACTTCATAGCTCAAGCAGCAATCCAAAACAAGATATCTACAACCTGTAATAACTCGATCCGACCCGAGTTTTAAATTCAAAAGAAAATAATACACGGGTCAGTTTAATTCAAACTCAGTTATTAATGCACGGAAGCAATAATAATTAAATAACAATTAGAAGACAGTCAAAATAAATTCACCTATCCAATCCTTAAATAAGGAAATCGGATAACGGTAAATATAACACATAACAGTGTTAAACAATAAATCAACAAATTCAAATTATCAACGAAGATAAATAAAAGGGTTATCAATGAAGATAGTTTAGAAAACAACAGTGCCTAAACGTCAATTACCGACAAAATCTAATTATTAAATAAATAATTGGAAACTCATAATCTATTTATCAAAAAGATAATTAGATATCAACAAAATCATCAAATTAAACCAAATCAAAATACAATTCAAAATATTGAATTGGACACACGAAACAATTCAAACAATTGAAATATTAATTGAAACGGCAATTCTGTGTGGCTACAGCACACGCACGCGTGTACTGCCTTGCCGCTACAGTGATGAAATACACAAAAGCTCAATCGAAGTTCACAAACGAGCACAAGGTCAAACCCGAGCGTTTAAGCTGGATTCAACTCAATGTACAAATTAAGACAAACTATTGCCAAAAAGAAATGAAAAGAAAGCAACCATCATCTTTCAATTTTAGAGTGCGCACGAGTCTGTATCGTCGTATTACCGTGCTCGTGCTCGTTTTCAAAAGCCGCGATTGCGAGAAATTCTAAGCTTACGATTAGATTTTCATATGCAAGTATCCTGCGAAATTTTAAATACTTGGTTGATAATTATAAATACTTGGTTGATAATTATAAATAGTTGGTTGATGTTACAATCGATATTGAAATTGGGAACCATCGGTATTTGATACCGTGGTATATGATTTAGCTGAAATAATTTAAATGTTTGATTAGAATCCCGATTGCCTGTGAAACCCATTAACTGTGGAAAAGTTTGAATACTGGATGTTGATTGAATTATTGACACTTGTCACTGTTATATTGTTGTTGTATGCGTTGATTTGGACACTGAATTTTGAACCAGGATATGTGTTGAAATGATAAATACCCAAATTTAAATCACTTGGCCAATGATAGAAAATTAAATAATAAACACCGATTGGTCAATTAAAATTTATTTTGAATACTTAATATTTGAATTTGAAATTAAGAAATGGTTTGGAAATGTAATGTGAATTTATAATTTAAATTTTATGTTGAAATTAATGTTAAATTTTGAAATCTATTAAGTTAATTTAGATTTAGAATGAAAGATTAATTGAACTATTTTAAATTATGAAATTGATTAATAATGGTTATGTTAAATGTTAATGATTTTTAAAATTCGTTAAGTTGGTTATTTGAAATTTAAAATGTGTTAACATTTTATATGTGGTTAAATTTTAAATAAAGATTTAATTTAATTTAATTTAATTAAAATATAATAGTTGGATTTCAAGAAAATGATTTGATTTAATTAAAAGGGATCTTTATATTCACTTTATTGAATTAAAAATATAATGATTAAATTGAATTGTTTTGTATTAAAGTTCAACTAAAAGTGTTAAATTAAGTAAATTAATTCCAAGTTAATTAAATTGATATTTAATAGTAAAACCTTTGTATTTAAAGATTTAACTAACTTTGTTTATTTGAATAATAATGAAATTTGGAAGTTGGGTAATGGTGAAATAAGATTTTCACAGAAAATATATTTTGAAAGGTTAATTGAAAGGTGGTACTTAAAAATGAAATGTTGGAAAATAAAAGATATTTTACCCTTTAAATAAAATGGTTCTGTGAAATGAAATCGAGAATTTAGTCAAAGAGATTATTTTCGAGAATGAGTATATTACTAATAGTTTATGTGAATTCATAAATCAAAGTGTGAAAATTAAATTCGAACTTGAATATGGATTGCTCATACAAAGTCGAAACCATTCGTTTAGTCTCTTAATCTTCCCTACCCACATTGTTTGATTCGAACTTACTTGCATGAGAATATCTAGTCCCAACTCAAGTGTACTATCTTTTCATTACGCTCGGGTCAGACCGAGCTTTTCAGTTATCGAAGGCGGTTACTTTTGAAGACGAAGATGGAGATTGGAAGACCCTATGTATTATTGTTCCGCCACACTATATTGGCATGTACAGCTAAATGTATAACTCTGATAGTATTGAAATGGAATCAAATGCATATTGATAGACATTTTTGTAATTATTTTATTATTATATTTCATCCTTCCACTGTGAGATCCTATATATTGTATTCTTTCTCTTCTCCTTTTCTTTTAAACCCCTTGACAATCCGTCTTTTTGAATGATTTGGGTCAGGCATATGTGGTTAAATGACGACTTGAATTGACCAAAAGGGCAGGTCATTACATATTCGTTTTATTTTAATTCAACCGATAATCGATGGTAACTAAATTTTAACATCTCCTAACAATAATTTAATTAATAAACATTATATATATAATATAATTCAGGTAAAATTATTTTATTAACACTGTTTTAAAATAATATTGTGTCAACTTGCCTCGTTTAAGTGTTTAGAAACCGCTATCGATAACACGTCGTCCCGCACATCGACCCGAATTCAAAGACAACTCAATGGATGAGTAAACACAATATAAAACATTTTATAACACTACCAAGTATGCTCTTTCATATATATATATATATACACACACACGCAGTAAAACAGACTCATTCTAGGGTATTCCTATCCTCTCTCTAAGGAGTCAGACCCCACAAAGCCAAGGTTATTGCTAAGCCTACACTTTGATATCAACTAGGACGACCCACATTTCGAAAGGTTTAAATCGAAAATAATCCACACATGTCTAACTTAAACAATCCAGAACGTATCAATGAGGTTAAATAAGAAAATTAAGAAAAAAACAAGAAAAAAAAACACAGAATCTCACAGCAGAAACAAAAAATATAATAATCAAATAACAGTCCATGAAGCTGTTTACTATTCATTTGATTAAAATATATACACATATGTCAGAGTTATATATATATACATCAGGGATAAATAATCAATATGGTAGAATAACATGATGCATGGGATAATAATAATAGCAATATACCAAAATCCTCACCTTCGTCCTCCAGAGAATATTCTTTAATATGCTGAAAAACTCAGGACTGACCTGAGCGTAATGAAAAGACAAAACGTTCGAGCCAGGACTAAAATACTCTTACGTAAGTCAAATCAATATCACAAAATATGAGTGCATTAACTTAAGTGATGTTACAGGATTTTCCATCTCCTAAGGATCCGTGAAACTATCTATGTATAATAGTATACGCTATAATAGATAATGTGTATCAGTAAAATAAATATCAAAATGTCGCTAGGGCTTTACATTGATCCACCTAAACACATTTTATAGTTCTAAACCAAAATCGTAATATGCTCGTATAAGGATGAATATGACAAGGCACATGAGGCAATGCCCGAGCTGGGATTCTACCAGTTTACCCTTTCTGGCTTGTCGTAACCCATCCGTGGCTAACCTATGGCAATTAATCCAAACAAAAGGTGCACCTATCGAGTCAAAAACGACAATAGTAATACGAGTGATCAATGTCTCTAGAGGTAGCTAACCTCATTGGCCAGACATAGGCTCATGTTTTAGTCATTTTAATTATGACAAAAGTGTCAAGGCTATCCATCATCATTCTCTTAGTTCATTCCAGTAAACGTCGCCAATTCAACCGCTATATTCTAGATATCATCCACCATGTACACAGTTGTTAAAGTGGTTCCAATATTGACAAAGCGTATGGTAATAAGAGGCTTCGATCTCTTCATCAACCACACGTCATTTTACACACCGGTTGGTTCTTTTACGTTTCGAAAAAAAATTCGTACTTGATATCAAAATATCATATTCGCTTCAAAATCAAATCCATTTCGAAATCATCATATGTACTCAAAAATATACCATATATATTTCGAAATCATCATATTTGCTTCAAAAATCACATTTTACTTCAAAATGTCAATTCAGTTTGATATTTAATTTCACTTCAAAATTTTGTTTTGAATTTGAACTTAGGTTATAACTTCACTTTAAACAAAATTGTATATGAATCCAAGATTTAAATATAAACATTCCACTCTTTATACCATTTTGAAGTTTAAGAAAATAGTTTAAATAGTTATAATAGAGTTCAATTGTTAAAATATTTTAATGGAAAATAGCTTGAGTATTAAAAATGTTTTATGTAGCAAAATAGTTTAAAAATAAAATAATATGAATATTTAAAGAATATACATTTTAAATTGTTTATACTAAAATAATTTATTTGGAAAAAATTTCAAAGTCAAACTGATTCTATTCCAAATTTTCCAGCTCAAATCAATTTCAATTTCCATTTCGATTTAATCGATTCAATCCCAATTTCAAGGCAAATTTTACTTCGATTCTAAATTGATTTCAATTCCAATTCCAAATCAATTTCAATTCCAATTCCAAATTTAAACCGTTTCGATTCATATCGATTTCGAATTCGATTTCCAAAATATCGATTCAAAACACTTAAATCAAATTTTTCTTCAATATCCAATTTAAAAGTCCAAATCTTTAAATATAATTGAATTTCGAGCTTGATTTTGCAATACTGTTTTATATCACTTTTACTTAGCAATATTTAATGTTCGAATAAAAGTCCAATCCTTTAAAACAAATCAATTTATGGAATTCGCATCATACTTCATTTTTTAACTTAAAAATCTCAACTTGATTATTAACAGTTTTGTTAACCAAATTTAAATTTCAACATTTCGAGCTCCATTTCGAAAATAATTCGATTTCCATAAATTCGATTTTTATTCCTTTAACTCAAATCATTTGTGTTTTAAAATTTTCAAAATAATTTTTCTAATCATTTAATTTAACCAATCAGTGTCCGTATAATTTTTTTGTCTTATGGCCAAGTGAATCAATTATTTCAATTCAATTCAAAGATAGGTACGTATCATTTCAATCCAAAATGAATTCCATAGGCATACATCATTTCAACCTATTCGTAATTTATTCGAAATAATTCAATTTATAGTTTTATATATTGTAAATAATATACAGAATGATAAAATAATATATCTAAATAAATATCCAAATATCAACCAATAGCATCCATCATAACCAATTATCCAAACAGTCAATAAAATTCACACCAATTTCATAATTATCAAAATCAGGTATTTTACTTGCCATTAAATTCTAATTTAATTTAATTGTCAACTCAAATCATATCAATAAATTCAGATGTCAATTAAATGTCAATTAAATTTATCCAACAACCATCAATAAATTTAAATTACTTTACGATATAAATTTTACTAACACAAAATATAGTAGTCATACATGAGTATAAACACTCACATTTGTTTGAATCAGAAAAATTCAAACTAACTAAATCAATATGAAATCCATTCCATTGTGTGGCGCTTATCCATATAGTTTCAATGCAAAAATTTGCATGCCAATCCGATATCATACGAAGAGATATGAATCATTAAACATTAACATTTATAATTTAATTTGATATATGCCTAAATCAGGAAAATTAATCACCTAATCATCTACTCGTCCAAGCTTGGCTCTACTCCACATTCCCCAAATCGCGACTGTTAATTTTTTTATAAAAGGCGAATCGCCTAAATCCTTAGCAGCCGTGCCTGAGGCCGTTACCCTCCACGTGCCACCACTCAACTACCGGAACTCTATCTGTAACAACCCGCATATTTGTTGATTTTTATATTTAAATATTTTATTTAAATATTTTATCGATACTCGAAATTTAGTCCGAAAGCTACTTTTTGCATACGGTCGAATTAGGACTCGTGACCACTCCCATTGAGTTTAAAATGCCGTTTGCGACCTTTTCGAGTATAAGCTTCGATATGTTTGGAGAAAGTAGAATTTTGCTACTTTTCACTTGGGCTTTGGGTTTAGGTTGGGTTCAGCCCAATGTTCTAACTTAATACCCCAAACTGAAACCCCCCTCTTCATTCACTCCCTCTTCCTCTAATTTCAGTCCTAAAGAGATTAATGGTGGTAGAGAATGGGAAATAGAAATCCAAAACCCTAGTTTCCATTTGCAAATCAATTTCTTGCTCCAAACTCAAGAAGAAGCCATTGGTAAGCTTCTCTTCTTCTTCTCCAACTCTTTCTCTCTTTGATTTCAGAAAATTCCTAAACCTAATTTGGGAAATATTTCTCTTTTTAGCTTAGAATCAAGCTTCCAGAGTTGAATTTGAAGAGTGGTTGATTCTCCTTTGCTTTCAAGCTTCTTTTTTCCAATTGCTTGGGTTCAAAGGTGAGATTTTTATCTCACATCTATGCTTATATTTATCTTCGATTGTTAGGTATGAATTCCTAACACTTATTCGTGTGCATTTGCTTTTGGTTTGGAATGGTTTTGTGAATATTCCAATTTTGGTGTTTTGAAAGCCAACTTCTTAAAAACCATAGCTTTGATGTTCAATGTGTTTTTGGTGATGCAACAAGGAGCTCATAGGGCCGGGTAGTCGATTGGCATAAATCCTTAGTGCCGATGCTCGTACGGTTGCAATTTGGCAGTGATTGGCCATTGTATTCAATGGGCTTTGAAGGGACTAGGAACAGGTTCGGCCGACCGAGCCCTGTGGCCGGTCGACCGACCTGCTACTATGGTGCATAGGAACCTTTCTGTCTCTGGTCCGGTCGACTGGCTACAGGGCTCAGCCGACCGACCTGCTTCCCGAGAATTTTTGTGGAACAGGGTCCGGTCGACCGAGCTCTGTAGCCGGCGACCGACCTGGTGCATTTTTGCCTATTTCGCCTAGTTGTTTGAATTTCCAATTTTAATCGATTCGTGTTGTTTCCTATGTGTTGTTATCATTTGTTATGACTTTGATGACTCCTTTTTAGGGATTTTTGAATATCCATTTCGATGGATTCTTTATCGGTTTCGTTGGATTTTTATTCACATCTTCGTATGTGAATTTTAGTGATTGATTGTTCCTACAATCTTCTTTGTGATTTGTCACTTTAAAAATATAAAGGTTTTCTATACTAGTAGTAAATATCAAAACTCTTTCTTCAAATGATTTCAACTCTATTTTAGTACAAAGCTCGTTTCTTAAACCGTTTTCCAACCTATTAGTATATACAAACTTTTACCTCACTCGTATGAGAAATCTAATTAAACGACTTAGTAAAACAAGTAGTATGAAACACTTGCGTTTACTTTGTCGGTTAATTCTTGGACTCGTTCGATTGAAACTCTTGTGACAATTTTCTAGTGGAGATCTACAATTTGTTCGTAAATATTTAAGTTAAGCTAGTGGTTATGGGACATGAAGCTAAGCCCATATATTTACTAGCTTACTGTAATTGACACTTCTCGTTGATCATGACGATCATCTTTGTGATTTAGACTAGCAATGAGCGATGTCTCTTTGTCTGCGAGGGAGACTAAACCCCGTTTTGTGGAGTTTCGACTCAAATTGGTGGGGTAGCAACGCATGGTCTTCGGGCCGTTTGTGGAGCTTCGGCTCAATTTGTGATGGTTAGCAACCATGGAATTAGCATTCCGTTTGTGATACACGTGTTGGTGAGCCTTGTGCTCCCGTTTGTGATAGGCCTTTCCCCCCTTGTGATTTCTGGATTTCTTGAGATGATTTCTAGAATTTGTGCTTCACCAATTTTCGTGATTTCCATTGATAAGCTTTATCGATATTTGTGCATTGGTGAATTCGTGCGTCATTGACTTTTGTGATTTCTGGATTTTGTGTGTTGAATTCTGGAATTTGTGTGTCATTGACTTTTGTCATTGACATTGATATTATCGTCAATATTTATGGTATGATGAACTAAATTAGGAGTATGACGTTTCTGTGATTCTTGTGTAGATTTTGTGACATTGAATAATCCCTTGATGATTTTCAACTGCTTATATATATCACAGCTTGGCATTGTGATTATTATGTGTTTAGTCATATCTCTTATTCTATATCGTTTCATCTGATATTTATAGTTAGACTGATCCGTTTATTATTTTCTTATTAAATAATACTCGGGTCA